>JACEEZ010022753.1:300000-340000 GCA_016584305.1 Chionoecetes opilio
ACTCGGTCAATGCAACAATCCTATTTTATGGCTTATAAGACGCTGCATCTGGAAGACACCCTCATTTTGGAGAAAAAAAATCTCAAAAAAAAAAAAAAAAATAAGAAAAAAATCTAAAGGATATAAAAAACCTATCTTGCGTCAAGGTCTCCGTCAATCCCTCGCCTAAGTAACTCATTGTGATGAATTCACCATGGGTTATAATTTTCAGGACTGAAAAAAGGTTGTGATACATGTGACAGCCTGGTGGTGAATGCTGCATCAACACTAGCAGAGGATAGGTGGCGGTGTGGGTGGCAATCTGCCGAGGTGGAAGTTGCCGCGGAACGGCTCCCGCCAGTCTTGGCGGAGTCTCATTCCAACATTCGTCTTGCAAGACGCACGAGTATTTTTCAGGGTAATTTTTAGGGAAAAACGTGCGTCTTATAAGCCGTAAAATACGGTATACTCGCCGCACGTTAAGTTGGCAAAAATGGAGCCCCTTCACTCCCTCTTTCCGAACGCACGGGATTGGCCGAGGCGTTAGGTGTTGGGCCTTAGGGCGGAACTTGGAGTAAGGCATTCTCACCCAACACCCAACACCTCAGCCAATCCCGTGCATTCAGAAGGGGGGAGTGAAGGGGCAACATTTTCGCCACCCTAACGTGTGGCAAGTATACGTCAGTGAATAAGTATCCCCTCACCAAGGTCATGAGTGGTGTCAGGTTGAGTTGTGAGAGGAAGGACGCAGCGAGTGCCTGGGGGTCGCCGGAGGAGCAGAGTGCCGCGCTGAGCTGCGCCGGCGTGACCTGCGTACCGGCCGGCATCACCACCAGACGACCCAGCTCCTGACCCCGACACAGCACCTCCTCGGCTGACGTGCCCTCCACTGACACCAGCTGTTCAAGGTGATACAGATAGATAGATAAAATAGATACACAGGAACATCATTAACAATTTTTTTATTCAATCAAATAAGACATTGTGCATCAGTACCTGGTCGGGATCGAAACTGAGAACTTAGCCGCCTCGCCGTGTGGTGGTTAAAAGGGAAAGACACGATCACCCTACACGTCTCTGCCCCGACCACACTCAACGGGGGGGGGGGGGGGGGGGGGGGGGGGAAGCGACATTATTCTTACTGGGCGGTCAGGCCACTTTAACAAATAAAAAAAATTCTTGTATGATTTAATTTGTTAAAGTGGCCTGACCGCGGTAGGAATAATGTCGCTTGCCGCCCCCGTTGAGTGTGGTCGGGGCAGAGACGTGTAGGGTGATCGTGTCTTTCCTTTTAACCACCACACGGCGAGGCAGCTAAGAACCCTGTTCTCGGGTTCGATCCCAAACCAGCTACTGATCAATACACATCATAAACTATACCACACAGATTTCTCAAAGCCTAAACGTGCTATTATACACCTTCGACGAGACACTTGAGATACTCCCTGTCAAGTCAACAATAACAAAACAAAACAAAACATTTCCTTTAATGTGTTTAAGAGGATTAACAATAGAACAAACCATAATATATACATCCAGCATCCTCTTCTGATTCCTACACACAATGCAACCTCTATCCGTACGTACCGCCAGCATCATGAAAACTAACGATAATATGTACATCTAGCAGCCTCCCAGCAACCTCCCTGATTCCGACACACAAGGCAACACTCCTCACCGCCAGCAGGTTGAGTTCCGAGGCGGCCAGTGTCTCCACCACCTTAGGGTCCATGCTGAGGTCCGTGAGTAGGTAGTGTTCCAGGCCCGTCCAGTTGACTACCAGGGAGGTGATGGGCACTGTGGAGGGAGAGAGAGAGTGAGAATAACCAGGTAGATGAGAGAGAGAGAGAGAGAGAGAGAGAGAGAGAGAGAGAGAGAGAGAGAGAGAGAGAGAGAGAGAGAGAGAGAGAGAGAGAGAGCGAGCGAGCGAGAGAGGAGAGAGAGAGAGCGAGAGAGCGAGAGAGCGAGAGAGCGAGAGAGAGCGAGAGAGGAGAGAGAGAGAGAGAGAGAGAGAGAGAGAAGAGAGAGAGAGAGAGAAGAGACGAGAGAGAAGAGATGAGAGAGAGAGAGAGAGAAGAGAGAGAGAGAGAGAGAGATGAGAGAGAGAGAGAGGAGAGAGAAGAGAGAGATGAGAGAGAGGAGAGAGAGAGAGAGAGAGAGAGAGAGAGAGAGAGAGAGAGAGAGAGAGAGAGAGAGAGAGAGAGAGAGAGAGAGAGAGAGAGAGAGAGAGAGAGAGAGAGAGAGAGAGAGAGAGAGAGATACTAATATGTTAAAGTATTCAAAATGTTAAGTGCGACAAGTTAGGTTAAAAATAAGGACAAATAAATGTAAACAAAAACAAAGGGTGAGACTCATGATAGAAGATTAGGGTGAAGAAAAGTCACTTAGGGTGCAAGTAGAGTGAGAAAAGATAGGGTGAAATCCATACTATAGTCTATTTTTGTTATTAAGGTCACAATGCAGTCAGGAAGCCACGCCCCCTGCCTCCCCTTCTATTCTACGGGGCAGCTGATTGGTGCATTCCTCGTATCATCACTACCCATCACAATATCTTCACTACTTAACAGCGGCGTGACCACTGGACAGCAATCTTCACTACAGAGGGTGACAAAATCCAAAATCCTCTGTAGTGAAGATTGCTGTCCAGTGGTCACGCCGCTGTTAAGTAGTGAAGATATTGTGATTGGTAGTGATGATACCAGGAATGCACCAATCAGCTGCCCCGTAGAATAGAAGGGCAGGCAGGGGGCGTGGCTTCCTTACTGCATTTTGACCATAATAATAATAATAGACTATAGACATATGAGGTATGGAATTGAGAGGTAAGAGTGGAACAGGTGAGATAAGGGAGAAGGAAATACATCAAGGAGTGGGCTATAGAGGTTAAAATCAGACTGAGTACAAATGGTTCCTAGAAGCTACAACTACTCCCCTTTACCCCTTGAGGCACACAACGTAATTTCCATTGTAATTTGGCTACCATTAGATGATTTTAATGAATATAAGCAATAATTTAATAGATATGACCTGCTTAGTATCCTTGTCCACTAATTAATTTGGCATATTAAGTGACTTTTCGTAATTTTATGGCTAACAACAGACAATTTTATATAGCCAAAGAAAGATCTGGGCGTGAAGGGGTTACAACTGTTCTCTAGAGGGAATTCAATCCTCTTCCTCACCATTGATCGTTGCCCATTGATCAATTGCACCGTTATATGCGAAAAATTTGGATCCCTCGAATATAACGAACTTTCAGATATAACGTCACCCCCTTCCCCCCCCTTGGTTCGTTATAGTGAGGGTTTACTGTACTCTCCCTTCAAACAGTTATCTACAGAGGCAATTCCATCCTCTCCCTCACCATTAAAGTCCATAAGTCCCATGTCCCGAGCCTCCAGGACGCTGTTGATGCCACAAATACTCTTAAAAATACCCTTAAAATAAATACCCTTCAATAAATACCCCCAAATACCCTTATAACAGTTATCTACAGAGGCAATTCCATCCTCTCCCTCACCATTAAAGTCCATGAGTCCCATGTCCCGAGCCCCCAGGACACTGTTGATGCCACAAATACTCTTAAAAATACCCTTAAAATAAATACCCTTCAATAAATACCCCCAAATACCCTTATAACAGTTATCTACAGAGGCAATTCCATCCTCTCCCTCACCATTAAAGTCCATAAGTCCCATGTCCCGAGCCTCCAGGACGCTGTTGATGCCACAAATACTCTTAAAAATACCCTTAAAATAAATACCCTTCAATAAATACCCCCAAATACCCTTATAACAGTTATCTACAGAGGCAATTCCATCCTGTTCCTCACCATTAAAGTCCATAAGTCCCATGTCCCGAGCCTCCAGGACGCTGTTGATGCCACAAATACTCTAAAAATACCCTTAAAATAAATACCCTTCAATAAATACCCCAAATACCCTATAACAGTTATCTACAGAGGCAATTCCATCCTCTTCCTCACCATTAAAGTCATAAGTCCCATGTCCCGAGCCTCCAGGACGCTGTTGATGCCACAAATACTCTTAAAAAATACCCTTAAAATAAATACCCTTCAATAAATACCCCCAAATACCCTTATAACAGTTATCTACAGAGGCAATTTCATCCTGTTCCTCACCATAAAGTCCATAAGTCCCATGTCCCGAGCCTCCAGGACGCTGTTGACGCCCTGCACCACTTTCTGAAGGTCCTCCTCCAGCTGGGAGCCCGTCAGGAGGGGCACCGCGTCCTCCATCAGGCCTTGGAAGCTGCCACACAAACCACACACAGACATCAAGCATTGAAATATACACATATACACAATAATTCACAATAAAATAAGATTACACAATAAAAAAATAAGAATTTAAGAAAAGACAGTCAGAGATAAAGAAGACAGTCAGAGATAAAGAAGACAGTCAGAGATAAAGAAGACAGTCAGAGATAAAGAAGACAGTCAGAGATAAAGAAGACAGTCAGAGATAAAGAAGACAGTCAGAGATAAAGAAGACAGTCAGAGATAAAGAAGACAGTCAGAGATAAAGAAGACAGTAAGAGATAAAGAAGACAGTCAGAGATAAAGAAGACAGTCAGAGATAAAGAAGACAGTAAGAGATAAAGAAGACAGTAAGAGATAAAGAAGACAGTAAGAGATAAAGAAGACAGTCAGAGATAAAGAAGACAGTCAGAGATAAAGAAGACAGTCAGAGATAAAGAAGACAGTCAGAGATAAAGAAGACAGTCAGAGATAAAGAAGACAGTCAGAGATAAAGAAGACAGTAAGAGATAAAGAAGACAGTAAGAGATAAAGAAAACAGTCAGAGATAAAGAAAACAGTCAGAGATAAAGAAGACAGTCAGAGATAAAGAAGACAGTCAGAGATAAAGAAGACAGTCAGAGATAAAGAAGACAGTCAGAGATAAAGAAGACAGTAAGAGATAAAGAAGACAGTCAGAGATAAAGAAGACAGTAAGAGATAAAGAAGACAGTGAGAGATAAAGAAGACAGTGAGAGATAAAGAAGACAGTCAGAGATAAAGAAGACAGTCAGAGATAAAGAAGACAGTAAGAGATAAAGAAGACAGTAAGAGATAAAGAAGACAGTCAGAGATAAAGAAGACAGTAAGAGATAAAGAAGACAGTCAGAGATAAAGAAGACAGTCAGAGATAAAGAAGACAGTCAGAGATAAAGAAGACAGTAAGAGATAAAGAAGACAGTAAGAGATAAAGAAGACAGTCAGAGATAAAGAAGACAGTAAGAGATAAAGAAGACAGTCAGAGATAAAGAAGACAGTCAGAGATAAAGAAGACAGTCAGAGATAAAGAAGACAGTAAGAGATAAAGAAGACAGTCAGAGATAAAGAAGACAATAATACACAATAAAATAAGTAAGATATACAATAGAACTTAAAGTAACGTCCAGACCATTTCATCATTCCTGATTTAATGCAGTCAAAATATAGCCATGATCGAGTATATCAACAACATGTCACTTTCTGCTTCCAGTCACTCGTTTCTAAATAATCCGCAATCAAAATCTGTAAATTCTCCGAACTTCCAGAACACTTCCCACGACTTGCATACGACGCACCACGGCTCCGTGACGTCGGTTTCAATACACCATAAAAATTCAAGTACAGTCAAACCTCTCATATTCGGACTAATTGGGCCAAGGAGTGGTCCGAGTAATGCAAGGATCTGAATAATGGGGGGATTATATATGGGGGGATATGTAATAAAAAAAAAAAAAAAAAAAAAAAATTCTAGGTGTATATATAACTAGGAAATTTCGACCCCTAAAAAAAAAAAAAAAAAAAAAAAAAAAAAAAAAAAAAAAAAAAATCTAGGCGTAGCTACATATTAGGAAATTTCGACGCCTAAAAAAAAAAAAAAAAAAAAAAAAAAATCTAGGCGTACATAATACTAGTACATAGAGCTAGGAAATTCGACCCCTAAAAAAAAAAAAAAAAAAAAAAAAAAAAAAAAAAATCTAGGCGTACATAATACTATATATACAGCTAGGAAATTTCGACCCCTTAAAAAAAAAAAAAAAAAAAAAAAAAAAAAAATCTAGGCGTACATATAGCTAGGAAATTTCGACCCCTAAAAAAAATAAAAAATAATAAATAAATCAATAAATAAAGGAGGAGGTCCGAATAATGTCAAAGTCCGGATAATGAGGGTCCGGATACGAGAGGTTTTACTGTACAGCCTGTTCTTGACCCACCTCTGCGCCAAGTGATTCCATTCCTCCATGTGTATGACCTTCACGGACCCGGCCAGGAAGGTCAGCGGGTCCTCTTCCCCGGTGATCATCTGTAAAAAAGGTCAATTAAAATAACTATCCTTTTCCCCAGTGGTCATCTGAAAAAAAATTCAGAGAAAAAAAAAAGTGATCTGAAGAAAGGTAATTTTTTTTTTAAGTGATCTGAAAAAAGGTCAAATGAGATAATCAACTAAGAAAATGACTGTCAATCAATCTCAATCAATCTCAACTCACTCAATCAATCAATCAATCAATCAATAAGAAAATAACTCAATCAATCAATCAATAAGAAAGTAACTCAATCAATCAATCAATCAATAAGAAAGTAACTCAATCAATCAATCAATCAATAAGAAAGTAACTCAATCAATCAATCAATCAATAAGAAAGTAACTCAATCAATCAATCAATCAATAAGAAAGTAACTCAATCAATCAATCAATCAATCAATCAATAAGAAAGTAACTCAATCAATCAATCAATCAATAAGAAAGTAACTCAATCAATCAATCAATCAATGAGAAAGTAACTCAATCAATCAATCAATCAATAAGAAAGTAACTCAATCAATCAATCAATCAATAAGAAAGTAACTCAATCAACCAATCAATCAATCAATAAGAAAGTAACTCAATCAATCAATCAATCAATAAGAAAGTAACTCAATCAACCAATCAATCAATCAAGAAGAAAGTAACTCAACCAATCAATCAATCAATAAGAAAGTAACTCAATCAATCAATCAATCAATAAGAAAGTAACTCAATCAATCAATCAATCAATCAATAAGAAAGTAACTCAATCAATCAATCAATCAATAAGAAAGTAACTCAATCAACCAATCAATCAATCAATAAGAAAGTAACTCAATCAATCAATCAATCAATAAGAAAGTAACTCAATCAATCAATCAACCAATCAATAAGAAAGTAACTCAATCAATCAATCAATCAATAAGAAAGTAACTCAATCAATCAATCAACCAATCAATCAATAAGAAAGTAACTCAATCAATCAATCAATCAATAAGAAAGTAACTCAATCAATCAATCAATCAATAAGAAAGTAACTCAATCAATCAATCAATCAATAAGAAAGTAACTCAATCAATCAATCAATCAATAAGAAAGTAACTCAATCAATCAATCAATCAATCAATAAGAAAGTAACTCAATCAATCAATCAATCAATAAGAAAGTAACTCAATCAATCAATCAATCAATAAGAAAGTAACTCAATCAATCAATCAATCAATAAGAAAGTAACTCAATCAACCAATCAATCAATCAATAAGAAAGTAACTCAATCAATCAATCAATCAATAAGAAAGTAACTCAATCAATCAATCAACCAATCAATAAGAAAGTAACTCAATCAATCAATCAATCAATAAGAAAGTAACTCAATCAATCAATCAATCAATCAATAAGAAAGTAACTCAATCAATCAATCAACCAATCAATAAGAAAGTAACTCAATCAATCAATCAATCAATAAGAAAGTAACTCAATCAATCAATCAATCAATAAGAAAGTAACTCAATCAATCAATCAATCAATAAGAAAGTAACTCAATCAATCAATCAACCAATCAATAAGAAAGTAACTCAATCAATCAATCAATCAATAAGAAAGTAACTCAATCAATCAATCAACCAATCAATAAGAAAGTAACTCAATCAATCAATCAATCAATAAGAAAGTAACTCAATCAACCAATCAATCAATAAGAAAGTAACTCAATCAACCAATCAATCAATAAGAAAGTAACTCAATCAATCAATCAATCAATAAGAAAGTAACTCAATCAATCAATCAATCAATAAGAAAGTAACTCAATCAATCAATCAATCAATAAGAAAGTAACTCAATCAATCAATCAATCAATAAGAAAGTAACTCAATCAATCAATCAATCAATAAGAAAGTAACTCAATCAATCAATCAATCAATCAATCAATCAATAAGAAAGTAACTCAATCAATCAATCAATCAATAAGAAAGTAACTCAATCAATCAATCAATCAATCAACAAGAAAACTCATATGGATAACACTACACATACAATAAAGAAAATAATACAAAAATAATAAAAATTAAGAAAACAACAAAACTAAAGAAAATAACAATAAAACTAAAGAAAATAACAATAAAAATAGACCAATGACCTTGTTTAAGTCGCTGATGCTTCCCGAACGAGCCAGTGCCGTCAGACTCTGGTAGGCCCGGGTCATGTGGGCGATGATGGGGTCAAGCCAGGTCAGGGACAACACAGTCTTCAGCCTCATCTCTCGCACCTGAAGGCATGAAGGAATATATATTGTTACGCCCGCAGAGAAGTGTCCGTATGTCTGTGTGCATGTGGGGCGGAGGAATGTCCGTCTGTTTGTGTGTACGAGTGCATGCACGTGGCCGACTGGGGCCGTTGCCGTGGTAGTGGCGGCAGCCGGCCAAGGGTGGGGCGAGAGAGACAGAGCGGTCGGAGACACGAGACGAGCAAGGTGGTCTTGGGAGGGAGGGCGGGGGAGCGAGCGCCGCCCTGGGGTGTCACCGCCGCGCTCTCAGGAGAATGTGAGCGCTTCGTCAGCCTAAGTCAGTGCCTGGCATTAAGGCAGTACCCGTGTGTTGTGTGCCATTCTCACGTATAGCCTCCAGTGTGTGTTAGACAACCATTTAAGACAGAGTGACCAACTGAGTCCCTGTCCACTCTCCACCTTCAGTAGTATTGTCACCTTCACTGTGTATTGTGACCTCCGCCATTAAATGTAGACAGTGTATTACAGTGTGTCAGTGCCCTCTTCCTCCGGGGTGATTGATAAAGGTGCCATCAGCGGTGAAGACAGTTACTCGCCTTCAGGTTTTTCTACGAACCTCCGTCAGGAGTTAAGTGGTTACGTGAGGCCCGCTGGGGTGAGATAAGAAAGGTGAGTGCCCAGTGTAACAATATATATTTTTCTTACATCACAAAGGACATTCACAAAGGACATTTACCGAATTTATTCAGTAAATCCCCACATATATCAGACTGACAGAAAAAGTTTGTTAAAGCCGAAATTTGTTATATCGAGATCGTATAAAGCGAATGTTTACTGTATTTGCATCCCTCCGTGATTCATTCATTCCCGTAGAGTTGGACGTCTAGTGAACAACGCTGAGACATGCCGGGTAGTCAGCACACACCCTGCCTCCCACCACACACCCTGCCTCCCACCACACACCCTGCCTCCCACCACACACCCTGCCACCCACCACACACCCTGCCACCCACCACACACCCTGCCACCCACCACACACCCTGCCACCCACCACACACCCTGCCACCCACCACACACCCTGCCACCCACCACACACCCTGCCACCCACCACACCCCCTGCCTCCCACCACACACCCTGCCTCCCACCACACACCCTGCCTCCACCACACCCCCTGCCTCCCACCACACACCCTGCCTCCCACCACACACCCTGCCTCCCACCACACCGCTCACCAATAAGTGCTCCAATCCACACTCCCTGCCATGCAACACCACACCCCCTGGCCCAACCGACACCCTCTCCCCCAAGCCCCTGCCTCCCCCGCGCTCACCTTTGTAGTAAGTGGGTATTTACATATCAGAAGTCAATGCAACCTTCCACTCCTCGGCTCTGGTCAACTGAACTCACTCCAGGTTCTCCATCTCCTCGGGTCAATGGAGGCTTGGGATATCTTAAAAACCTCCAGCACCTCAGCCATTGCATGCCTCCGCGTCTGCTAAATGCAGTTTTCCATGCTGCGGGTAAATTGCGGATAAGAAAAAAGGCTATCAGCAGTGAAGAAATTGAGTTATCTGCTTCTTCTTCTTCAGGTTTATCTGAGTTCTCTTTTTCTATCGTTAAGGTCAGGAAATGTCATATGAGGTCAGATGGCGATGGAAGGAAGGAAGGAAGGAAAGGAAGGAAGGAAGGAAGGAAAAGGAAGAAGAAAAGGAGGAGGAAGGAGGAAAAGGAAGGAAGGAAGGAAGGAAGGAAGAAGGAAGGAAGGAAGGAGGAAGGAAGGAAGGAGGAAGGAAGGAAGGAAGAAGAAGGAAGGAAGGAAGGAGGAAGGAAGGAAGGAAGGAAGGAAGGAAGAAGGAAGGAAGGAAGGAAGGAAGGAAGGAAGGAAGGAAGGAAGGAGGAAGGAAGGAAGGAGGGAAGGAAGGAAGGAAGGAAGGAAGGAAG
Organism: Chionoecetes opilio; assembly: GCA_016584305.1. NCBI lineage: Eukaryota > Metazoa > Arthropoda > Malacostraca > Decapoda > Majidae > Chionoecetes > Chionoecetes opilio. Next base: position 310,442 of record JACEEZ010022753.1, read on the forward strand.
GAAGGAAGGAAGGAAGGAAGGAAGGAGGAGGAAGGAAGGAAGGAAGGAAGGAAGGAAGGAAGGAAGGAAGGAAGAGAGGAAGGAGGAAGGAAGGAAGAAGGAAGGAAGGAAGGAAGGAAGGAAGGAAGGAAGGAGAAGGAAGGAGAAGGAAGGAAGGAAGGAAGGAAGAAAGGAAGGAAGGAAGGAAGGAAGGAAGGAAGGAAGGAAAAAGAAGGAAGGAAGGAAGGAAGGAAGGGAAGAGAAAGAAGAAAGAAAGAAAGAAAGAAAGAAAAGAAGAAGAAAGAAAGAAAGGAAAAGGAAGAAAGAAAGAAAGAAAAGAAAAAAAGAAAGAAAGAAAGAAAGAAAGAAAGAAAGAAAGAAAGGTAGGAAGGAAGGAAGGCAACCATGAAGTAGTCAACACCTCCTCACCCTGTTGACATCCACCGAGAGATGCTTCGTTGCACTCAAGACTCGGCTGCTCATGTTAAGGCTGTGGTGGTAATCCCGACCAGCATCTCCTGCAGGGGTGCCCACACAGCCACCCGGGAGGCCAGCATGCTCAGAGCCCTCCTGACGTCCCCGGGAAGGAAGCGCACGGAGGAACTGATTATCCTCGTGACGTTAGGCGAGTTTAAGGCTGATCTGATGAAGTTTTCTGATGCCACAAAGATCTGAAAGGCCAAAGGAGTGTTGATTATTAACTCTTTGAGACCCAGAACGTAATTTCCATTGTAATTTGACTGCCATAAGACGATTTTAATTAATATAAGCAATATTTTATACATATGACCTGTTTAGTATCCTTGTCCACTAGCTAATTTGGTATATTCAGTCACTTTTCGTAATTTGATGGCTAACAACAGATCATTTTATATAGCAAAGGAAAGATCTGGGCGTGAAGGGGTTCAACAATTTGTATACGTAAATATTTGACCAGTTTGAAATTTGTCAGGTAGTGAGGCTGTAAGGAGTTTTTTTTCCTTTTTTATAAATTAGGAAAATGTGTCTTCAGTTTTCTGTTTGCCTGACTGATTGACTGCATGGTGAGTCTCTTATCTAAGGTTTAGTTAGAGGTATACAACAGGGAGTTCCAGTTGACTCTTGAGGTAGCCAGTCAACCAACACAAGAGTACAGTAAAACCTCTCGTATTCGGACCCTCATTATTCGGACTTTGACATTATTCGGACCTTCCCCTTTTTTTATTTTTTTGTTTTTTTCTTTTTTTTTTTTTTAGGGGTCAAAATTTCCTAGCTAATATATACACCTAGAATTTTTTTTTTTTTTTTTTTTTTTTTTTTTTTTTCAGGGGTCAAAATTTCCTAGCTAATATATACACCTAGAATTTTTTTTTTTTTTTTTTTTTTTTTTTTTTATATAGGGGTCAACATTTCCTAGCTAATATATACCCCTAGAATTTTTTTTTTTTTTTTTTTTTTTTTTTTTTTTTTTTATACATATCCCCCCATATATAATCCCCCCCTTATTCGGATCCTTGCATTACTCGGACCACTCCTTGGCCCAATTAGTCCGAATATGAGAGGGTTTACTGTATATCACAAAACAGAGTATGCTGACATTCATAACGAGTGATAAATAAGTATAAATAGTATAACATAATAAAATGTATTCCGTAAAAAAAGTGGAGAAATGTATCAAAACAAAGTCAAGACAGACTTAAAACAAGACTTTATAATATTCTGAGCTACCATCAAGACGGGATCAAGTGCAGTTTGTATCTTAAGGTTAGGTTAGGTTAGGTTAGGTAGGCATAGTTAGGTTAAGGGGAGTGTAATTAGGTTAGGTTAGGTTAGGTTAGGTTAGGTTAGGTAGGCATAGTTAGGTTAAGGGGAGTGTAATTAGGTAAGGTTAGGTTAGGTTAGGTTAGGTTAGGTAGGCATAGTTAGGTTAAGGGGAGTGTAATTAGGTTAGGTTAGGTTAGGTTAGGTTAGGTTAGGTTAGGTTAGGTTAGGTAGGTATAGTTAGGTTAAGGGGAGTGTAATTAGGTTAGGTTAGGTTAGGTTAGGTTAGGTTAGGTTAGGTAGGTATAGTTAGGTTAAGGGGAGTGTAATTAAGTAAGGTTAGGTTAGGTTAGGTTAGGTATAGTTAGGTTAAGGGGAGTGTAATTAGGTTAGGTTAGGTTAGGTTAGGTAGGCATAGTTAGGTTAGGTTGGGTTAGGTAGGCATAGTTAGGTTAAGGAATTAATTAATTAAGGTGTAATTAGAGGAAGCAGTGCATGAAATAAACTTGGCTGGCTATACCTAAGTGGGCTTTTTGTGACTTTTTAGTTTTGCCCTTGGCCAGTCCTTTGTGATGTAAAAACAGGGGGAAAAAAACTGTGTGTATAGCTGGAGGTGAGGTTAAGTATGCAGGAGAGCCCCCCAACCCTCACCCTATAAGTACTTTGTGTATAGATAAAGTGAAGGTTAAGTATGCAGGAGAGCCCCAACCCTCACCCTATAAGTACTTTGTGTATAGATAAAGTGAAGGTTAAGTATGCAGGAGCCCCAACCCTCACCCTATAGGTACTTTGTGTATAGATAAAGTGAAGGTTAAGTATGCAGGAGCCCCAACCCTCACCCTATAAGTACTTTGTGTATAGATAAAGTGAAGGTTAAGTATGCAGGAGAGCCCCAACCCTCACCCTATAAGTACTTTGTGTATAGATAAAGTGAAGGTTAAGTATGCAGGAGAGCCCCAACCCTCACCCTATAAGTACTTTGTGTATAGATAAAGTGAAGGTTAAGTATGCAGGAGCCCCAACCCTCACCCTATAGGTACTTTGTGTATAGATAAAGTGAAGGTTAAGTATGCAGGAGCCCCAACCCTCACCCTATAAGTACTTTGTGTATAGATAAAGTGAAGGTTAAGTATGCAGGAGCCCCAACCCTCACCCTATAAGTACTTTGTGTATAGATAAAGTGAAGGTTAAGTATGCAGGAGAGCCCCAACCCTCACCCTATAAGTACTTTGTGTATAGATAAAGTGAAGGTTAAGTATGCAGGAGCCCCAACCCTCACCCTATAGGTACTTTGTGTATAGATAAAGTGAAGGTTAAGTATGCAGGAGCCCCAACCCTCACCCTATAAGTACTTTGTGTATAGATAAAGTGAAGGTTAAGTATGCAGGAGCCCCAACCCTCACCCTATAAGTACTTTGTGTATAGATAAAGTGAAGGTTAAGTATGCAGGAGCCCCAACCCTCACCCTATAAGTACTTTGTGTATAGATAAAGTGAAGGTTAAGTATGCAGGAGAGCCCCAACCCTCACCCTATAAGTACTTTGTGTATAGATAAAGTGAAGGTTAAGTATGCAGGAGCCCCAACCCTCACCCTATAGGTACTTTGTGTATAGATAAAGTGAAGGTTAAGTATGCAGGAGCCCCAACCCTCACCCTATAAGTACTTTGTGTATAGATAAAGTGAAGGTTAAGTATGCAGGAGCCCCAACCCTCACCCTATAAGTACTTTGTGTATAGATAAAGTGAAGGTTAAGTATGCAGGAGCCCCCCAACCCTCACCCTATAAGCTGCTGTCCGGCATTGGCGCTCACGGCATCAGCCAGGCAGCGTGAGAGGCGTGGCCCGGCTGTCTCGTCCCTCTCATACCGACGCACCACATCAACCAACTGCAATATAAGCATTAATTCACATGTAAATACTAGAACAAGCATAGGAGAATACTGATGCACCACCCCAAGGAACTGTAATATAAGCATTAATTCACATGTAAATACTAGAACAAACATAGGAGAATACTGACGCACCACCCCAACCAACTGCAATATAAGCATTAATTCACATGTAAATACTAGAACAAGCATAGAAGAATACTGATGCACCACCCCAACCAACTGCAATATAAGCATTAATTCACATGTAAATACTAGAACAAGCATAGAAGAATACTGATGCACCACCCCAACCAACTGCAATATAAGCATTAATTCACATGTAAATACTAGAACAAGCATAGAAGAATACTGATGCACCACCCCAAAGAACTGTAATACAAGCATTAATTCACATGTAAATACTAGAACAAGCATAGAAGAATACTGATGCACCACCCCAACCAACTGCAATATAAGCATTAATTCACATGTAAATACTAGAACAAGCATAGAAGAATACTGATGCACCACCCCAAAGAACTGTAATACAAGCATTAATTCACATGTAAATACTAGAACAAGCATAGAAGAATACTGATGCACCACCCCAAAGAACTGTAATACAAGCATTAATTCACATGTAAATACTAGAACAAACATAGAAGAATACTGATGCACCACCCAAAGAACTGTAATACAAGCATTAATTCACATGTAAATACTAGAACAAGCATAGAAGAATACTGATGCACCACCCCAAAGAACTGTAATACAAGCATTAATTCACATGTAAATACTAGAACAAGCATAGAAGAATACTGATGCACCACCCCAAAGAACTGCAAGATAAGCATTAATTCACATGTAAATACTAGAACAAACATAGAAGAATACTGATGCACCACCCCAAAGAACTGCAAGATAAGCATTAATTCACATGTAAATACTAGAACAAGCATAGAAGAATACTGATGCACCACCCCAACCAACTGCAATATAAGCATTAATTCACATGTAAATACTAGAACAAGCATAGGAGAATACTGATGCACCACCCCAAGGAACTGTAATATAAGCATTAATTCACATGTAAATACTAGAACAAGCATAGGAGAATACTGATGCACCACCCCAACCAACTGCAATATAAGCATTAATTCACATGTAAATACTAGAACAAGCATAGAAGAATACTGATGCACCACCCCAAGGAACTGTAATATAAGCATTAATTCACATGTAAATACTAGAACAAGCATAGGAGAATACTGATGCACCACCCCAAGGAACTGTAATATAAGCATTAATTCACATGTAAATACTAGAACAAGCATAGGAGAATACTGATGCACCACCCCAAGGAACTGTAATACAAGCATTAATTCACATGTAAATACTAGAACAAACATAGGAGAATACTGATGCACCACCCCAACCAACTGCAATATAAGCATTAATTCACATGTAAATACTAGAACAAGCATAGAAGAATACTGATGCACCACCCCAAGGAACTGTAATACAAGCATTAATTCACATGTAAATACTAGAACAAGCATAGGAGAATACTGATGCACCACCCCAAGGAACTGTAATATAAGCAAATATACACATGTAAATGCTACCGTAGATAACACTATAGTCGCCAGTCACTCGCCACTGCACTAATGTTGCCAGGCGCCATATATTACGAATTCTAACATCACTACAGGCTTTTATGTGCCACTGAAGACGCATGCACAGTAGTTTATATTGTGTACATCACACTACATGTCTTCAGTGGCACATACAAGGCTGTAGTGAGGCTAAAATTCGTAATATATTGTGCCTGGCGACATTAGTGCAGTGGCGAGTGACTGGCGACTATAGTGTTATCTACGGTAGAACATACATAGAAGAATACTGATCCACCACCTCAAGGAACTGCAATACAGGCAAATATAGTACACATGAAAAGTAAATATTAAGAAGGAAAAAGCAAAATATTCACAAGAAGAAAATAGAATGTATCCTAGAATAGTATATCAAAATACAGACCTACTGATGCACCACCTCAAGTAGCTACAATACCGGCAAACATACACACGTAAATACTAGAGCATACATAGAACCTACTGATGCACCACCTCAAGTAGCTACAATACCGGCAAACAGACACACGTAAAAAACTAGAGCATACATAGAACCTACTGATGCACCACCTCAAGTAACTACAATACCGGCAAACAGACACACGTAAATACTAGAGCATACATAGAACCTACTGATGCACCACCTCAAGTAGCTACAATACCGGCAAACAGACACACGTAAATACTAGAGCATACATAGAACCTACTGATGCACCACCTCAAGTAGCTACAATACCGGCAAACAGACACGTAAATACTAGAGCATACATAGAACCTACTGATACACCACCTCAAGTAACTACAATACAGGCAAACACACACACGTAAATACTAGAGCATACATAGAACCTACTGATACACCACCTCAAGTAACTACAATACAGGCAACAGACACACGTAAATACTAGAGCATACATAGAACCTACTGATACACCACCTCAAGTAACTACAATACAGGCAAACAGACACACGTAAATACTAGAGCATACATAGAACCTACTGATACACCACCTCAAGTAACTACAATACAGGCAAACACACACACGTAAATACTAGAGCATACATAGAACCTACTGATACACCACCTCAAGTAACTACAATACAGGCAAACACACACACGTAAATACTAGAGCATACATAGAACCTACTGATACACCACCTCAAGTAACTACAATACAGGCAAACACACACACGTAAATACTAGAGCATACATAGAGCCTACTGATACACCACCTCAAGTAGCTACAATACAGGCAAACACACACACGTAAATACTAGAGCATACATAGAACCTACTGATACACCACCTCAAGTAACTACAATACAGGCAAACACACACACGTAAATACTAGAGCATACATAGAACCTACTGATACCCACCACCACAACGATCTGTAATACAACCAAATATACATGGAAAGTAAATATGTAGGAGGAATCAGCCCCAAAGATTTAGATTTTAGATTTATACATTTATTTAGCCACTGTTATGAGAAGAAGAATGAAATATAGAGGAATGCTAAAAATATGAAGGAGTAATAAGAGCCGTGTTTCTGTCGTCCAAGCATCGTCTTGGTACGAAGACCGTTTTTTCTCGCAATTGAAAACGGATTGGTTTCTGCGACAACAACACAACAAGCTTGGTAGGGGCCGCAATAATAAACACTCCAAAACATTGCAAACAATATCACAAAGCAGTATAACACACATTGCAGCGAGTGTTAGTGGAGTGGTCTTCGTAATCCAAGACGGTGCTTGGACGACAAAAACACGGCTAAGAATGCAAGAGGAAGACTATTGGAATGTAGGTACGTAGATAGATAAGTTCAAAATATAATGTACCCTAAAATAGAATCTCAAAATTAATATGCATTGATGAGTTCATATTTTCCTGTCTTGTGACGAGTGTTATGGAAATTCTTCTGTATCCATCTTTTACTCATCATCATCACTCATCTTCCCTACCTGTCATCAACTTCTCTATCTCCTCATCACTCATCAACTTCCCTACCTGTCATCAACTTCTGTATTTCTCCATTACTCATCATCATCACTCATCCTTCTTCCCTACCTGTCATCAACTTCTGTATTTCTCCATTACTCATCATCATCACTCATCCTTCTTCCCTACCTGTCATCAACTTCTGTATTTCTCCATTACTCATCATCATCACTCATCCTTCTTCCCTACCTGTCATCAATTTCTCTATCTCCTCATCACTCATCAACACTCACCTTCTCATACGTGGCAATGATCTGGTTCATCACGGGCAAACAGCCAAAGTCCCACAACTCACTGTAGTCCATCGCCTGCAAGACACAAGTACCCAAAAGATATTCAACAAGGGAATCACAAAGCACTTCCTAATATGTCATTTACCAATCCCACAATTATAAGATATTTTTCATAACTATTGATCTATTTTTAACCCCTTGAGACCCAGAACGTAATTGCCATTGTAATTTGGGTACCATAAGACGATTTTTAGTGACTATAAGCAATATTTTATAGATATGACCTGTTTAGTATCCTTGTCCACTAACTCATTTGGTATATTCAGTTACTTTTCGTTATTTTATGGCTCGACAACAGACAATTTTTTATAGCAAAGGAAAGATCTGGTTGTGAAGGGGTTAAGGTATCATGTCAGTAGTGATAAAAACAGTAAAAGTATACTACAGTAGTATATTTCACCTCTGTTGTTTCATCCTGCCACCCTAGATCCTCCCACAGGCTCGTTAGTAACTGCGTCAGGTTGGTGGTTGAGGCGCGACAAGCCAGGTCGATGTGATCCTCCACCCTCCCCAGCTGCCTCTCTAGCATCTTCAGCCACCGGATCGAAAAAGTCCAACCCTCCTCGCCAAAAAACAGCTCCCCACTGCATGTCATATTCCTCCTGTAAAGCAAGCCTCAGGTAAGGTTATATCATCAAAGCATCTATACATATGTCCTCTACTCCCAATCATAGGACTACATGTCATATTCCTCCTGTAAAGCAAGCCTCAGGTAAGCTTATACTTTATATTGAATGGTTACTTCTATTTAGCCCCTCGACACAATATGAACTCACCAAAACATACCAAAACAATAGGGCTACATATTCAAACACTTCCAGGTTTGTGAATTTAATGCAAGGGAAGGGCTAAAGTCTATTCACTTAAGCTGGATTCTTGGGAGCTGTTCGATGCCTACCTGAGTATGTAAGGACGTCGCTGATTGGCCGATGCTACCAAAATACCACCACCATCACCACCCAGCCTGCGTGCATCAGCCAATCAGCGACGTCCTTACATACTCGGGTAGGCATCGAGCAGCTCCCAAGAATCCAGCTTAAGTGAATAGACTATAGTAAGCAGTAACGGATTCAAGCTGGAAGTAACGGATTCAAGCTGGAAGTAACGGATTCAAGCTGGAAGTAACGGATTCAAGCTGGAAGTAACGGATTCAAGCTGGAAGTAACGGATTCAAGCTGGAAGTAACGGATTCAAGCTGGAAGTAACGGATTCAAGCTGGAAGTAACGGATTCAAGCTGGAAGTAACGGATTCAAGCTGGAAGTTACGGATTCACAGGCAGGTGAACAAGAAGTAACGGATTCAAGCTGGAAACTGTAGATTTAAATCGGAAATAGGGAGAAACTGGTTCACAAATAGGGTGGTGAATGATTGGAATGGACTCAGTAGTCAGGTGGTTAGTGCAGTCAATTGGGGTCTTTAAAAGGAGGTTGGATAAATTCATGGATGGGGATGAAAGGTGGATGTAGGTAGTGTTAAGTAACAGGAACTACCATGTATAGGTCTCATGGCCTCTTGTAGCTTCCTTATTTTCTTATGTTCTTATGTTAAGGGATACTCAGACAACCTTCTACTCACGCTATTTTGATGATCTCGCCTCCATTCTGCCACACATTGTTGATGAAGGATTGCATTGGACTTCCCCGGGCCACTTCCCCTCTATAGGGCAGTATTTCCACTCTACGGGGCAATAGCATTAGAACGGCCGAAGTCAGGTTGTAGATGGTGGTGTACAGGTCAGAATACACCTCGCCATATAAGGGATAGCCATCAGCCTGGAAATAGATATATCCTCCATAGACACACCCACACACACACACCCACACACACCTCTACACATCCATACACACACACACACACACACACACACACACACACACACACACACACACACACACACACACACACACACACCTCTACACATCCATACACACACACACACTAACACCCCCCCCAACACACACACACACACACTACCTAAGTATCTGGGAATTTGATGAGGCAGTCTTCCTTCCTTCCACACTAAGTTACACCTGACATGCATTGACGGACAGAATAAAATAGACATCATCATCATCATCATTCTGTTTGACGTTAGATTTTCCCGTAATGTCTTATGAGGTTAGACGGTCGATGATACGCTTCCACTTCTATTGTCGGCGTTCATCATTTAAATTTGCGGCATGATTTTTACGCCCCGAATGCCCTTCCTGACAGGCATAGCATAGCAGACAGTAAAACCTCTCGTATTCGGACCCTCATTATTCGGACTTTGACATTATTCAGACCTTCTCCTTATTTTTTATCTTTTTTTTTTTTTGGGGGGGGGTCGAAATTTCCTAGCTATATAATGTATAACCTAGAATTATTATTATTTTTATTTTTTTTTTTTTTTTTTTGAGTGGTCGAAATTTCCTAGCTATATACTATTTTTTTTTTTTTTTTTTTTTACATATCCCCCCATTATTCGGATCCTTGCATTACTCGGACCACTCCTTGGCCCAATTAGTCCGAATATGAGAGGCTTCACTGTATAGACATAGAATATAGAATAGACAGAACAGAACAGACAGATAGATAATTACAGATTCATTGAGGGGAGACTGGACGCGGGATGCCAGGGTCTCCGGCAGACGCTCGACGGCCTCCTGGTAGTCCTTGACCAGCTGCAGGAACAGGTCGGGGTCCCTCAGCCTTTCCAGCAGCCCTGGGACTACTGAGGTGGGTAGGGGGGGTCATCAACACCTCACTCACTGGGTCTAAATAGGCTACTAATACCTGATGCCTTTCCTCATAGAATTCACCCAGTACATTATTTCTTATTTATTTTTACAATGCATAAGAACATAAGAAAATAAGGAAGCTACAAGAGGCTGCGAGACCTACACGTGGTAGTTCCTGTTACTTATCACTACCTACATCCACCTTTCATCCCCATCCATTAAACTGTCTAGCCTCCTTTTAAAGCTCCCTATTGGCACCGCACTGACCACCTGACGACTGAGAACTCATTAACACCACACTCACTGTATCTAAATAGGCTACTAATACTGTACATGATGTTAGAATTCACCAACTACATAGAAGCCATCTAGACAATATCAGGCGCCTAGCATTGAAACGACACAAGCGCCACTTTTAAAAAACTGAGAAAAACGCAAACAAACCCCATTACAATATCTTCATTTGTTGCTGATTTACTTTGAAAACACTTTAGGTGCATTTTTTTCATTGATAAAAAGTGGCGCTTGTGCCGTTTCATATCTTGATTTTCTTAGATTAAACTTTAAGCGCGTTTTTCTCATTTTTTTAAAAGTGGCGCTTGTGGCGTTTCATATCTTGATTTTCTTAGATTAAACTTTAAGCGCGTTTTTCTCATTTTTTTTAAAGTGGCGCTTGTGGCGTTTCATATCTTGATTTTCTTAGATTAAACTTTAAGCGCGTTTTTCTCAGTTTTTTAAAAGTGGCGCTTGTGGCGTTTCATATCTTGATTTTCTTAGATTAAACTTTAAGCGCGTTTTTTCTCATTTTTTTTAAAGTGGCGCTTGTGCCGTTTCATATCTTGATTTCTTAGATTAAACTTTAAGCGCGTTTTTCTCATTTTTTTAAAAGTGGCGCTTGTGGCGTTTCATATCTTGATTTTCTTAGATTAAACTTTAAGCGCGTTTTTCTCATTTTTTTAAAAGTGGCGCTTGTGGCGTTTCATATCTTGATTTTCTTAGATTAAACTTTAAGCGCGTTTTTCTCAGTTTTTTAAAAGTGGCGCTTGTGGCGTTTCATATCTTGATTTTCTTAGATTAAACTTTAAGCACGTTTTTCTCAGTTTTTTAAAAGTGGCGCTTGTGGCGTTTCATATCTTGATTTTCTTAGATTAAACTTTAAGCGCGTTTTTCTCAGTTTTTTAAAAGTGGCGCTTGTGGCGTTTCATATCTTGATTTTCTTAGATTAAACTTTAAGCGCGTTTTTCTCATTTTTTTTAAAGTGGCGCTTGTGGCGTTTCATATCTTGATTTTCTTAGATTAAACTTTAAGCGCGTTTTTCTCATTTTTTTAAAAGTGGCGCTTGTGGCGTTTCATATCTTGATTTTCTTAGATTAAACTTTAAGCGCGTTTTTCTCAGTTTTTTAAAAGTGGCGCTTGTGGCGTTTCATATCTTGATTTTCTTAGATTAAACTTTAAGCGCGTTTTTCTCATTTTTTTAAAAGTGGCGCTTGTGGCGTTTCATATCTTGATTTTCTTAGATTAAACTTTAAGCGCGTTTTTCTCAGTTTTTTAAAAGTGGCGCTTGTGGCGTTTCAATTCTAGGCGCCTGATGTAAACCATTCAGACAATATCTCAGATCATGTAATATAGTAACACATTTTACAGAGCCCCTTACCCTCTCGAGATATGGGTTCCACAGCCGCCATAACCTCCACCATGGTCCGAGCCTCCCGGAACTGAAACCACGGCGGGAATCTTTCCATGGAGGCACGCTGGAGCCAGATCAGCTGCCCCGCCACCCCTTGTAACAGCCTGGGGAGGAACCATTGTTGTCATCAAAGTGCTCAGACCATACCTAATTGCTTTAAGCTGGTATGAACATAAGAAAATAAGGAAGCTAGAAGAAGCCGCGAGACCTACACGAGGTAGTTACTGTTACTTAACACTACCTACATCCACCTTTCATCCCCATCCATGAAATTGTCTAACCTCCTTTTAAAGCTCCCTAATGACTCCGCACTGACCACCTGACGACTGAGTCCATTCCAATCATTTACCACCCTATTTGTGAACCAGTTTTTCCCTATTTCCTTTACAAATCTACGCTTTTCCAGTTTGAATCTGTTGCTTCTTGTTTACTACCCTGATTATTGAACTTAATGACCACCAGGAAAAACTGATCTTGTACTTATGGCTTGCAGTCTCACCTTCGTGGCTGGGGGATGTGCATTCCAAAGCGTGTGAAGGCATTGTTGACGAAGGGTTCCCTCAGTGTGCGGGGATCCAAGACTGACAGCCTCGCCACCCCCTTCTCCACCGCCTCCCTCACCACCGCCCAGTCCACCACCTGACAACAGAGAGGAAAATCCACTATGATCCATCTTTGGTCATCTATGAAATCCACTAAATCCATCGCTGATCCACTATTTTCATCAACGTAATGATTTTGTATAAACTGTATAGGTAAAGTGTATAGGTAAACTGTGTAGGTAAACTGTGTAGGTAAACTGTGTAAGTAAACTGTGTAGGTAAACTGTGTAAGTAAACTGTGTAAGTAAACTGTGTAAGTAAACTTTGTATTAGGAGAAGGCCTTGTGTATGAAAAAAAAAGCATTTGGAAATAAATATTCTCTTCCTAGCCTCAGCATTCCTACCAAGAGTATTCCTGACTAAGTATTTCTGAAGTTAAAGTGTAGTAACAACTGTAACTGTAATACACAAACTATAGTCAAAACATATAGGCAAAAATTCCATTCTATCTTAAGGTCTCATGCTTAAAATGATGCCTCTGTTTACCTGATAATATGGTTAACTATGATAAAATACAACTGAAATTTAGAAGAACCGTAGTATTCCCTTCTCCTGGCATCAAATATCAGTCAGTAAGCAGCAAGGGGTCAAAATGATGCCTCTGTTTACCTGATAATAGGGTTCACTATGATAAAATACAGCTGAAATTTAGAAGAAGTGTAGTATTCCCTTCTCCTGGCATCAAATATCAGTCAGTAAGCAGCAAGGGGGCAGGATTTTTCACCTCGTAAAAGACAAAAGATACTACAGAGCCATTTCTTCTGCTCCAATGGGCTCTTTAATCTTTGGTATGCTAGAGACTGTTGTTTAATACCCAGAGGAATTTTTTGGTGGTTTCCAATTTATGAGATGTTCAAGTACCAGACCAACACTTAAAAATAACGCCCTAATTTTCTATTCAACCATACAGTAAGTACTATATATATAATTTAAGTGTGTATTGTAGTTGTATAGTTTAGTTACAAGATAAAAGGAGACACAAGGAAGCTTACATTTGTTGGTTACCTACACCAAAATATACAAGAAACTCAATAGTGGACATCTTGGCTGGAACTAATCATATAAAAATAAACAATAATATTTATCCTAACTTTTTTAAACCCCTTCACTGCGGATATCAAATTCATAGGCCTACCCCCCCGTGCGGCAGGTTTAATTAAAATATAAAATAATTACTGATCATATTTTAAAGTGCCTAAATGAATAGGATGCTCATTCCATACCAGAAAATCTATGTTTGGTCTTGGTGGAGGCTACCAGCTAAGTGAAGAGTTACGTCAAAGTGCAGCAACAGGGCCGTGACCGTGCTGCCAGACGCACGATGAAACTACTTACTACTCAACATAATACAGCTTATTTTGGTACATAAATGCTTCATTCATGCATTCATTCATTCATTCATACTTCTGTTTTATATCCATCAAGAATATATTGAATATCTTGACTATTTAGCCTGGCCATTGAAGTAGAGGGCGCGGCAGCGTCAACACGTCGTACTGTACCGCTTGACCTTATTAGTCACACTAACTCACGCAAGCAGAAAAAGAGGTTCTATTATATCGCAACACTTGACACTGTTGCCATACAAGCCTATCACAACGAATATTTACCCATAATATCATTGAGCGCGCAGTTTAAATACAGAAACCATATATGTACCAGCCGCAGTGAACCCTTAATTAGCTGAGAGACCGTATTTGTACCAGCTGCAGTGAAGGGGTTAATACTACTAGTTACTGTATGTTAATATTTCAATAAATGATAATAATTAAGGGTGTTAATTACTCCTGCCTCTGTCATCAGTCATGCATTTGCCCTACTATATTTTTGCAACAACAATATTCTCACACACCTATAATTAGAAGAAAAAAGAAGAAAAAACGGTACATACACTCGTTAAAAAAACCAGTATACTGTCGACCCTCGATTTAACGGACCTCGGTTGAACGGATGTTGGATTTAACGGACCTCGGTTGAACGGATGTTGGATTTAACGGACCTCGGTTTAATGGATGTTGGATTTAACGGACCTCGGTTTAATGGATGTTGGATTTAACGGACCTCGGTTTAATGGATTTTGGATTTAACGGACCTCGGTTTAATGGATGTTGGATTTAACGGTCCTCGGTTTAATGGATGTTGGATTTAACAGACCTCGGTTTAATGGATTTTGGATTTAACGGACCTTGGTTTAATGGATGTTGGATTTAACGGACCTCGGTTTAATGGATTTCGGATTTAACGGATCTCGGTTTAATGGATGTTGGATTTAACGGTCCTCGGTTTAATGGATGTTGGATTTAACAGACCTTGGTTTAATGGATTTCGGATTTAACGGTCCTCGGTTTAATGGATTTCGGATTTAACGGACCTCGGTTTAATGGATTTCGGTTTAATGGATGTTGGATTTAACAGACCTCGGTTTAATGGATGTTGGATTTAACGGACCTCGGTTTAATGGATTTCGGATTTAACGGACCTCGGTTTAATGGATGTTGGATTTAACGGTCCTCGGTTTAATGGATTTTGGATTTAACGGATCTCGGTTTAATGGATTTCGGATTTAACGGATCTCGGTTTAATGGATTTCGGATTTAACGGATCTCGGTTTAATGGATTTCGGATTTAACGGACCTCGGTTTAATGGATGTTGGATTTAACGGACCTCGGTTTAATGGATTTTGGATTTAACGGACCTCGGTTTAATGGATTTCGGATTTAACGGTCCTCGGTTTAATGGATTTTGGATTTAACGGACCTCGGTTTAATGGATTTTCGGATTTAACGGACCTCGGTTTAATGGATGTTGGATTTAACGGACCTCGGTTTCATGGATTTTGGATTTAACGGACCTCGGTTTAATGGATTTCGGATTTAACGGATCTCGGTTTCATGGATTTTGGATTTAACGGACCTCGGTTTAATGGATGTTGGATTTAACGGATCTCGGTTTAATGGATTTTGGATTTAACGGACCTCGGTTTAATGGATGTTGGATTTAACGGATCTCGGTTTAATGGATTTCGGATTTAATGGACCTCGGTTTAATGGATGTCGGATTTAACGGATCTCGGTTTAATGGATTTCGGATTTAACGGTCCTCGGTTTAATGGATTTCGGATTTAACGGATCTCGGTTTAATGGATTTCGGATTTAACGGTCCTCGGTTTAATGGATTTCGGATTTAACGGACCTCGGTTTAATGGATGTTGGATTTAATGGTCCTCGGTTTAATGGATTTTGGATTTAACGGACCTCGGTTTAATGGATGTTGGATTTAACGGACCTCGGTTTAATGGATGTTGGATTTAACGGACCTCGGTTTAAATGATGTTGGATTTAACGGACCTCGGTTTAATGGATGTTGGATTTAACGGACCTCGGTTTAATGGATGTTGGATTTAACGGACCTCGGTTTAAATGATGTTGGATTTAACGGACCTCGGTTTAATGGATGTTGGATTTAACGGACCTCGGTTTAAATGATGTTGGATTTAACGGACCTCGGTTTAATGGATGTTGGATTTAATGGATCTCAGTTTAATGGATTTCGGATTTAACGGACTCCATTCACTACCAGACAAGCGGACGAAACCCTTCAAAAACTCCGCTGCTTGAAGAGTGTGTCCGGTAGGTCAGAGCTTAAATGTAAAATGTGTCCGAGCAATGTAGTGTTCTTGCCTAATCCAGCATGTAGCACCAGTCACTGTCTGCCTCCCAACCTAGCTACACTGTCTGCCTCCCAACCTAGCTACACTGTCTGCCTCCCAACCTAGCTACACTGTCTGCCTCCCAACCTAGCTACACTGTCTGCCTCCCAACCTAGCTACACTGTCTGCCTCCCAACCTAGCTACACTGTCTGCCTCCCAACCTAGCTACTCTGTCTGTCTCCCAACCTAGCTACACTGTCTGCCTCCACACCTAGCTACACTGTCTGTCTCCCAACCTAGCTACACTGTCTGCCTCCCAACCTAGCTACACTGTCTGCCTCCCAACCTAGCTACTCTGTCTGTCTCCCAAACCTAGCTACACTGTCTGCCTCCCAACCTAGCTACACTGTCTGCCTCCCAACCTAGCTACTCTGTCTGTCTCCCAACCTAGCTACACTGTCTGCCTCCCAACCTAGCTACACTGTCTGTCTCCCAACCTAGCTACACTGTCTGCCTCCCAACCTAGCTACTCTGTCTGTCTCCCAACCTAGCTACACTGTCTGCCTCCCAACCTAGCTACACTGTCTGCCTCCCAACCTAGCTACACTGTCTGCCTCCCAACCTAGCTACACTGTCTGCCTCCCAACCTAGCTACACTGTCTGCCTCCCAACCTAGCTACACTGTCTGCCTCCCAACCTAGCTACTGTCTGCCTCCCAACCTAGCTACACTGTCTGCCTCCCAACCTAGCTACACTGTCTGCCTCCCAACCTAGCTACACTGTCTGCCTCCCAACCTAGCTACACTGTCTGCCTCCCAACCTAGCTACACTGTCTGCCTCCAACCTAGCTACACTGTCTGCCTCCCAACTAGCTACACTATCTGCCTCCCAACCTAGCTACACTGTCTGCCTCCCAACCTAGCTACACTCTCTGCCTCCCAACCTAGCTAACACTGTCTGTCTCCCAACCTAGCTACACTGTCCTGCCTCCCAACCTAGCTACACATGTCTGCCTCCCAACCTAGCTACACTGTCTGGCCTCCCAACCTAGCTACACTGTCTGCCTCCCAACCTAGCTACACTGTCTGCCTCCCAACCTAGCTACACTGTCTGCCTCCCAACCTAGCTACACTGTCTGCCTCCCAACCTAGCTACACTGTCTGCCTCCCAACCTAGCTACACTGTCTGCCTCCCAACCTAGCTACACTGTCTGCCTCCCAACCTAGCTACACTGTCTGCCTCCCAACCTAGCTACACTGTCCTGCCTCCCAACCTAGCTACACTGTCCCTGCCTCCCAACCTAGCTACACTGTCTGCCTCCCAACCTAGCTACACTGTCTGCCTCCCAACCTAGCTACACTGTCTGCCTCCCAACCTAGCTACACTGTCTGCCTCCCAACCTAGCTACACTGTCTGCCTCCCAACCTAGCTACACTGTCTGCCTCCCAACCTAGCTACACTGTCTGCCTCCCAACCTAGCTACTATGTCTGCCTCCCAAACCTAGCTACACTGTCTGCCTCCCAACCTAGCTACACTGTCTGCCTCCCAACCTAGCTACACTGTCTGCCTCCCAACCTAGCTACACTGTCTGCCTCCAACCTAGCTACACTGTCTGCCTCCTAACCTAGCTACACTGTCTGCCTCCTAACCTAGCTCACACTGTCTGCCTCCTAACCTAGCTACACTGTCTGTCTCCCAACCTAGCTACACTGTCTGTCTCCCAACCTAGCTACACTGTCTGCCTCCCAACCTAGCTACACTGTCTGCCTCCCAACCTAGCTACACTGTCTGCCTCCCAACCTAGCTACACTGTCTGCCTCCCAACCTAGCTACACTGTCTGCCTCCCAACCTAGCTACACTGTCTGCCTCCCAACCTAGCTACACTGTCTGCCTCCCAACCTAGCTACACTGTCTGCCTCCCAACCTAGCTACACTGTCTGCCTCCCAACCTAGCTACACTGTCTGCCTCCCAACCTAGCTACACTGTCTGCCTCCCAACCTAGCTACACTGTCTGCCTCCCAACCTAGCTACACTGTCTGCCTCCCAACCTAGCTACACTGTCTGCCTCCCAACCTAGCTACACTGTCTGCCTCCCAACCTAGCTACACTGTCTGCCTCCCAACCTAGCTACACTGTCTGCCTCCCAACCTAGCTACACTGTCTGCCTCCCAACCTAGCTACACTGTCTGCCTCCCAACCTAGCTACTATGTCTGCCTCCCAACCTAGCTACACTGTCCTGCCTCCCAACCTAGCTACACTGTCTGCCTCCCAACCTAGCTACACTGTCTGCCTCCCAACCTAGCTACACTGTCTGCCTCCTAACCTAGCTACACTGTCTGCCTCCTAACCTAGCTACACTGTCTGCCTCCTAACCTAGCTACACTGTCTGCCTCCTAACCTAGCTACACTGTCTGTCTCCCAACCTAGCTACACTGTCTGCCTCCCAACCTAGCTACACTGTCTGCCTCCTAACCTAGCTACACTGTCTGCCTCCCAACCTAGCTACACTGTCTGCCTCCTAACCTAGCTACACTGTCTGCCTCCCAACCTAGCTACACTGTCTGCCTCCCAACCTAGCTACACTGTCTGCCTCCCAACCTAGCTACACTGTCTGCCTCCCAACCTAGCTACACTGTCTGCCTCCCAACCTAGCTACACTGTCTGCCTCCCAACCTAGCTACACTGTCTGCCTCCCAACCTAGCTACACTGTCTGCCTCCCAACCTAGCTACACTGTCTGCCTCCCAACCTAGCTACACTGTCTGCCTCACAACCTAGCTACACTGTCTGCCTCCCAACCTAGCTACACTGTCTGCCTCCTAACCTAGCTACACTGTCTGTCTCTCCAACCTAGCTACACTGTCTGCCTCCCAACCTAGCTACACTGTCTGCCTCACAACCTAGCTACACTCTCTGCCTCCCAACCTAGCTACACTGTCTGCCTCCTAACCTAGCTACACTGTCTGCCTCCCAACCTAGCTACACTGTCCTGCCTCCCAACCTAGCTACACTGTCTGCCTCCCAACCTAGCTACACTGTCTGCCTCCCAACCTAGCTACACTGTCTGCCTCCCAACCTAGCTACACTGTCCTGTCTCCCAACCTAGCTACACTGTCTGCCTCCCAACCTAGCTACACTGTCTGCCTCCCAACCTAGCTACACTGTCTGCCTCCCAACCTAGCTACACTCTCTGCCTCCCAACCTAGCTACACTGTCTGTCTCCCAACCTAGCTACACTGTCTGCCTCCCAACCTAGCTACACTGTCTGCCTCCCAACCTAGCTAGCTCACTGTCTGCCTCCCAACCTAGCTACACTGTCTGCTCCCAACCTAGCTACACTGTCTGCCTCCCTAACCTAGCTACCTGTCCTGCCTCCTAACCTAGCTACACTGTCTGCCTCCCAACCTAGCTACACTGTCTGCCTCCCAACCGAGCTACTCTGTCTGCCTCCCAACCTAGCTACACTGTCTGCCTCCAACCTAGCTACACTGTCTGCCTCCCAACCTAGCTACACTGTCTGCCTCCCAACCTAGCTACACTGTCTGCCTCCAACCTAGCTACACTGTCTGCCTCCTAACCTAGCTACACTGTCTGCCTCCCAACCTAGCTACACTGTCTGCCTCCCAACCTAGCTACACTGTCTGCCTCCTAACCTAGCTACACTGTCTGCCTCCCAACCTAGCTACACTGTCTGCCTCCCAACCTAGCTACACTGTCTGCCTCCCAACCTAGCTACACTGTCTGCCTCCCAACCTAGCTACACTGTCTGCCTCCCAACCTAGCTACACTGTCTGCCTCCCAACCTAGCTACACTGTCTGCCTCCCAACCTAGCTACACTGTCTGCCTCCCAACCTAGCTACACTGTCTGCCTCCCAACCTAGCTACACTGTCTGCCTCCCAACCTAGCTACACTGTCTGCCTCCCAACCTAGCTACACTGTCTGCCTCCCAACCTAGCTACACTGTCTGCCTCCCAACCTAGCTACACTGTCTGCCTCCCAACCTAGCTACACTGTCTGCCTCCCAACCTAGCTACACTGTCTGCCTCCCAACCTAGCTACACTGTCTGCCTCCCAACCTAGCTACACTGTCTGCCTCCCAACCTAGCTACACTGTCTGCCTCCCAACCTAGCTACACTGTCTGCCTCCCAACCTAGCTACACTGTCTGCCTCCCAACCTAGCTACTCTGTCTGCCTCCCAACCTAGCTACACTGTCTGCCTCCCAACCTAGCTACACTGTCCTGCCTCCCAACCTAGCTACTCTGTCTGCCTCCCCAACCTAGCTACACTCTGTCCCCCGCCCTTCCCCAACCTAGCTACCTGTCTGCCTCCCACCTAGCTACACTGTCTGCCTCCCAACCTAGCTACACTGTCTGCCTCCCAACCTAGCTACACTGTCTGCGCTACCCAACCAGTAGCTACACTGCCTGTCTGCCTCCCAACCTAGCTACACTGTCTGCCTCCCAACCTAGCTACACTGTCTGCCTCCCAACCTAGCTACACTGTCTGCCTCCCAACCTAGCTACTCTGTCTGCCTCCCAACCTAGCTACACTGTCTGCCTCCCAACCTAGCTACACTGTCTGCCTCCCAACCTAGCTACACTGTCTGCCTCCCAACAGCTACAACTGTCTGCCTCCCAACCTAGCTACACTGTCTGCCTCCCAACCTAGCTACACTGTCTGCCTCCCAACCTAGCTACACTGTCTGCCTCCCAACCTAGCTACACTGTCTGCCTCCCAACCTAGCTACTCTGTCTGCCTCCCAACCTAGCTACACTGTCTGCCTCCTAACCTAGCTACACTGTCTGCTCCCAACCTAGCTACACTGTCTGGCCTCCCAACCTAGCTACTCTGTCTGCCTCCCAACCTAGCTACACTGTCTGCCTCCCAACCTAGCTACAACTGTCTGCCTCCCAACCTAGCTACACTGTCTGCCTCCCAACCTAGCTACACTGTCTGCCTCCCAACCTAGCTACACTGTTCTGCCTCCCAACCTAGCTACTCTGTCTGTCTCCCAACCTAGCTACACTGTCTGCCTCCCACCTAGCTACACTGTCTGCCTCCCAACCTAGCTACACTGTCTGCCTCCCAACCTAGCTACCTGTCTGCCTCCCAACCTAGCTACACTGTCTGCCTCCCAACCTAGCTACACTGTCTGCCTCCAACCTAGCTACACTGTCTGCCTCCCAACCTAGCTACACTGTCTGCCTCCCAACCTAGCTACACTGTCTGCCTCCCACCTAGCTACTCTGTCTGCCTCCCAACCTAGCTACAACTGTCTGCCTCCCAACCTAGCTACACTGTCTGCCTCCCAACCTAGCTACACTGTCTGCCTCCCAACCTAGCTACACTGTCTGCCTCCCAACCTAGCTACACTGTCTGCCTCCCAACCTAGCTACACTGTCTGCCTCCCAACCTAGCTACACTGTCTGCCTCCCAACCTAGCTACACTGTCTGCCTCCCAACCTAGCTACTCTGTCTGCCTCCCAACCTAGCTACACTGTCTGCCTCCTAACCTAGCTACACTGTCTGCCTCCCAACCTAGCTACACTGTCTGCCTCCCAACCTAGCTACTCTGTCTGCCTCCCAACCTAGCTACACTGTCTGCCTCCCAACCTAGCTACACTGTCTGCCTCCCAACCTAGCTACACTGTCTGCCTCCCAACTAGCTACACTGTCTGCCTCCCAACCTAGCTACACTGTCTGCCTCCCAACCTAGCTACACTGTCTGCCTCCCAACCTAGCTACACTGTCTGCCTCCCAACCTAGCTACACTGTCTGCCTCCCAACCTAGCTACACTGTCTGCCTCCCAACCTAGCTACACTGTCTGCCTCCCAACCTAGCTACACTGTCTGCTCCCAACCTAGCTACACTGTCTGCCTCCCAACCTAGCTACACTGTCTGCCTCCCAACCTAGCTACACTGTCTGCCTCCCAACCTAGCTACACTGTCTGCCTCCCAACCTAGCTACACTGTCTGCCTCCCAACCTAGCTACACTGTCTGCCTCCCAACCTAGCTACACTGTCTGCCTCCAACCTAGCTACACTGTCTGCCTCCCAACCTAGCTACACTGTCTGCCTCCCAACCTAGCTACACTGTCTGCCTCCCAACCTAGCTACACTGTCTGCCTCCTAACCTGCTACACTGTCTGCCTCCCAACCTAGCTACACTGTCCTGCCTCCCAACCTAGCTACACTGTCTGCCTCCCAACCTAGCTACACTGTCTGCCTCCCAACCTAGCTACACTGTCTGCCTCCCAACCTAGCTACTCTGTCTGCCTCCCAACCTAGCTACACTGTCTGCCTCCTAACCTAGCTACACTGTCTGCCTCCCAACCTAGCTACACTGTCTGCCTCCCAACCTAGCTACACTGTCTGCCTCCCAACCTAGCTACACTGTCTGCCTCCCAACCTAGCTACACTGTCTGCCTCCCAACCTAGCTACACTGTCTGCCTCCCAACCTAGCTACACTGTCTGCCTCCCACCTAGCTACACTGTCTGCCTCCCAACCTACTACACTGTCTGCCTCCCACCTAGCTACACTGTCTGCCTCCCAACCTAGCTACACTGTCTGCCTCCCAACCTAGCTACACTGTCTGCCTCCCAACCTAGCTACACTGTCTGCCTCCCAACCTAGCTACTGTCTGCCTCCCAACCTAGCTACACTGTCTGCCTCCCAACCTAGCTACTGTCTGCCTCCCAACCTAGCTACTGTCTGCCTCCAACCTAGCTACACTGTCTGCCTCCCAACTAGCTACACCTGTCTGCCTCCCAACCTAGCTACACTGTCTGCCTCCCAACCTAGCTACACTGTCTGCCTCCCAACCTAGCTACACTGTCTGGTTGTGTTTGTGATTAGTTCTCATTTATTTCACAATTTTTCCTGTGTTTTCTATATTTTCAATATTTCACACCCCCGGGAAAACACCCTCGGACTGAACGGCAATCGGCTCTAACGGACCACTTCTCCCCCCTTGTCGTCCGTTAAATCGAGGTTCGAGTGTACATACAACAACTATAACTATGATACTTATAGCGAACCTTACCTCGCCATCAATAACTTCCGTGTCGTTGAACAGCGGCGTAAGATCTTCGCGCAGCTGAGGCAGTGATAGGTTGCAGAGAATGAGCCTAATATCCTCCCAGTCCTGCTGTGTGAGGCCGGGGTGAAGGAGGAGGTGTTTGAAGCCCTTGTGGCACATCTCATCCACTATTTCAAGCCAGTGGTCTCCTCGCAACAGCCTCCAATTAGCCTGAGGAATAAGGTAAGGTAAGGTGAGGTGAGGTAAGGTGAGGTAAGGTGAGGTGAGGTAAGGTGAGGTAAGGTGAGGTAAGGTATGGTAAGGTATGGTAAGGTAAGGTATGGTAAGGTAAGGTGAGGTAAGGTAAGGTAAAAAAGGTAACAAAGGCCTCCAAAAGTTAGAAAGAGGAGGAATAAAGCCTGAGGATAAGAAGATCAAAAAAATTATAACGAGACAAGAAAACTATAAAACTATGTAAACAGAAAAATACTAAACATACACAGAAAATGGCACAAATCAACCCAAAACAAAACAGCCACTTAGATATATAGACTATAAATGCAAATACAAAGCCATTTAAAAATACAAAATTAGTACAGCAAGAAACACAAATAAATAAAATACACGAGCCAGTCATAAATACAAAATACAGTAAAACCTCTCGTATTCGGACACTCATTATTCGGACTTTGACATTACTCGGACCTCCGCCTCTTTTTTTTTTTTTTTTTTTTTTTTTTTTTTAGGGGCCGAAATTTCCTAGCTATATATACTACACTTAGAATTTTTTTTTTTTTTTTTTTTTATCTTTTTTTTTTTTATCGAAATTTCCTAGCTAATATACATATACCTAGATTTTTTTTCTTTTTTTTTTTCAGGGGTCGAAATTTCCTAGCTAATATACACGTAGAATTTTTTTTTTTTTTTTTTTTTTTTTTTCCATATCCCCCCTTATTCGGATCCTTGCATTACTCGGACCACTCCTTGGCCCAATTAGTCCGAATATGAGAGGTTTTACTGTATATAGTACTAAAAGAGGCCCAAATCAACCAAAAAGAAAACACACCCTCAGATATAAGGACCTAGGGTGTGTAAATAGGTCTATGTTATATTTACCTAGTTGTATTTACCTAGTTGTATTTACCTAGTTGTATTTACCTAGTTGTATTTACCTAGTTGTATTTACCTAGTTGTATTTACCTAGTTGTATTTACCTAGTTGTATTTACCTAGTTGTATTTACCTAGTTGTATTTACCTAGTTGTATTTACCTAGTTGAATTTACCTAGTTGTATTTACCTAGTTGTATTTACCTAGTTGTATTTACCTAGTTGTAACATACAGGAAAAGAACTATGCTCGTATTGTCCCGTCTCCAAATCTACTATTATCCAGTTTGCCTTTGAAGTCCTGAATACTTCTTGCATTAATCACTTTTGCATCAAGGTTGTTCCAGGCTTCTAGGCTTCTATACGGGAAGCTGTATTTTTTTATGTCCCTCTTGATTTGTCCTTTTCAATTTTTCTCATGAATCTGTATTCTATCGTGCTAACAAACAGATCTGTCCTATCATTTTAGACACATGATGCTCTATACCTGCTATAAATCTCCCTTCTCTCTATATTTCATAGAGTTGGAGTCTTGAAAAGTGTGTAATTTGTCTATGTTAGGTGTTATGGCTAAGTATATAAGACTGTACACTTACATAGGACTCGGGGAACCACATAGCCAGGGCCACAAAAGTCTGATTTCGGAGCCATTGAATGACAGCGTTCTCACATCTGCCAGACCTTCAGGCTGCACGCAGGTCAAATTAGGGTCTGTCTCGGTATGAAGGCTGAGATACGGTAAGGAAGGTGACAGGGTAATGATAGGGTCTGATATTTGACAGGGTAATGATAGGGTGTGATATTTGACAGGGTAATGATAGGGTCTGATATTTGACAGGGTAATGTAAGGGTTGATATTTGACAGGGTAATGATAGGGTCTGATATTTACAGGGTAATGATAGGTGTTGATATTTGACAGGGTAATGTAAGGTGTGATATTTGACAGGGTAATGATAGGGTCTGATATTTGACAGGGTAATGATAGGGTCGATATTTGACAGGGTAATGTAAGGTGTGATATTTGACAGGGTAATGATAGGGTCTGATATTTGACAGGGTAATGATAGGTTGGGTTCTGATATTTGACAGGGTAATGATAGGGTGTGATATTTGACAGGGTAATGATAGGGTCTGATATTTGACAGGGTAATGATAGGGTCTGATATTTGACAGGGTAATGATAGGGTGTGATATTTGACAGGGTAATGATAGGGTCTGATATTTGACAGGGTAATGATAGGGTCTGATATTTGACAGGGTAATGATAGGGTCTGATATTTGACAGGGTAATGTTAGGTGTGATATTTGACAGGGTAATGTAAGGTGTGATATTTGACAGGGTAATGATAGGGTCTGATATTTGACAGGGTAATGATAGGGTCTGATATTTGACAGGGTAATGATAGGGTCTGATATTTGACAGGGTAATGTAAGGTGTGATATTTGACAGGGTAATGATAGGGTCTGATATTTGACAGGGTAATGATAGGGTCTGATATTTGACTGGGTAATGATAGGGTCTGATATTTGACAGGGTAATGATAGGGTCTGATATTTGACAGGGTAATGATAGGGTCTGATATTTGACAGGGTAATGATAGGGTCTGATATTTGACAGGGCAATGATAGGGTCTGATATTTGACAGGGTAATGATAGGTGTGATATTTGACAGGGTAATGATAGGGTCTGACATTTGACAGGGTAATGATAGGGTCTGATATTTGACAGGGTAATGATAGGGTCTGATATTTGACAGGGTAATGATAGGGTCTGATATTTGACAGGGTAATGATAGGGTCTGATATTTGACAGGGTAATGATAGGGTCTGATATTTGACAGGGTAATGATAGGGTCTGATATTTGACAGGGTAATGATAGGTGTGACATTTGACAGGGTAATGATAGGGTCTGATATTTGACAGGGTAATGATAGGGTCTGACATTTGACAGGGTAATGATAGGGTCTGATATTTGACAGGGTAATGTAAGGTGTGATATTTGACAGGGTAATGATAAGGTCTGATATTTGACAGGGTATTGATAGGGTCTGATATTTGACAGGGTAATGATAGGGTCTGATATTGGACAGTGTAATGATAGGGTCTGATATTTGACAGGGTAATGATAGGGTCTGATATTTGACAGGGTAATGTAAGGTGTGACATTTGACAGGGTAATGATAGGGTCTGATATTTGACAGGGTAATGATAGGGTCTGATATTTGACAGGGTAATGATAGGGGCTGATATTTGACAGGGTAATGATAGGGTCTGATATTTGACAGGGTAATGATAGGGTGTGATATTTGACAGGGTAATGATAGGGTCTGACATTTGATAGGGTAATGATAGGGTCTGATATTAATTACTTTGCAGGATAAAATAAAATGCTTCATAATAGCTTAAAATGCATCACCCACCATTGATGCCGTCGATGAGGCGGCGCGACACTTGGTACATCACGGAGGCTACTGCGGGCACGGCACTCGCCCCCCACAAGGCACCAGGATGCGTCTGGACCGCTGATAGGCCGAGAACCACCACCTCCACCGCCGTCGTGACTAGTGGCCTGTGCAGCAAAGGGATCACGGCTACACTTAAGCTTTGCCTTTATATAGCTTGTTAAGTGAAATGATTGAAGAAAGATGGGCATTGAAAAAGTTGGATCAAGGAGAAAGAAAATACAGTAAAACCTCTCGTATTCGGACACTCATTATTCGGACTTTGACATTATTCGGACCTCATCTTTTTTTTTTTTTTTTTTTTTTTTTTAGGGGTCGAAATTTCCTAGCTAAAATACCTAGAATTTTTTTTTTTTTTTTTTTTTTTTTTTTTTAGGGGGTCGAAATTTCCTAGCTCAAATACCTAATTTTTTTTTTTTTTTTTTTTTTTTTTACATATCCCCCCCTTATTCGGAGCCTTGCATTACTCGGACCACTCCTTGGCCCAATTAGTCCGAATATGAGAGGTTTTACTGTATAGGACATTTACTTTGCTCTGAAGGAAAAATTGGATTGAGGAGAGAAAATCTAGGACATTATTTTGCTTTGAAGAAATTTTTGTAACAGTTTCTAACAATACATACTTTTCTCATGTGTGCTTATGTGATGATATCCAAGCTTAGACTGATATGCTATGATACACAAATATGATTAACACACACTACACACCTGGCAAACCCTACAAACACTACAAGGATATACACAAGACATATAATCCACACACTACACACCTGACAAACACTACAAACACTACACACCTGACAACCAACACTACAAACACTACACACCTGACAAACACTACAAACACTACACACCTGACAAACACTACAAACACTACACACCTGACAAACACTACAAACACTACACACCTGACAAACACTACAAACACTACACACCTGACAAACACTACAAACACTACACACCTGACAAACACTACAAACACTACACACCTGACAAACACTACAAACACTACACACCTGACAAACACTACAAACACTACAAGGATATACACAAGACATTACACACACACTACACACCTGACAAACACTACAAACACTACACACACCTGACAAACACTACAAACACTACACACCTGACAAACACTACAAACACTACACACCTGACAAACACTACAAACACTACACACCTGACAAACACTACAAACACTACACACCTGACAAACACTACAAACACTACACACCTGACAAACACTACAAACACTACACACCTGACAAACACTACAAACACTACACACCTGACAAACACTACAAACACTACACACCTGACAAACACTACAAACACTACACACCTGACAAACACTACAAACACTACACACCTGACAAACACTACAAACACTACAAAAAGATACACCCAAGACACATGATTAACACACACACACTACACACCTCTCAGTAATGTTTCTCAGCTGATGGTAAACCCCCTGCCAGCGATCCACGGCTAACCAGGGTGGTGGGTCGAAAGTGCGCATTGTGCGTTTCCCCCTCACCGCCTCCACCACCCCACCCCCCACCTCTGTCACCAGGTGGGCCAGGGTAGCGGCATCCAAATCCATAAACTCACCCTGGTTAAGAAGAGACAGAACATAAGAACATGAGAAAATAAGGAAGCTACAAGAGGCCATGAGACCTCCACGTGGTTGTTTCTGTATCATGAGGAAAAGTCACGCCGTTTGTTTTGATCTGTTTGTAAGTAGTAAGTGTGTAAGTCAGTCAGTCAGTCAGTCAGTCAGTCAGTCAGTCAGTCAGTCAGTAAGTAAGTAAGTTAAGACAGACATGAGGAAGGGATACAAAGGAACAGAGACATGCGGGCACAGCAAGGCAGGCCACATACCATGATAACAGGAATGGTGTCGGGTAAAAACTGGTGCCATAGGAAGGTCTGGGTGGCATTGTCACAGAGGAAGTGGATGGTGTTGTTGAGGAGCTGCCTCCCCTCCTTCCCTTCCTGCACCCCCTCGCCCAGCGCCTCCATAAGGTTAAGATGGAAGGCACACGGTCGATCTAGCCTCATCTGAACTGCCTGGGATAGCTGAAAGACATAAAAAGACATGATTTATTTCTGATATGGCCTAAAGGAGGTGTTAGCATGGAGGTATTAACCCCAAAAATTGCAAAAATTGCAAACAAATTTGAGTGCCAAAAATATTTGAGTGCCAAAAATTTTGAGTGGCAAAAAATTTTAGTGCCAAAAATATTTGAGTGGCAATTTTTTTTTTGTCATCAAATTTTTAGTGCCAAAAAAATTCGAATGCCAAAAAAATTGAGTACCAAAATTTTTTGAGTGCCAAAAATTGTTGAGTGCCAAAAATGTGAGTGCCATAAATGTTTGAGTGCCAAAAAAAATGTAAGTGCCAAAATTTAAAGTGCCAAAAAGTCGGCCGTCTTATCTCATAAGATATCACGGGAAAATCCTACGTTAAACAGAAAGAAGAAGAAGAGACGCTATGATGAGTACTTACTGTTGATGACTGGCTGAAGAGATTGATGTATTCCTTGGTGACCTCTGGGAGTTGGTCAAGGAGGTCAAGGAACTGAATGACTATTGGCTTGTCCATATAGGCCTGGGTGTAGGAGAGAGTGAGATACAAAAATGTAACATAATCAAAACAATATAATAGTACAAGGCCATCAAACCTCCATCAAGACACTATAGATACATACAACAAACTCACCACACCACCACAACACCACACACACCACCACCACCACCACACCACCACCACA
>JACEEZ010022753.1:342500-410000 GCA_016584305.1 Chionoecetes opilio
GAGAGAGAGAGAGAGCGAGAGAGCGAGAGAGCGAGAGAGCGAGAGAGAGAGAGAGAGAGAGAGAGAGAGAGAGAGAGAGAGAGAGAGAGAGAGGAGAGAGAGAGCGAGAGCGAGAGCGAGAGCGAGAGAGAGAGGAGAGAGAGAGAGAGAGAGAGAGAGAGAGAGAGAGAGAGAGTGATAATTTTAGAGTAATGATACAAGTAGTGTGTTACTGCTACCCTTCCTTACCTATACTAGCATTAATTCCTGGGTATAAAAATCTTCAGGGAAAAGTAGAAAAAACGTGTAAGGTGCCATAATTGTTTAGTAATGATACAAATCTATTTTAACTGGTGGCTGGAGGGATGCAGTGGCGGTGTTGAAAAGTTCCCTGCCACATACTTACTTTCTGAGGGTGGTCGGCGAGGGTGCTCACGACGTCCCTCACAGCCAGCGGGGCGGTGAGAGTCAGGGCATCAGCCAGGTCTTTCAGCATCAAGGTGTTGTTCAGAGTCGCCTTCAAGTCCGTGGCTATAAAGTTAACGAATAAATATTTCACCACTTTATTCCGTCATCACAAAAAAATTTAAGTTTTTTTTTTTTTTTCTTTTTTACGTTGGAGCCTAGCACAAAGACAAGAACAGGTTGAAGTTCCCAAACTCGGCATCCCAAGACTCGGCAACACCCAAAACTCGGCTATGGTTCCGGATTTTCCAAAACACGGCAGAACACCCAAAACCCGGCGTATAGTTGCCGGGTCGGCCGCTGGGTGCCACCACACTAGGCCACTTGGTTTCTCCCCCCGATTTGTTTGTTGTTATTGTTCAGTGGTGTTGTGACTGTAGAGTTGTGTACACTGTTATTTTGTGTACTTCTACAGGTCTGTTATTGGTATTATGGCTCCCAAACGTCCAGGAACACCTACTGGTGCAAGTGAAAAGAAAAGGAAGAACAATGTGTTAACTATTTCTGAGAAAATTGACCTTTTGAAGAAGTTGGATGGCCCTTTTTCCCCTTAATATATCTACGTTCTAAAAGTCCGAAAATTCCATTACTCGGCTCGGCGCTGGTCCCGAGGTTGCCGAGTTTGGGAACTTCAACCTGTATTAGTGAGGACCAGAAATGTAGGTGTTCCTTATTAGTGTTAAAATAGTTCTATACATGTGAGTATCTTATATCCTCAGTGCGCTTAAGTGATCTACGGAGAAAATATGACTCCTAAAAAAAAGTCCTGTCACATGAAGCTTGAGATACAGAGCAACCGTTTATTTACCCAGCATGAGGTCCATCCACTTGATCTGCAGCATGAGGGTTTGCGGGACGGAGGAATTCTGTGGCACTCCCAGCCAGCGCAGCGCCACCATGAGGGATGGCACCAGCGCCTCAAAGCCCTCTGTGGTGCTGCTGTTTGGAGGGAGGGAAGGATGGGGGGGGGGGGAGAGAGAGAGAGAGGAGAGAGAGAGAGAGAGAGAGAGAAACATTACTACACTGTCAAGATGGAAATGCCATGAAAATAATTAACAAAACAAGGACAAAATCAGAGGAGGAGGGGGGGGGGAGAGAGAGAGAGAGAGAGAGAGAGAGAGAGAGAGAGAGAGAGAGAGAGAGAGAGAGAGAGAGAGAGAGAGAGAGAGAGAGAGAGAGAGAGAGAGAGAGAGATAAAAAAAAAAATTTACTGTTCCCATTCCTTACCTGTCATTGCTTCCTGGGTATATCCTTGCCATGAGAGTCCTCCAGTTATCCTTCACAAAGTACGAGGGCCATCCTAGGATATCCTGAGGCCCCCTGACCCTCGCGGCTGTCATGAGGACCTCCACGCGCCTCACCAACTCTC
Organism: Chionoecetes opilio; assembly: GCA_016584305.1. NCBI lineage: Eukaryota > Metazoa > Arthropoda > Malacostraca > Decapoda > Majidae > Chionoecetes > Chionoecetes opilio. Next base: position 344,314 of record JACEEZ010022753.1, read on the forward strand.
GGGTCTTGCGGAGACTGCTTTATTGACGGCAAGGGTGTTGACGTGTTCTGAGGGCAAGACAGGGACCACTATAAGGAGTGTTCTGAGGGCACGACAGGGACCACTATAAGGAGTGTTCTGAGGGCACGACAGGGACCACTATAAGGAGTGTTCTGAGGGCACGACAGGGACCACTATAAGGAGTGAGGTAAAATATTGGATGCAAGGACATTTTTGAGAGAGGAAACAAGAGCCAAAACAACATGACAAAATAATAAAAAATAAAAAATCCAGATAAAAAATCCCAACAAATAATATGAAGGTCAAGGCTAGAACAGTACTTACCGTATTTTATGGCTTATAAGACGCACTTTTCCCCTGCAAAATACCCTGAAAAATACTCCTTAGTGTCTTCCAAGAGGAACGTTGTAGGAGGTGTGTTGTAGGTTGTAGGAGATCTTAGGTAGCTATTCAATTCAGCCTCTTATATGATGTAGCCTTTCATTCCAATCAACTAATTAAGACATTCCAAACAACTAATTAAGACATTCCAAACAACTAATTAAGACATTCCAAACAACTAATTAAGACATTCCAATCAACTAATTAAGACATTCCAAACAACTAATTAAGACATTCCAATCAACTAATTAAGACATTCCAATCAACTAATTAAGACATTCCAATCAACTAATTAAGACATTCCAATCAACTAATTAAGACATTCCAATCAACTAATTAAGACATTCCAATCAACTAATTAAGACATTCCAATCAACTAATTAAGACATTCCAAACTAATTAAGACATTCCAAACAACTAATTAAGACATTCCAATCAACTAATTAAGACATTCCAATCAACTAATTAAGACATTCCAATCAACTCATTAAGACATTCCAATCAACTCATTAAGACATTCCAATCAACTCATTAAGACATTCCAATCCACTAATTAAGACATTCCAATCCACTAATTAAGACATTCCAATCCACTAATTAAGACATGCCAATCAACTAATTAAGACATTCCAATCATCTAATTAAGACATTCCAATCAACTAATTAAGACATTCCAATCATCTAATTAAGACATTCCAATCAACTAATTAAGACATTCCAATCAACTAATTAAGACATTCCAATCAACTAATTAAGACATTCCAATCAACTAATTAAGACATTCCAATCAACTAATTAAGACATTCCAATCAACTAATCTTCCCTCACGCTTACTACGGTAATGATGTTTACTAGGGTACTGGCGGGAGCCTCGGCAGATTGGCCCTAACTATCTAGTGTTGATGTATCATTTACCACCAGGCTGTCACACAGGCGAATTCATCAAAACGATTTAGCCATATACTATCGCATACAAGCTAGAAGTTGTACGACACGCTATAGAACATTGGAACAGAGCAGCAGAAAAGGCCTCTTCCAATCCATTCCTCTCCTTCTTTAGATGTACACTCCGGACCACAGCCTACCCAGAAAATGGGTAGGCTTTTACTACAGCCTACTGGTATAAAAAAAAAAAAATTCTTTCCTTTTTTTTTCTTAGAAGTTTCTTTCCAAAATCAGGGTGCGTGTTCCAAGATGCAGCGTCTTATAAGCCGTAAAATAGGGTATATACGTAAACCAACAACCACCACAGACCATTCATCAACCTGGTAATTAGCTTTCCCACCTGTGTGTCTGGTGAGTATATATCCTTAAGAACCTCAGCATTGGAAGCCACAAACACACACAGCTTCTGCACGGCCTCCAGGAACCTGCCGTCGCCACCCTCGGGTTCCCTCAGGGTGGCGTTAGGGCCGCACACTTCCCCCAGGGTCAGGGCATCCACGGTCAGGTCAGACACGATCACTCCACGCTGGATGTTGTAGTGGATTCCCGCCAGGAGATCCACCCAGGTTGTGTTGAGGAGGTGGAAGAGCTCAGTAATGGGTGATGTGGTGTTGTCTGGTGGAGGAAAAGGGGTGTTTGGTGATGACTTTTCTGATTTAAAAAAAAAAATTCCTGAAGTCTAGAGTTTTATTGTATTATCGGGCAGTGATTTTTCATATTTTTCTAGGTGGAAGAGTTTAGTAATGGGTGATGTGGTGTTGTCTGGGGAGAGAAATGGTTGTTTGGTGATGACTTTTCGGATCTAATAAATTTTTCATGAAGGCTAGAAAGTTATGTTGTATTTTGGAGCAGTGTTTTTTCTTATTTTTTAGGTGGTAAAACTCAGTAATGGGTGATGTGGTGTTGTCTGGTGGAGGAAAGAGTATGTGGTGATGACTTTTCTGATTTAAATATTTTCTTTCCTAAGTCCAGAAAGTTATATTGTATTTTGGAGCAGTGTTTTTTCTTATATTTTAGGTGGTAAAACTCAGTAATAGGTGATGTGGTGTTGTCTGGTGGAGGAAAGAGTATGTGGTGATGACTTTTCTGATTTAAATATTTTCTTTCCTAAGTCCAGAAAGTTATATTGTATTTTGGAGCAATGTTTTTTCTTATTTTTTAGGTGGTAAAACTCAGTAATGGGTGATGTGGTGTTGTCTGGGGGAGGAAAAGAGCTGTTTGGTGATGACTTTTCTGATTTAAATATTTTCTTTCCTAAGTCCAGAAAGTTATATTGTATTTTGGGGGCCTTTTTTTTTTTTTTTTTTTTTGGTCACCACAAATTATTCTAGATAACTGTAGGTTTCACATCATCTTCAGTTTCATCATTTTTGTCCCTGTATATTTCTTTCTCAAAATTTAAGTACCCCAAAAAATATTCTATCTAGGCTATTAATCTTTTAAATGGCACTAGATCAATAAAATCCACCATCAAGTGTACCGTAGATAACAGTGAAGTCGCCACCTGCAGTCATGTCGCCAGCCGCCAAATATTACGAATTATAGCATCACTACTGATTTTTATGTGCCACTGAAGATGATACACAGTAGTTTATATCATGACTGTATAATCTACCCTGTTTCAGCGTTGTTTTATGCTTTGTAGCTGCAAGTATAGACGGTTTCAAATTTCGCTACGCATTTTTTTTTTGGGCTACGACGACAGCGGTACGACACTCGGTAAATAAACACTAGATGGCGACTCTATTGTTGGTAGCCACTTTGTAGATATTTTTGTCATTTGTTCATTTATAGCCCTACTATGACACAGATGAAGACACAAAATGACACAGACTCTCCAGATAGCCCCTTCTAACTGTCCTGAAATCATGGATGTAGAAATGTAACTATTAACGCCACCACACGTCTGTAAACAGAAAAAAAAGTTGTCCTGGCGACTTAACTGTTATCTACGGTAGGAGGAGATACACAAAATATACGACCAAATATGAGGCGCTTATTTCAGAAAGTCGATAAGCGCCACAAATAAAAAAAAATAAGAAAATGGCTTCAAACTGTTTCAATGTTCAAAAGATGACATTTTGAACATTGAAACATTTTGAAGCCATATTCTTAGTTTTTTATTGATGGCGCTTATCGACTTTCTGAAATAACCGCCTCATATTTACCGTCAATAACCCTGTCGTCGCCACTGCACTAATGTCGCCAGGTGAGTTTTATAGGCGAATATTACGAAATGTTACCATCACTACAGACTTATATGTGCCACTACAGACATGTAAATAATATAAACTACTGTTCATGCCTATTTAGTGGCACATACAAATCTGTAGTGATGCTCAAATTCATAATATATGGTGCCTGGCGACATTAGTGCAGTGGCGACTATAGTGTTCTTCACAGTAGTAGTTATGAGAAACGACCCTGTCAACATATATCATCTTATTGAATACTTTGAATATTTAGCAGGGTTATAGCAGTGTACAGTCTGTAGTGATGCTAGAATAGTGCTATACGCTATATGTAGATGCTAAAATAGTGCTATACGCTATATGTAGATGCTAAAATAGTGCTATACGCTATATGTAGATGCTAAAATAGTGCTATACGCTATATGTAGATGCTAAAATAGTGCTATACGCTATATGTAGATGCTAAAATAGTGCTATACGCTATATGTAGATGCTAAAATAGTGCTATACGCTATATGTAGATGCTAAAATAGTGCTATACGCTATATGTAGATGCTAAAATAGTGCTATACGCTATATGTAGATGCTAAAATAGTGCTATACGCTATATGTAGATGCTAAAATAGTGGTATATGCTATATGTAGATGCTAGAATAGTGCTATACGCTATATGTAGATGCTAAAATAGTGCTATACGCTATATGTAGATGCTAAAATAGTGGTATATGCTATATGTAGATGCTAAAATAGTGCTATACGCTATATATAGATGCTAAAATAGTGCTATACGCTATATGTAGATGCTAAAATAGTGGTATACGCTATATGTAGATGCTAAAATAGTGCTATACGCTATATGTAGATGCTAAAATAGTGCTATACGCTATATGTAGATGCTAAAATAGTGCTATACGCTATATGTAGATGCTAAAATAGTGCTATACGCTATATGTAGATGCTAGAATAGTGCTATACGCTATATGTAGATGCTAAAATAGTGCTATACGCTATATGTAGATGCTAGAATAGTGCTATACGCTATATGTAGATGCTAAAATAGTGGTATATGCTATATGTAGATGCTAAAATAGTGACTGTAATATGTAGTAGTTATGAGCAACGACCCTGTCAACATATATCATCTTATTGAATACTTAGCAGGGTTATAGCAGTGTCCAGTCTGTAGTGATGCTAAAATAGTGCTATACGCTATATGTAGATGCTAGAATAGTGCTATACGCTATAAGTAGATGCTAGAATAGTGCTATACGCTATATGTAGATGCTAAAATAGTGCTATACGCTATATGTAGATGCTAAAATAGTGCTATACGCTATATGTAGATGCTAAAATAGTGCTATACGCTATAAGTAGATGCTAGAATAGTGCTATACGCTATATGTAGATGCTAAAATAGTGCTATACGCTATATGTAGATGCTAGAATAGTGCTATACGCTATATGTAGATGCTAAAATAGTGCTATACGCTATATGTAGATGCTAGAATAGTGGTATACGCTATATATAGATGCTAAAATAGTGCTATACGCTATATGTAGATGCTAAAATAGTGCTATACGCTATATGTAGATGCTAAAATAGTGCTATACGCTATAAGTAGATGCTAGAATAGTGGTATATGCTATATGTAGATGCTAAAATAGTGCTATACGCTATATGTAGATGCTAAAATAGTGCTATATGCTATATGTAGATGCTAAAATAGTGCTATACGCTATATGTAGATGCTAGAATAGTGCTATACGCTATATGTAGATGCTAAAATAGTGCTATACGCTATATGTAGATGCTAGAATAGTGCTATACGCTATAAGTAGATGCTAAAATAGTGGTATACGCTATATGTAGATGCTAAAATAGTGCTATACGCTATATGTAGATGCTAAAATAGTGCTATACGCTATATGTAGATGCTAAAATAGTGCTATATGCTATATGTAGATGCTAAAATAGTGCTATACGCTATATGTAGATGCTAAAATAGTGCTATATGCTATATGTAGATGCTAAAGTAGTGCTATACGCTATATGTAGATGCTAAAATAGTGCTATACGCTATATGTAGATGCTAAAATAGTGCTATATGCTATATGTAGATGCTAAAATAGTGCTATATGCTATATGTAGATGCTAAAATAGTGCTATACGCTATATGTAGATGCTAAAATAGTGCTATATGCTATATGTAGATGCTAAAGTAGTGCTATACGCTATATGTAGATGCTAAAATAGTGCTATACGCTATATGTAGATGCTAAAATAGTGCTATATGCTATATGTAGATGCTAAAATAGTGCTATACGCTATATGTAGATGCTAAAATAGTGCTATACGCTATATGTAGATGCTAAAATAGTGCTATATGCTATATGTAGATGCTAGAATAGTGCTATATGCTATATGTAGATGCTAAAATAGTGCTATATGCTATATGTAGATGCTAAAATAGTGCTATACGCTATATGTAGATGCTAAAATAGTGCTATACGCTATATGTAGATGCTAAAATAGTGGTATAAGCTATATGTAGATGCTAAAATAGTGGTATAAGCTATATGTAGATGCTAAAATAGTGGTATATGCTATATGTAGATGCTAGAATAGTGACTGTAATATGTAGTAGTTATGAGCAACGACCCTGTCAACATATATCATCTTATTGAATACTTAGCAGGCTTATAGCAGTGTGTAGTATAGATAGTCATAGATATAGATAGTTATTCGTACCTGAGGAGGAGGGAAGGCCACGCAGGAGTAGTGAGAGGGTGGCGTCAGTCTGCCGTATCACCATCCGTACCTCCTCGGGGCCCTTCTGCACCCCCGCGTCCACCACTGCGAAGGGCCTGGCGGACAAGATAGATAGATAGATAGATAGATAGATAGATAGAGAGAGAGAGAGAGAGAGAGAGAGAGAGAGAGAGAGAGAGAGAGAGAGAGAGAGAGAGAGAGAGAGAGAGAGAGAGAGAGAGAGAGAGAGAGAGAGAGAGAGAGAGAGAGAGAGAGAGAGAGAGAGAGAGAGAGAGAGAGAGAGAGAGAGAGAGAGAGAGAGAGAGAGAGAGAGAGAGAGAGAGAGAGAGAGAGAGAGAGAGAGAGAGAGAGAGAGAGAGAGAGAGAGAGAGAGAGAGAGAGAGAGAGAGAGAGAGAGAGAGAGAGAGAGAGAGAGAGGAGAGAGAGAGAGAGAGAGAGAGAGAGAGAGAGAAGAGAGAGAGAGAGGAGAGAGAAGAGAGAGGAGAGAGAGAGAGAGAGAGAGAGAGAGAGAGAGAGAAGAGAGAGAGATGAGAGGAGAGAGAGAGAGAGGAGAGAGAGAGAGAGAGAGAGAGAGAGAGAGAGAGAGAGAGAGGAGAATGAGATAGATGTAGATAGATAGAGATGAGAAGAGAAGAGATGATGAGATAGAAGATAGATAGATAGAGAGATAGATAGATGATAGATGAGTAGATAGATAGATAGATAGATAGATAGATAGATAGATAGATAGATAGATAGATAGATGATAGATGAAGATAGATAGATAGATAGATAGATAGATAGATAGATAGATAGAGAGATAGATAGATAGATAGATAGATAGATAGATAGATAGATAGATAGATAGATAGATAGATAGATAGATAGATAGATAGATAGATAGATAGATAGATAGATAGATAGATAGATAGATAGATAGATAGATAGATAGATAGATAGATAGATAGATAGATAGATAGATAGATAGATAAGTGATAGATATAATAGAGATAGATAGATACGATAATATTGATAACTATGCTAGATTAGATATAGATTATGATAGATATAGATGATGAAGTAGATGATATGTACTTACGTGGTAACTCAATGCTAGATTTAGACTGTACCTAACCTCTTCTTGTAACTTTCTAATCTTTTATTTATTTCTTTGTAACTTTCTAACTTTTCTTTCTTTTTGTAACTTTCTAACTCTTTTATTTATTTCTTTGTAACTTTCTAACTTTCTCTTTCTTTCTGTGTAACTTTCTAACTCTTTTATTTATTTCTTTGTACTTTCTAACTTTCTTTACTTTTCTTTTATCTTTTATTGTAACTTCTCTAACTCTTTTATTTATTTCTTGTAACTTTCTAACTTTTCTTTCTTTCTTTGTAACTTTCTAATCTTTTATTTTTTCTTGTAACTTTCTAACTTTTTTATTTTCTGTGTAACTTTCTAACTTTTTTTATTTCTTTGTAACTTTCTAACTTTTCTTTCTTTCTTTGTAACTTTCTAACTCTTTTATTTATTTCTTTGTAACTTTCTAACTTTTCTTTCTTTCTGTGTAACTTTCTAACTCTTTTATTTATTTCTTTGTAACTTTCTAACTTTTCTTTCTTTCTGTGTAACTTTCTAACTCTTTTATTTATTTCTTTGTAACTTTCTAACTTTTCTTTCTTTCTGTGTAACTTTCTAACTTTTCTTTCTTTCTGTGTAACTTTCTAACTCTTTTATTTATTTCTTTGTAACTTTCTAACTTTTCTTTCTTTCTGTGTAACTTTCTAACTCTTTTATTTATTTCTTTGTAACTTTCTAACTTTTCTTTCTTTCTGTGTAACTTTCTAACTTTTCTTTCTTTCTGTGTAACTTTCTAACTCTTTTATTTATTTCTTTGTAACTTTCTAATTTTTCTTTCTTTCTGTGTAACTTTCTAACTTTTCTTTCTTTCTGTGTAACTTTCTAACTCTTTTATTTATTTCTTTGTAACTTTCTAACTTTTCTTTCTTTCTGTGTAACTTTCTAACTCCTTTCTCTCTTTTTCCTGTCTTTTTCTGTAAATCACAACGAGAGAGAGAGAGAGAGAGAGAGAGAGAGAGAGAGAGAGAGAGAGAGAGAGAGAGAGAGAGAGAGATTTCATTGCCCACAAAAATGCATGGAAAGAAAAGACATAATATACCAAAACACTCTTGCCCCAGAAATGTACTCCAATCAGCATACATTAACAGTACCCATGAACATACAACAGTACATAAGAACATAATAACATAAGGAAGCTATAAGACCACTCACTAGACCACTTATAGACCACTCACCACTCACTAGACCACTCATCACTCACTAGACCACTTATAGACCACTCACCACTCACTAGACCACTTATAGACCACTCACCACTCACTAGACAACTTATAGACCATTCACCACTCACTAGACCACTTATAGACCACTCACCACTCACTAGACCACTTATAGACCACTCACCACTCACTAGACCACTTATAGACCACTCACCACTCACTAGACCACTTATAGACCACTCACCACTCACTAGACCACTTATAGACCACTCACCACTCACTAGACCACTTATAGACCACTCACCACTCACTAGGCCACTTATAGACCACTCACCACTCACTAGACCACTTATAGACCACTCACCACTCACTAGACCACTTATAGACCACTCACCACTCACTAGACCACTTATAGACCACTCACCACTCATTAGACCACTTATAGACCACTCACCACTTATAGACCACTCACCACTCACTAGACCACTTATAGACCACTCACCACTCACTAGGCCACTTATAGACCACTCACCACTCACTAGACCACTTATAGACCACTCACCACTCACTAGGCCACTTATAGACCACTCACCACTCACTAGACCACTTATAGACCACACACCACTTATAGACCACTCACCACTCACTAGGCCACTTATAGACCACTCACCAGTCACTAGACCACTTATAGACCACACACCACTTATAGACCACTCACCACTCACTAGACCACTTATAGACAACTCACCACTCACTAGACCACTTATAGACCATTCACCACTCACTAGACCACTTATAGACCACTCACCACTCATTAGACCACTTATAGACCACTCACCAGTCCTCCATCATTGCCGTCAGACCCTTAAGAAGGCGGTCCACCTCCCGGCGTGTTGTGTTTACCATCTGGTCCAAGGCAGTGATGTTCGGAGGTTTAGTAAAGTCAAATAGTCGCACAGCTTCAGTGAGGTCCTGGAGGTCGTTGAAGAGCCGGGAGGGTGCCATGGGGAGTGGTTGTGGTGCTACTGGCGATCTGAACTGTGTCTGGAAAGATGGAATAAGAAGTTACTAAATGGTAGACTATTTTTACATTACAAAGGATTGGCCAAGGGCAAAAAAAAAAAAAGTGATAAAATGCCCACTTAATTGCCAGTCCTATATAGATGCTTTTTAGTGAATATAAGCAATATTTTATAGATATGACCTGTTTAGTATCCTTGTGCACTACCGTAGATAACAGTATAGTCGCCAGTCACTCGCCACTGCACTAATGTCGCCAGGCACAATATATTACGAATTTTAGCATCACTTCTGATTTGTATGTGCCACTGAAGATGATACACAGTAGTTTATATTATTTACATCACACTACATGTCTTCAGTGGCACATCAAAGTCTGTAGTGATGCTAAAGTTCGTAATATATTATGCCTGGCGACATTAGTGCAGTGGCGAGTGACTGGCGACTATAGTGTTATCTACGGTAGCTAATTTGGTATATTCAGTCACTTTTCGTAATTTAATTATTACAACAGACAATTTTTTATAGCAAAGGAAAGATCTGGGGGTGACGGGGTTAAACAGGAAGAATAAGGAGACAGTCATTGCTCACCATAGCTTCTCTCACAGCCACAGAGACCTTGGACGACAGGAAGATGGGTGGGCCTCTTTGGGTGTAGTTACAGACCATAGCCACCCACAGACTTCTGTTTCCATGGTTACACAGTCCAACGACCCAGCGGAATAAGTCCCTGTGCTGCAAGTCAATAACACCAACACTGTAGTCAAATAATAATGCTAAAAAATCTGCTTTAACACTGTACTCAAATAATAATGCTAAAAAATCTGCTTTAAAACTGTAGTCAAATAATAATGCTAAAAAATCTGCTTTAACACTGTAGTCAAATAATAATGCTAAAAAATCTGCTTTAACACTGTAGTCAAATAATAATGCTAAAAAATCTGCTTTAACACTGTAGTCAAATAATAATGCTAAAAAATCTGCTTTAACACTGTAGTCAAATAATGATACCAAAAATCTGCTTTAACACTGTAGTCAAATAATGATACCAAAAATCTGCTTTAACACTGTAGTCAAATAATGATACCAAAAATCTGCTTTAACACTGTAGTCAAATAATGATACCAAAAATCTGCTTTAACACTGTAGTCAAATAATGATACCAAAAATCTGCTTTAACACTGTAGTCAAATAATGATACCAAAAATCTGCTTTAACACTGTAGTCAAATAATGATACCAAAAATCTGCTTTAACACTGTAGTCAAATAATGATACCAAAAATCTGCTTTAACACTGTAGTCAAATAATGATACCAAAAATCTGCTTTAACACTATAGTCAAATAATGATACCAAAAATCTGCTTTAACACTGTAGTCAAATAATGATACCAAAAATCTGCTTTAACACTATAGTCAAATAATGCTAAAAAATCTGCTTTAACACTGTAGTCAAATAATAATGCTAAAAAATCTGCTTTAACACTGTAGTCAAATAATGCTAAAAAATCTGCTTTAACACTGTAGTCAAATAATGCTAAAAAATCTGCTTTAACACTGTAGTCAAATAATGCTAAAAAATCTGCTTTAACACTATAGTCAAATAATGCTAAAAAATCTGCTTTAACACTGTAGTCAAATAATGCTAAAAAATCTGCTTTAACACTATAGTCAAATAATGCTAAAAAATCTGCTTTAACACTGTAGTCAAATAATGCTAAAAAATCTGCTTTAACACTGTAGTCAAATAATGCTAAAAAATCTGCTTTAACACTGTAGTCAAATAATGCTAAAAAATCTGCTTTAACATACAGTCAAAATGCTAAAAAATCTGCTTTAACACTGTAGTCAAATAATGCTAAAAAATCTGCTTTAACACTACAGTCAAATAATGCTAAAAAATCTGCTTTAACACTATAGTCAAATAATGCTAAAAAATCTGCTTTAACACTGTAGTCAAATAATGCTAAAAAATCTGCTTTAACACTGTAGTCAAATAATGCTAAAAAATCTGCTTTAACACTGTAGTCAAATAATGCTAAAAAATCTGCTTTAACACTGTAGTCAAATAATGCTAAAAAATCTGCTTTAACACTGTAGTCAAATAATGCTAAAAAATCTGCTTTAACACTACAGTCAAATAATGCTAAAAAATCTGCTTTAACACTATAGTCAAATAATGCTAAAAAATCTGCTTTAACACTGTAGTCAAATAATGCTAAAAAATCTGCTTTAACACTTTAGTCAAATAATGCTAAAAAAATCTGCTTTAACACTACAGTCAAATAATGCTAAAAAATCTGCTTTAACACTATAGTCAAATAATGCTAAAAAATCTGCTTTAACACTGTAGTCAAATAATGCTAAAAAATCTGCTTTAACACTACAGTCAAATAATGCTAAAAAATCTGCTTTAACACTGTAGTCAAATAATGCTAAAAAATCTGCTTTAACACTACAGTCAAATAATGCTAAAAAATCTGCTTTAACACTATAGTCAAATAATGCTAAAAAATCTGCTTTAACACTGTAGTCAAATAATGCTAAAAAATCTGCTTTAACACTGTAGTCAAATAATGCTAAAAAATCTGCTTTAACACTGTAGTCAAATAATGATACCAAAAATCTGCTTTAACACTGTAGTCAAATAATGATACCAAAAATCTGCTTTAACACTGTAGTCAAATAATGATACCAAAAATCTGCTTTAACACTGTAGTCAAATAATGATACCAAAAATCTGCTTTAACACTATAGTCAAATAATGATACCAAAAATCTGCTTTAACACTGTAGTCAAATAATGATACCAAAAATCTGCTTTAACACTATAGTCAAATAATGCTAAAAAATCTGCTTTAACACTGTAGTCAAATAATGCTAAAAAATCTGCTTTAACACTGTAGTCAAATAATGCTAAAAAATCTGCTTTAACACTGTAGTCAAATAATGCTAAAAAATCTGCTTTAACACTGTAGTCAAATAATGCTAAAAAATCTGCTTTAACACTATAGTCAAATAATGCTAAAAAATCTGCTTTAACACTGTAGTCAAATAATGCTAAAAATCTGCTTTAACACTATAGTCAAATAATGCTAAAAAATCTGCTTTAACACTGTAGTCAAATAATGCTAAAAAATCTGCTTTAACACTGTAGTCAAATAATGCTAAAAAATCTGCTTTAACACTGTAGTCAAATAATGCTAAAAAATCTGCTTTAACACTACAGTCAAATAATGCTAAAAAATCTGCTTTAACACTGTAGTCAAATAATGCTAAAAAATCTGCTTTAACACTACAGTCAAATAATGCTAAAAAATCTGCTTTAACACTATAGTCAAATAATGCTAAAAAATCTGCTTTAACACTGTAGTCAAATAATGCTAAAAAATCTGCTTTAACACTGTAGTCAAATAATGCTAAAAAATCTGCTTTAACACTGTAGTCAAATAATGCTAAAAAATCTGCTTTAACACTGTAGTCAAATAATGCTAAAAAATCTGCTTTAACACTGTAGTCAAATAATGCTAAAAAATCTGCTTTAACACTACAGTCAAATAATGCTAAAAAATCTGCTTTAACACTATAGTCAAATAATGCTAAAAAATCTGCTTAACACTGTAGTCAAATAATGCTAAAAAAATCTGCTTTAACACTTTAGTCAAATAATGCTAAAAAATCTGCTTTAACACTACAGTCAAATAATGCTAAAAAATCTGCTTTAACACTATAGTCAAATAATGCTAAAAAATCTGCTTTAACACTGTAGTCAAATAATGCTAAAAAATCTGCTTTAACACTACAGTCAAATAATGCTAAAAAATCTGCTTTAACACTGTAGTCAAATAATGCTAAAAAATCTGCTTTAACACTACAGTCAAATAATGCTAAAAAATCTGCTTTAACACTATAGTCAAATAATGCTAAAAAATCTGCTTTAACACTACAGTCAAATAATGATACCAAAAATCTGCTTTAACACTATAGTCAAATAATGATACCAAAAATCTGCTTTAACACTGTAGTCAAATAATGATACCAAAAATCTGCTTTAACACTATAGTCAAATAATGATACCAAAAATCTGCTTAACACTATAGTCAAATAATGCTAAAAAATCTGCTTTAACACTGTAGTCAAATAATGCTAAAAAATCTGCTTTAACACTGTAGTCAAATAATGCTAAAAAATCTGCTTAACACTGTAGTCAAATAATGCTAAAAAATCTGCTTTAACACTGTAGTCAAATAATGCTAAAAATCTGCTTTAACACTGTAGTCAAATAATGCTAAAAAATCTGCTTTAACACTGTAGTCAAATAATGCTAAAAAATCTGCTTTAACACTGTAGTCAAATAATGCTAAAAAATCTGCTTTAACACTACAGTCAAATAATGCTAAAAAATCTGCTTTAACACTACAGTCAAATAATGCTAAAAAATCTGCTTTAACACTGTAGTCAAATAATGATACCAAAAATCTGCTTTAACACTACAGTCAAATAATGATACCAAAAATCTGCTTTAACACTACAGTCAAATAATGATACCAAAAATCTGCTTTAACACTGTAGTCAAATAATGATACCAAAAATCTGCTTTAACACTACAGTCAAATAATGATACCAAAAATCTGCTTTAACACTACAGTCAAATAATGATACCAAAAATCTGCTTTAACACTACAGTCAAATAATGATACCAAAAATCTGCTTTAACACTACAGTCAAATAATGATACCAAAAATCTGCTTAACACTACAGTCAAATAATGATACCAAAAATCTGCTTTAACACTACAGTCAAATAATGATACCAAAAATCTGCTTTAACACTACAGTCAAATAATGATACCAAAAATCTGCTTTAACACTACAGTCAAATAATGATACCAAAAATCTGCTTTAACACTACAGGGAGGTCCCGTTATACGAGCATTTGGTATACGATAATCCGATGATACGAGATGTGTAAATTAGGGTCTATTTTCAATATACGAGATCGAAAATCCAATGATACGACATTCAAACTGGGGTGAGTAAAATTATCAAGTTCAAAATGCGCGCCCTACCACTCCCAGGCTGGACAAAGGGGGATTTGGTTGACCCCAGTGAGGTCACCCCTAGCAAGCCGTGACCTGAAGGGTAATTAAGCATATGGCGCGGCCTGACCTTTAGGGGTAATTAGCAGGTGTGCGGCCCCAACCTTGGGACCGCTACACTACCTTCTCTTGTATCACGCGGCGTCCCCTACATTACAACGTCTTTTTTGCTTGTTATGCATGTTTTATGTTTAATTAATGTGCAGTTATGTTATTTTGTGTGCTATTTTCTCTTTCAGAATACTTTTTCTACAGAATAGGTAGTACAGTGTGGGTAATATAGACGCTGTGTGTTTGTTGTGTTTGCTAGAGTTTATTTTAGCTTGAAAAACATGTCTTTTTTTTTTTTTTTTTTTTAATTGATGGGGTCTTGGAACCAAACCTATATTTTACCATTAGTTATGAGTTTCGTTATACGAGATTTCGCTTTACGAGTATGCCAGGTGGAACCTAACTGCTCGTATCTTCGGGACCTCCCTGTATAGTCAAATAATGCTAAAAAATCTGCTTCATTATATAGGTCTTCCTCGGTACCTGAAGACTATTGGACATACAGTAAAACCTCGATAAGTCGGCATTTGTTAAGTCGGAATCACTGATAAGTCGTAATGGCTACCGTCAATAACACTATAGTCGCCACTGCACTAATATCGAGAGGCAAATTTTATAGGCGAATATTACAAATGTTATCATCACTACAGGCTTGTATGTGCCACTGAAGACAGGTACATCATATAAACTACTGTGCATGCCTCTTTAGTGACACATACAAATCTGCTGTGATGCTAAAATTCGTAATATATGGTGCCTGGCGACATTAGTGCAGTGGCGACTATAGTGTTGCTGACGGTAACAAATACAGAACATGCGATACTACACGGATATACATGCAGAATAGATCAGTACTACTTAGAGGACAAATAGACTGACCATGAATCCTCCGAACCAGAAGAATATTAGAAGTACAGTAAAACCTCTCATATTCGGACTAATTGGGCCAAGGAGTGGTCCGAGTAATAAATGCAAGGATCCGAATAATGGGGGGATATGTATAAAAAAAAAAAAAAAAAAAAAAAAATCTAGGTGTACTATATACAAAAAAAAAAAAAAAAATCTAGGTGTATATACAAAAAAAAAAAAAAAAAAAAAATCTAGGTGCATATGCAAAAAAAAAAAAAAAAAAAAAAATCTAGGTGTATATACAAAAAAAAAAAAAAAATTCTAGGTGTATATACAAAAAAAAAAAAAAATCTAGGTGTATATACAAAAAAAAAAAAAAAAATCTAGGTGTAGGCCTATATACAAAAAAAAAAAAAAAAAAAAAAGGAGGTGGTCCGAATAATGTCAAAGTCCGAATAATGAGTGTCCGAACACGAGAGGTTTTACCGTACATGGAATAATTTGATATATGGAAATATGTACATTCAGAATAGATTAACACTCAGGACGACAAATAGACTAACCATGATGGCAGCGACGACGGAAGTGTTCAGCTCGTTCAAAAGGTAGTCCGCCAAGCCTTGTGGACCTCGGACAAAGGCGGAAAAAACTGGATCATCTTCCGACGAACCGATAATCTCCGCCAACGTGATTTCTCCTTCTGCCGAGCAACAATATCGAGTTAGGATGTTAGTTATGAGTTTTAGTACGAGTTAGGAAGAATATTATCAGCCCAAACAACAAGCAACAACCTCGTATAGCAAAATGGTATAGTGCAACAAAGTACTTACTCTGCAGGGTGTGTGTGAGGGCTGTGGTGATGTTGTGAGCCGCTTGAAGGCCTAATTTGAGGGCGTGAAGATAATTATGAGTCCCATTCTGTTCTGCATCCAGTACTCTCGCCCATGACTTGTCCACCACCAACATCACCACTCTATAAAAGAACATAAGAAAATAAGGAAGCTACAAGAGGCCGCGAGACCTACACATGGTAGTTCCTGTTACTTAACACTACCTACATCCACCTTTCATCCCCATCCATTAATCTATCCAGCCTCCTTTTAAAGCTCCCTATTGACTCCGCACTAACTACCTGACAACTGAGTCCATTCCAATCATTCACCACCCTATTTGTGAACCAGTTTCTCCCTATTTCCTTATTAAATCTACGCTTTTCCAGCTTGAATCCGTAACTTAGGATTCAAAATGATGGAAATGGTCACCGGCTCTGTTGTGATAAATTGTTATATCTATTCTTCGTCTTTCTATTGGTAAACATTGATAATAACGTAAATCTATTAAATAAAATGGTAAATCTAAATGTTATCTTTTTATGGGTTAACATGTTATATTCATTGATATTTTTCTATTGGTATGCAAAGATGGCTTCAGGACTGCAATTGCTAAACTAAGCTCTTTTTTTTTTAACGAGGCCAAAATTTCATTCTATCTTAAGGTTTCCTGCTTAAAATGATGCCTTTGTTTACCTGATACTATGGTTAACTATGATTTTAAACGGTGAGGATTAGAAGAAGTGTGTAGTATTCCTTTCCGACTAAATACAGTTCAGTAAGCAGCTAAGGGGCAAAATGATGCCTTTGGTTACCTGATACTATGGTTAACTATGATAAAATACAGGTGAGATTTAGAAGAAGTGTAGTATTCCCTTCTCCTGACATCAAATATCAGTCAGTAAGCAGCAAGGGGTCAAAATGATGCCTCTGTTTACCTGATAATAGGGTTAACTATGATAAAATACAGCTGAAATTTAGAAGAAGTGTAGTATTACCTTCTCCTGGCATCAAATATCAGTCAGTAAGCAGCAAGGGGTCAGGATTTTTCACCTCGTTAAAAAAAACAGACTGTAGTGAGAAATATTATCATCTTTCTTTTTAACATGCTTTGCCTCACCCATAAGGATCACTGGTGTTGACAGCAAGGTAACTGTACGGTCTCTCCCAGTCCTGCAGAGTCAACGATCCTCCGGTTAGATTGGTCACCACCTCCTGCATGTCAAGCTGGGTCACGGTACGCCACAGTGACCTCACAAGACCCACGGCGGCACCCAGGTTGACCTTCTCCGGGGTCAAGTGGTCCATCTGCCGGGTCACAGGGGAATTATTATTTTTTTCTTCACCTATAGCGCCTCCTAACACACCCTAACACACTCCTAACACACCCAAACACCTACCAAAATCAACACACTCCTAAACACACCAACACTAAAACACCCAAACACCCAAACAACCCAAACACACCCAAACACACTCCTAACACACTCCTAACACACCCTAACACATCCAAACACACCCTAACACACCCAAACACACCCAAACACACCCAAACACACTCCTAACACACTCCTAACACACTCCTAACACACCCTAACACATCCAAACACACCCTAACACACCCAAACACACCCAAACACACTCCTAACACACTCTAACACACCCAAACACACCCTAACACACTCCTAACACACCCAAACACACTCAAACCACACCCAAACACACTCCTAACACACCCAAACACACCCTAACACACCCAAACACACCCAACACACCCAAACACACTCCTAACACATCCAAACACACCCAAACACACCCAAACACACCCAAACACACTCCTAACACACCCAACACACCCAAAACACACTCTAACACACCCTAACACACCCAAACACACCCAAACACACCCAAACACACTCTAAACACCCTAACACACCCAACCCACAACCCAAAACACACCCATAACACACCCAAAACACAACCACTAACACACCAAACACCCAAACACACCCAACACACCCTAACACACCAAACACACTCCAACACACCTAACACACCCAAAACCCAAACCCAAACACACCCCAAACACACCCAAACACACTCCTAACACACTCCTAACACACTCCTAACACACTCAAACACACCCAAACACACTAACACACCCAAACACACCCAAACACACTCCTAACACACTCTAACACACCCAACACACCCAAACACACCCAAACACACTCCTAACACACCCAAACACACCCAAACACACCCCTAACACACCCAACACACCCTAACACACTCTAACAACCCAACACACCAAACACACCCAAACACACTCCTAACACACCCAAACACACCCAAACACACTCCTAACACACTCTAACACACCCAAAACACACCCAAACACCCCCAAAACACCCAACAACTCCTAACACACCCAAACACACCCAAACACACTCCTAACACACCCAACACACCCAAACACACTCCTAACACACTCTAACACACTCTAACACACCCAAACACACCCAAACACACCCCTAACACACCCAAACACACCCAAACACACCCCTAACACTCCAAACACACTCCAAACACACTCTAACACACCCAAACACACCCAAACACACCCAAACACACTCCTAACACACTCAAAACACACCCAAAACACACCCAACACACCCAAACACACTCCTAACACACCCAACACACCCAAACCACACTCCTAAACACACCCAACACACCCAAACACACTCTAACACACTCTAAACACACCCAAACACACCCAACACACCCAAACACACTCCTAACACACCCAACACACCCAAACACACTCCTAACACACCTAACACACCCAAGCACACCCAAACCACCCAAACACACCCAAAACACCCAAACACACCCTAACACACCCAAACACCCAAACACACTCCTAACACACCCAAACACACCCAACACACCCTAACACACTCTAACACACCCAAACACACCCAAACACACCCAAACACACTCCTAACACACCCAAACCACCAAACACACTCCTAACACACTCTAACACACCCAAACACACCCAAACACACCAAACACTCCTAACACACCCAAACACACTCTAACACATCCAAACACACCCAAACACACCCAAACACACCCAAACACACTCCTAACACACCCAAACACACTCTAACACACCCAAACACACTCCTAACACACCCAAACACACTCCTAACACACCCAAACACACTCCTAACACACCCTAACATACCCAAACACACTCTAACACACCCTAACACACCAAAAAACACCCCAACAACCCACACACTCCTAAAAACACCTAACATACCCAAACACACTCTAACACACCCTAACACACCCAAACACACTCCACAGCGCCTGTAGCTTTTTTTTTCTTTTCTTTTTTCTTGAGGGCTGAGGTGGTGGGCCTGCACGTTATGAAGAGAGATTATATATACAGGAGAACCTCGTTTATCCGGCACCCTCGGGGGGGGGAGCGCATGCCGGATAACTCATTTTGCCGTTGTTTTGAGAGTTACTCTTATGGAATCGGCCCAAATTTTTTTTTTTTTTTTTTTTTTTTTTTTTTTCCCATCATAAGGAACCGGCCAAGGGCACAACAAAAATGGGTAACACAAAGCCCGCCTAGTTGCCAGTCCCTATAAAGAAGACAGTCAGAGAATAAAATAAAAAAGTGGGGTGAGCCAATTTAGTTGGGGAGGTGTCTTGTTACTCTTCTTTTGAAAAGATGTAAGTCATAGGAAAGTGGACAAACAGAAACAGGAAGACAGTTCCAGAGTTTATCAGTGGGAGAGAAAAAAAAAAAAAAAAAAAAAAAAAAAAAAAAAAAAAAAAAAAAAAAAGAGAAAAAAAAAGCCTGGGTCGATTAGTGCCGTTGTTTTGAGGCTGCCGTTGTTTTAAATGCCGGTTAAACGAGGTTCTCCTGTATATTTGTTCTTTATTATATAGCTACTTATCGTCCCTAGTGTGTTTTCAAAGTGATTCAATATATTATGCAACAAACATCAGGCTTAAAGAAAGAAGAAAGTTAGAAAGAAGAAGAAAAAAAAGTTAGAAAGTTAGTTCGAAAAAAGAAAGAAAAAAAGTTAAAAAATGAAGTTAGAAAGAAGTTAGAAAAAAGATTAGAAAGAAGTTAGAAAAAAGAAGAAGTTAGAAAGAAGTTAAAAAAGAAGTTAGAAAGAAGTTAAAAAAAGAAGTTAGAAAGAAGTTAGAAAAAGAAGTTAGAAAGAGGTTAAAAAAAGAAGTTAGAAAGAAGTTAGAAAAAAAAAAGTTAGAAGAAGTTAAAAAAAAAAGAAGTTAGAAAGTTAGAGAAAAAGAATTAGAAAGAAGTTAGAAAAAAGAAGAAGTTAGAAAGAAGTTAAAAAAAGAAGTTAGAAAGAAGTAAAAAAAAAAAAGAAGTTAGAAAGAAGTTAAAAAAAGAAGTTAGAAAGAAGTTAGAAAAAAGAAGAAGTTAGAAAGAAAAGATAAACAACAACAACAACAACAACAACAACAAAAAAAAAAAAAAAAAAAGGCAGCAGCAAATACAAAACAAAAAATTAATAATGTACACGACATCAAAAAATCTCCGTAACAAAAAACGACGTAGACTCACAAAGGCTTTCACGGCAGACGTCAACTCCTCATTGGACGTCAACTCATCCATTATGCCGTCAAAATGCACACAGACGTAACCCTCGAGGTCTTTCACTTCCTGCTTCACTTTTCAATGGTGGAGTGTGAGGTGGGGGTGAAGGAGGAGGTGGTGGGGGGGAAGAGGAGGGAGAGGGAGGCGGGGGTGGCGGTGGTGGTGTTGGTGGTGTTGGTGGTGTTGGTGTTCTGGCAAGGGTAATACCTCCATGCTGAACTGTTGTTTAAGATCTGCATTGAGTCCTGTAGGGAAGAAAGATAAGTTAGATGAAAAGAAATTAGAAGATAATTAGAAACTAGATTAGAAGAAAGAAGGTTTGTGTTTTTCTTTTGGTTTTAAATTTTTGTTGGGATCTCTCTCTCTCTCTCTCTCTCTCTCTCTCTCTCTCTCTCTCTCTCTCTCTCTCTCTCTCTCTCTCTCTCCTCTCCCTCTCTCTCTCTCTCCCTCTCTCTCTCTCTCTCTCCCTCTCCCTCTCTCTCTCCCCCTCTCTCACTCTCACTCTCACTCTCACACTCCTCTTTTTTTTCTATTTCCCTCAATTTATTAAGTAATTCTAAGCCCATTTCCTCTCCTTGAAGCTGCCCTTCCTTCCCTCCCTTCACTCACACCCCCTATGACATTCCCTCCACAGTACTCATAAGAACATCAGAACACAAGAAAATAAGGAAGCTACAAGAGGCCGCGAGACCTACACGTGGTAGTTCCTGTTACTTTACACTACCTACATCCACCTTTCATCCCCATCCATAAAATTGTCTAACCTTTTAAAACTCCCTATTGACTCCGTACTCACCTTTGAAGGGTAAAACACAGTTGTATAGTAATTTAAGGCAACCAGGGTGGGCAGCAGGTGGACATAGCTGGTTAGGTGAGCCAGGTGGGGGCAGCCTCCCTCCCCACACCACGACCATACATCCCCGGTCTCTGTAGGGAAGAAATGGGGAGAAACGGGTTCACAAATAGGGAGAAACTGGTTCACAAATAGGGTGGTAAATAGGGAGAAACTGGTTCACAAATAGGGAGAAACTGGTTCACAAATAGGGTGGTAAACAGGGAGAAACTGGTTCACAAATAGGGATAAACTGGTTCACAAATAGGGTGGTAAACAGGGAGAAACTGGTTCACAAATAGGGATAAACTGGTTCACAAATAGGGAGAAACTGGTTCACAAATAGGGAGAAACTGGTTCACAAATAGGGTGGTAAACAGGGAGAAACTGGTTCACAAATAGGGAGAAACTGGTTCACAAATAGGGTGGTAAACAGGGAGAAACTGGTTCACAAATAGGGAGAAACTGGTTCACAAATAGGGTGGTAAACAGGGAGAAACTGGTTCACAAATAGGGAGAAACTGGTTCACAAATAGGGTGGTAAACAGGGAGAAACTGGTTCACAAATAGGGATAAACTGGTTCACAAATAGGTGTAAAGGAGAACTGGTTCACAAATAGGGAGAAACTGGTTCACAAATAGGGAACTGGTAAAAGGGAGAAACTGGTTCACAAATAGGTGGAAACGAGAAACTGGTTCACAAATAGGGAGAAACTGGTTCACAAATAGGGTGGTAAACAGGGAGAAACTGGTTCACAAATAGGGAGAAACTGGTTCACAAATAGGGTGGTAAACGGAGAAACTGGTTCACAAATAGGGATAAACTGGTTCACAAATAGGGAGAAACTGGTTCACAAATAGGGTGGTAAACAGGGAGAAACTGGTTCACAAATAGGGTATGAAATGATTGGGATGGATTCAGTCATGAGGTAGTTAATGTGGAGTCAATAGGGAGTTTTAAAATAGGCTAGACAGCTTTATGGATGGGAATGAAGGGTGGACGTAGGTAGTGTTAGGTAGAATAGGTAGGTAGTATAGAGTATATAATAGAATTAGGAATAGTAGGTAGGTAGAATGCACCAATCAGCTGCCACGTAGAAAAGGGGGGGAGGGAGGGGGGGGGCGTGGCTTCTGGCCAAATTGAACGTAAATTTACTATAGTTAGAGTTCGTAGAGATGACACGTTTAATATAGTTACAGTTAAGAGTTAGAGATGACACGTTTGATATAGTTAGAGTTAAGAGTTAGAGATGACACGTTTGATATAGTTACAGTTAAGAGTTAGAGATGACACGTTTGATATAGTTACAGTTAAGAGTTAGAGATGACACGTTTAATATAGTTACAGTTATAGTTAGAGATGACACGTTTGATATAGTTAGAGTTAAGAGTTAGAGATGACACGTTTGATATAGTTATAGAGTTAAAGAGTTTAAGATGACAACGTTTGATATAGTTTAGAAGTTTAAGAGTTAGAGATGACACGTTTAATATAGTTAGTTAGAGTTAGAGATGACACGTTTGATATAGTTTAGAGTTAGAGTTAGAGATGACACGTTTGATATAGTTAAGTTAAGAGTTAGAGATGACACGTTTGATATAGTTAAGTTAAGAGTTAGAGATGACACGTTTGATATAGTTAGAGTTAAGATTAGAGATGACACGTTTAATATAGTTAGAGTTAAGAGTTAGAGATGACACGTTTGATATAGTTATAGTTAGAGATGACACGTTTGATATAGTTAGAGTTATAGTTAGAGATGACACGTTTGATATAGTTAGAGTTAAGAGTTAGAGATGACACGTTTGATATAGTTAGAGTTAAGAGTTAGAGATGACACGTTTGATATAGTTAGAGTTAAGAGTTAGAGATGACACGTTTGATATAAGTTGAGAGTTAAGAGTTAGAGAGATGACACGTTTGATATAGTTATAGTTAGAGATGACACGTTTGATATAGTTAGAGTTAAGAGTTAGAGATGACACGTTTGATATAGTTATAGAGTTAGAGATGACACGTTTAATATAGTTAGAGTTAAGAGTTAGAGATGACACGTTTGATATAGTTATAGTTAGAGATGACACGTTTGATATAGTTACAGTTAAGAGTTAGAGATGACACGTTTAATATAGTTAGAGTTAAGAGTTAGAGATGACACGTTTAATATAGTTATAGTTAGAGATGACACGTTTATATAGTTAAGTTAGAGATGACACGTTTAATATAGTTACAGTTAAGAGTTAGAGATGACACGTTTGATATAGTTATAGTTAGAGATGACACGTTTGATATAGTTAGAGTTAAGAGTTAGAGATGACACGTTTGATATAGTTAGAGTTAAGAGTTAGAGATGACACGTTTGATATAGTTATAGTTAGAGATGACACGTTTAATATAGTTACAGTTAAGAGTTAGAGATGACACGTTTGATATAGTTATAGTTAGAGATGACACGTTTAATATAGTTACAGTTAAGAGTTAGAGATGACACGTTTGATATAGTTAGAGTTAAGAGTTAGAGATGACACGTTTAATATAGTTACAGTTAAGAGTTAGAGATGACACGTTTGATATAGTTAGAGTTAAGAGTTAGAGATGACACGTTTGATATAGTTAGAGTTAAGAGTTAGAGATGACACGTTTGATATAGTTACAGTTAAGAGTTAGAGATGACACGTTTAATATAGTTAGAGTTAAGAGTTAGAGATGACACGTTTGATATAGTTAGAGTTAAGAGTTAGAGATGACACGTTTGATATAGTTAGAGTTAAGAGTTAGAGATGACACGTTTGATATAGTTAGAAGTTAAGAGTTTAGAGATGACACGTTTAATATAGTTAGAGTTAAGAGTTTAGAGATGACACGTTTGAATATAGTTAGAGTTAAGAGTTAGAGATGACACGTTTTGTAATAAGTTAGTAGTTAAGAGTTAGAGATGACACGTTTAATATAGTTACAGTTAAGAGTTAGAGATGACACGTTTAATATAGTTACAGTTAAGAGTTAGAGATGACACGTTTGATATAGTTATAGTTAGAGATGACACGTTTAATATAGTTAGAGTTAAGAGTTAGAGATGACACGTTTATAGTTGAGTAGAGTTAGAGATGACACGTTTATATAGTTAGTTAAGTAGAGATGACACGTTTATATAGTTAAGTTAGAGTTAGAGATGACACGTTTAATAATAGTTAAGTTATAAGAGTTAGAGATGACACGTTTAATATAGTTAAGTTAAGAGTTAGAGATGACACGTTTAATATTGTTAGTTAGAGTGACACGTATAGTTAATTAAGATGAGATGACACGTTTAATATAGTTAAGTAAGAGTTAGAGATGACACGTTTAATATAGTTACAGTTAAGAGTTAGAGATGACACGTTTGATATAGTTTAAGTTAGAGATGACACGTTTAATATAGTTAAGTTAAGAGTTAGAGATGACACGTTTGAATATAGTTAGACGTTTAAGAGTTAGAGATGACACGTTTAATATAGTTAGCAGTTAAGAGTTAGAGATGACACGTTTAATATAGTTAAGTTAAGAGTTAGAGATGACACGTTTAATATAGTTACAGTTAAGAGTTAGAGATGACACGTTTGATATAGTTAGAGTTATAGTTAGAGATGACACGTTTAATATAGTTAGAGTTAAGAGTTAGAGATGACACGTTTAATATAGTTACAGTTAAGAGTTAGAGATGACACGTTTGATATAGTTAAGTTAGAGTTAGAGATGACACGTTGAATAGTTAAGTTAAGATTGACACGTTATATAGTTAAGTTAAGAGTTAAGATGACACGTTTGATTATATAGTTAGATGTTAAAGTATAGAGATGACACGTTTGATATAGTTACAGTTAAGAGTTAGAGATGACACGTTTTATATAGTTAGTAACGTGATGTTAGAGTTAGGAGATGACACGTTTATATAGTTATAGTTAGAGATGACACGTTTGATATAGTTATAGTTAGAGATGACACGTTTGATATAGTTATAGTTAGAGATGACACGTTTGATATAGTTATAGTTAGAGATGACACGTTTAATATAGTTACAGTTAAGAGTTAGAGATGACACGTTTATATAGTTAGAGTTAAGAGTTAGAGATGACACGTTTTGATATAGTTAGAGTTAAAGTTAGGAGATGACACGTTTGATATAGTATTAGCAGTTTAAGTAAGTTAGAGATGACACGTTTAATATAGTTAAGTTAAGTTAGAGATGACACGTTTGATATAGTTAGTGAGTTAGAGATGACACGTTTGATATAGTTAGAGTTAAGAGTTAGAGATGACACGTTTTATATAGTTAAGTTAGAGATGACACGTTTATATAGTTAGTAAGAGTTAGAGATGACACGTTTGATATAGTTAAGTTAAGTTAGAGATGACACGTTTGATATAGTTATAAGTTAGAGATGACACGTTTGATATAGTTAGAGTTAAGAGTTAGAGATGACAACGTTTAGATATAGTTTAGACAGTTAAGAGTTAGAGATGACACGTTTGATATAGTTAGAGTTAAGAGTTAGAGATGACACGTTTAATATAGTTAGAGTTAAGAGTTAGAGATGACACGTTTGATATAGTTAGAGTTAAGAGTTAGAGATGACACGTTTGATATAGTTATAGTTAAGAGTTAGAGATGACACGTTTGATATAGTTAGAGTTAAGAGTTAGAGATGACACTTTGATATAGTTTAGTTAGAGATGCAGTTATATTAAGTAAGTTAGAGATGACACGTTTGATATAGTAGTTAAGAGTTAGAGATGACACGTTATATAGTATTAGAGTGAAGCAGTTTATATAGTTACAGTTAAGAGTTAGAGATGACACGTTTGATATAGTTAGTAAGTTAGAGATGACACGTTTAATATAGTTAGAGTTAAGAGTTAGAGATGACACGTTTGATATAGTGTTAGAGTTAAGAGTTAGAGATGACACGTTTAATATAGTTACAGTTAAGAGTTAGAGATGACACGTTTGATATAGTTAGAGTTAAGAGTTAGAGATGACACGTTTGATATAGTTAGAGTTATAGTTAGAGATGACACGTTTAATATAGTTAGAGTTAAGAGTTAGAGATGACACGTTTGATATAGTTACAGTTAAGAGTTAGAGATGACACGTTTAATATAGTTACAGTTAAGAGTTAGAGATGACACGTTTGATATAGTTAGAGTTAAGAGTTAGAGATGACACGTTTAATATAGTTACAGTTAAGAGTTAGAGATGACACGTTTGAATATAGTTAGAGTTAGAGTTAGAGATGACACGTTTATATAGTTACAGTTAAGAGTTAGAGATGACACGTTTGATATAGTTAGAGTTAAGAGTTAGAGATGACACGTTTAATATAGTTACAGTTAAGAGTTAGAGATGACACGTTTGATATAGTTACAGTTAAGAGTTAGAGATGACACGTTTGATATAGTTAGAGTTAAGAGTTAGAGATGACACGTTTGTATATGTTAGAGTTAGAGATGACAGTTATATAGTTAAGTTAGAGTTAGAGATGACACGTTTGATATAGTTAGAGTTAAGAGTTAGAGATGACACGTTTGATATAGTTACAGTTAAGAGTTAGAGATGACACGTTTGATATAGTTAGAGTTAGAGTTAGAGATGACACGTTTATATATAAGTTAGAGTTAAAGAGTTATTAGAGAGTAATGACACGTTTAATATAGTTACAGTTAAGAGTTAGAGATGACACGTTTAATATAGTTACAGTTAAGAGTTAGAGATGACACGTTTGATATAGTTAGAGTTAAGAGTTAGAGATGACACGTTTAATATAGTTAGAGTTATAGTTAGAGATGACACGTTTAATATAGTTACAGTTATAGTTAGAGATGACACGTTTATATAGTTAAGTTAAGTTAAGATGACACGTTATATAGTTACAGTTAAGAGTTAGAGATGACACGTTTAATATAGTTACAGTTAAGAGTTAGAGATGACACGTTTAATATAGTTACAGTTAGTAGAGAGAACGTTTATATAGTTAAGTAAGTAGAGATGACACGTTTATATAGTTAAGTTAGAGTTAGAGATGACACGTTTAATATAGTTAGAGTTATAGTTAGAGATGACACGTTTAATATAGTTACAGTTAAGAGTTAGA
Source organism: Chionoecetes opilio (assembly GCA_016584305.1). Classification (NCBI taxonomy): domain Eukaryota; kingdom Metazoa; phylum Arthropoda; class Malacostraca; order Decapoda; family Majidae; genus Chionoecetes; species Chionoecetes opilio. Next base: position 372,343 of record JACEEZ010022753.1, read on the forward strand.
GATGACACGTTTGATATAGTTACAGTTAAGAGTTAGAGATGACACGTTTAATATAGTTACAGTTATAGTTAGAGATGACACGTTTAAATATAGTTAGAGGGTTTAAGTAGTTAGAGATGACACGTTTAATATAGTTACAGTTAAGAGTTAGAGATGACACGTTTAATATAGTTAGAGTTATAGTTAGAGATGACACGTTTAATATAGTTACAGTTAAGAGTTAGAGATGACACGTTTAATATAGTTACAGTTAAGAGTTAGAGATGACACGTTTAATATAGTTAGAGTTAAAGTTAGAGATGACACGTTTGATATAGTTAAGTTAAGAGTTAGAGATGACACGTTTAATATAGTTTAGAGTTAGAGTTAGAGATGACACGTTTATATAGTTAGAGTTAAGAGTTAGAGATGACACGTTTGATATAGTTAGTTAAGAGTTAGCAGAATGAACACGTTATATAGTTGCAGTTAAGAGTTAGAGATGACACGTTTAATATAGTTTGATTTAGAGTTAGAGAGACACGTTTGAATATAGTTAAGAAGTTTAAGAAGTTATTAGAGATGACACGTTTAATATAGTTAAGTTAAGAGTTGAGATGACACGTTTGATATAGTTAGCAGTTAGAGTTAGAGATGACACGTTAATATAGTTAAGTTAAGTTAGAGATGACACGTTTATATAGTTACAGTATAAGAGTGTTAAGATACACGTTGAATATAGTTACAGTTAAGAGTTAGAGATGACACGTTTAATAAGTTAAGTTAAGAGTAAGATGACACGTTTGAATATAGAGAGTTATAAGTTAGAGATGCCACGTTTAATAAGTTATAAAGTTAAAGATGACACGTTTAATATAGTACAGTTAAGAGTTAGAGATGACAACGTTTGGTATTATAGTTGAAGTTGATAGTTAGAGATGAACACGTTAATATAGTTAAAGAGTTTAGTATAGAGTGCACACGGTGGCATATAGTTACAGTTAGAGGTGAGATGCCGTTGAGTAGCGTACTAGTTCCAAGGTAGAGATGACAACGATACATAAGTCCTAGATGAAGTAAAGAGCGTAAGTTAGATTATGACACGTTTATATAGTTATATGTAAAAAGTTAGAATACACGTTTTGATATCACTAGTTAAGAGTTGAGAGATGACACGTTTAGACTAAGTACAGCTCCGTATAGTAAGACTGAACACGTTTAATATAGTACAAGTTATATTAGAATGAACACGTTTATAAATTACAGTATTATCGCTCATAGTACACGCTCTTAACTACTCATCTACAACAAGTATAAAGAACACGCTCATTAATAACTAGTTAAGAACACACAGCTCACTGTAACAAACACGCCGTCAATACAAAACGCTATACACACGTTATAAAGACAAGTTAGAAACGACACAGCTTAAAACTAAAAGGTATCAGTAAACAACACAGGCCTCCAACCCAGTTTATAAGTGCACAGCCTCTCAACAAGTCACATGCATCATCTAGCAAGCACAACACAAGCCATACACACACATCCGTATCAAGAAGGTGCACGAAGTAGTGTACAGTATAGAGCTCAATACACACGGAAGTAAATGACGTTTGGGATCCACACAGATTGCAAGAGTTCATCGAATAGAAATTGAAAAGACTAACATCAAAGCACCATAGGAAAGCAGAGCTTCGCGTATAGAGCCTGAGTCCTGGAACAATTGATGGCAAGACGTGTTAATGCAATCATAGATTCAAAGGCATGCTGGGGAAATGTAAGTAGACTGACAACAGCAAGGTCTTCCAGATGTTACCGTAAAGTAGAGTACATACTAGTAATACCTGTAACACTAGTAATAAAGTAAATACAAAAATAAACACCTGAATATATAGATCAGTTAAACAAGTAACACGCATCCGCTAGGCCAGCCCTATAAAAACATAAACCAAAGCCCATAGGTCTCTACTACTCTTAAAAACAAGCGAAAAAAAAACCTACTCCACTTGCGATGTGGAAGTCACTTGGGTCATCAGTCACGGTCCAGTTCTTCACCAGTACTATGTCCAAGTCCGTAGAAACAGCCAGAATAGGATACAGGGCGGAGCTCACTAGTTCCTGTATTATCTATTAAGTATCATAACAGTGCCGGTCTGTAATAACATCATTTGCAAGAGGTATACAGAGATATACAGCCCACTCTTACATGTAGCTTCAATTATACATGTGTATCAGCGAGGCTATCTCCAGAAATACCTACACGTGGTAGTTCCTGTTACTGTAATTCTATGTAAGGAAGGATATAACCAGGTCACAACATAAGGAGTCTGCAACCAAGAGTCTGTTGAGGTGAAATGTCTCACCACGCAAGACGCACCTGCAGTATTTTCCAGGTCTTGAGGGGACAGAATGGACGTGAGGGCCCCGGGGACGCCGCCACACTCCCCGCCCACCAGGCCCAGGTACACCGTCACCCTGAAGTAGTGGTGACGTAAGAGCCATTAGTATCATTAGCCTCATTATCTCCATAAGCTTCATGCATAAAAAAAATGTAAAACTTTTCTCTATTATTCATAATTTATTTAATTGATATTAGCTCACCTGTCTCCCACACCCCTCCCTTTCTCCTACCTCCCCTAACACAGCCTCATAGTAAACAAACACAGCCTCATCATAAACAAACACAGCCTCATCATAAACAAACACAGTCTCATCATAAACAAACACAGCCACATCATAAACAAATACAGCCTCATCATAAACAAACACAGCCTCATCATAAACAAACACAGCCTCATCATAAACAAACACAGCCTCATCATAAACAAACAGAGCCTCATCATAAACAAACACAGCCTCATCATAAACAAACACAGCCTCATCATAAACAAACACAGCCTCATAATAAACAAACACAGCCTTAACTTACAGTCTGCGTATGATGTGTTTGGAACCCTTCACTCCTTCCTCAAGATCCTTAAAACCTTCACTACCAAGAGGAGGAAGCAAAGGGAGGAGAGACTCAGACTCGTTGCTTCCCTTCGTGTCTCCCAGCATCTCCATGGTCTCCGGCTGCCACCGTCTCCACCACTCCAGATCCACGGTGGGTGTGAGGACCGTCGGAGTCAGGAGGACGGCCCGACGGAGATGCACGGAGGAGGCCAGCGTCTCCGTCAGTCTCTTTACGGCCTCCATCACCTCGGAGACTGTGATGTTGTCCTGTGTCTCCTGTTAAGTAAGATTATAAATACTTGAGAGAGATGGTAACAGAGGAAAATATATAGAAAGACCATCAGTGTATCATCCACTGTCTAATGTATCAGCGTATCATAACAGTATATCATCGACTGTCTAACCCAGAGGTTCAATCATCAATCATTGGGGGCATACGCCGGGGGTCGCGTCGCCTCGCCCACCCTACGACGCCACTCCCGGGGGTCACCATGCGTGAGTTCCCATGCAGGCTCCTTTCCCATACCAAGCAGTTCTCGACAAGAAACATCAACTTGCCCCAGCCACGAGCCTTGTGGGCGCCCCCTTGGCCTCCTCCACGCCGGATTGTCTCTTACAGATACAACCCGATGGGAAGGATCGGTTTCAGGGTAGCGTGCCACATGCCCATATAGTCGAAGTTGGCGCTGACGGACTATGCAGGTAATAGGCCTCGATTCAGTCTCACGGTGCAATCGCTGATTTGACACGTAATCATCCCAGCGATACCCCATGATTCTGCGAAGACACTTATTACCAAAGGCATTGATTCGTCTCTTCAAGTCACTATTTAGTGTCCATGTCTCACAACCATAGAGTAAGACAGGGATCACAAGCAACTTGAAGATCCGGATCTTTGTCCTCCTGCACAGGTACCGACAACACCAAATACTCCCGCTGAGCGAGTCCATAACACCGTGGGCTATGCCAATCCGTCGTAAGACTTCTTGACGTGACCCGCCGTCATTATGGACTGCGCTACCAAGGTATGTAAAACTTTCCAAGATCTCAATGTCCTCGCCACACGCATGAACAGACTGTACTGCTTCATCTAGTAAGTCTCCAAACACCTGGACCTTGGTCTTGAGCCAGGAGACCTCAAGTCCCAAAGGCTTTGCCTCCTCGTGCAGCGCCTCGAGAGCCATCACCAGGACCTCCAGCGACTCGGCAAAGATTACTGCATCATCGGCAAAAACAAGATCAGTGATCTTGGTGTTGCCGACGGATGCTCCACAATCACTTTGATCTACAACCTTGTCCAATACCCAGTCCATACAAGCGTTGAAAAGTGATGGGGCAAGGACGCACCCTTGCCTCACTCCTGTATTCACAGGAAAGAAGCTGGATACACCTGCCCCACACTTCACAGCACTCTCAGTCCCAGAATACCCAGAGGTCGGCAAACCAGAATTCTAGAAGAGACAGTTTCTTCACACTTGGCAGGGCAGCAGTGTTGATGGAGCCACAGTGTACAATATGAATGGAAATTACCAACAAGTACAAGTTAATAAGTACAAGAATTCATCCCAATATTTTCTTGGAGACCCAGGACCCAGGGCACACACACTGTGGTGCTGCAGCTTTCTGTGCCAGTATTATTATTTATTTTTTTTACAATAATTTGGACATTTATAAGTAGGTGGCAGGAGCAGCACAGGTCTCTTGAAAGAGCCACAGGTTCCCGACCGCTGGTCTAACCTCGTCAGACATTACGGGTAAATCTGACGTTAAACAGAAAGCTGATGATGATGATGTTACCTGGGAGTAGTTAAGAGCCTTCTGAAGCAGTTGTGTGATGTTGCCAAGTTCCGCCCTTCCGCTCTCACTACAGAACCTCCCGGACAGTGTGTTCTGGTCCTCCACACCGAGGGGCTGCCACGCCTCCCCCTCACACAGCCACGAGTCCAGCCCGGCACCCTCCACAACACTCTGAAATGGCAAGTTTGATGGGTTTATTAAGGGTTTCTTAGGGTTTATTTAGGTCTAATTTTTAGGTTATGGGTTTTTTAGGTTTGATTTAGATTTGATTTTTAGGTTATAGTATTTTTAGGTTTTATTTAGGTTTTCTCTCTCTCTCAAGGAACAGGATATTTTAAGACGTATTCCATTGCAGGGTGGGCACACTCAGAGCCGGGCACTAAACACAGGGAAGGTATTTAAATACCAAATACTACATACATGGCAGAAATGTATTTAAATACTAAATACTAAATACATTTTACGAATGTATTTAAATACTAAATACATCAATTGTATTTAAATACATCTGTAATTACATTTTAAATACACACAAATTTTAACATGTCCGAAAAAAATGGATTTCCTTAGATTTTGCGTTTCCTTAGAAATTTCCTTCTCAGGCCTAAATTTCCTTAAAATAAGGAAATTTCCTTGAAAGTGGTTCACTGTAACATCAGGGTTGCCAGATAGTGCGGCGGGTTTATGGCCAAATTAACTGATACAAAAGTATTTACATTTTTATATTATGAGTATTTAAATACATTGTATTTAAATACTCATAAAAGTATTTAAATACTGTATTTAAATACTTGACAACCAATGTATTTATAAATACATATCTATATACACAAATGTATTTAAATACGTATTTAAATACAAATGTATTGAAATACTGCCCAGCTCTGAGTACACATACTAGAGGGACACCTACCTTGAGGTGGGAGCAGTTCGAGAACAGAGTCAACAGGGTGAAGGCAGGGAGGAAGGGCAGGGGTGGAGCCTTCACCACCAGGGAGGCCAGGGCTGCAGGACATACATAAGGACATACATAAGGGACATACATAAGGGACATACATAAGAACATACATAAGGGACATACAGAAGGACACTGTCAGGAATAATGGGTGAGGACTTTTTTTTTCTTCTTTTTTTCCATCACAAAAGACTGGCCAAGGTAAAAAAAAAAAGGTAATAAAAAGCTCATTTAGTTGTCAGTCCCTCTCAAGAAGACAGTTAGAGAATAAAGAAAGGGTGGTGGACCAATTTAGTTCGGGACATGATTAAAGATGTGGGGGATGTATTATTGCCCAACTCTGATCATAATAGGGTAGACAGGGGCAATTTAAAAAAACACATATATATACATAGGATAATATATATGTAGTATAATATTATCCTTGCCCCAAACTAAGTATAGAGTATGCCCAAAAATTTACAAACCCAATTATCCTTGCCCAAAATCCTGTCTTCAATATCAACAATGCAATCAACTATCCAGCTATACTCTATTTTTTTTAACAAGGCAAAAATTTCATGCTATCTTAAGGTCTGCTTAAAATGATGCCTCAGTTTACCTGATAATAGGGTTAACTATGATAAAATACAGCTGGAATTAAGAAGAAGTGTAGTATTCCCTTATCCTGGCATCAAATATCAGTCAGTAAGCAGCAAGGGGTCAAAATGATGCCTGTGTTTACCTGATAATAGGGTTAACTATGATAAAATACAGCTGAAATTAAGAAGAAGTGTAGTATTCCCTTATCCTGGCATCAAATATCAGTCAGTAAGCAGCGAGGGGTCAAAATGATGCCTCTGTTTACCTGATAATTATAGGGTTAACTATGATAAAATACAGCTGGAATTAAGAAGAAGTGTAGTATTCCCTTATCCTGGCATCAAATATCAGTCAGTAAGCAGCAAGGGGTCAAAATGATGCCTCTGTTTACCTGATAATTATAGGGTTAACTATGATAAAATACAGCTGGAATTAAGAAGAAGTGTAGTATTCCCTTCTCCTGGCATCAAATATCAGTCAGTAAGCAGCAAGGGGTCAAAATGATGCCTGTGTTTACCTGATAATAGGGTTAACTATGATAAAATACAACTGAAATTAAGAAGAAGTGTAGTATTCCCTTATCCTGGCATCAAATATCAGTCAGTAAGCAGCGAGGGGTCAAAATGATGCCTCTGTTTACCTGATAATTATAGGGTTAACTATGATAAAATACAGCTGGAATTAAGAAGAAGTGTAGTATTCCCTTATCCTGCCATCAAATATCAGTCAGTAAGCAGCAAGGGGGCAGGATTTTTGCCTCGTTAAAAAAAATTGACTATAACTATCAAGATGCCCCAAGCCAAGGATAATATCTAATCTATTACCCTTGCCCCAAACCCTGGCTTCAGTACCCACCGTCAGCGGCCTGCGTGTAGAGTGTGGCAGAGTGCAGGGTGGGCAGCAGGGCGAGGGCCAGGGGGGTGTCGAGGGGGATCTGGTACTCCTCCAGAAGGGTGCTGAGGACTTGATCCAACTCCGACTCCAGCCTGGCAGGGACGGAAGCAACGTTATTTTTTTTAACAAGGCGAAAATTCCATTCTATCCTAAGGTCTCCTGCTTAAAATGATGCCTCTGTTTACCTGATAATATGGTGAACTATGATAAAATACAACTGAAATTTAGAAGAAGTGTAGTATTCCCTTCTCCTGGCATCAAATATCAGTCAGTAAGCAGCAAGGGGTCAAAATGATGCCTCTGTTTACCTGATAATAGGGTTAACTATGATAAAATACAACTGACATTTAGAAGAAGTGTAGTATTCCCTTCTCCTGGCATCAAATATCAGTCAGTAAGCAGCAAGGGGTCAGAATTTTTCACCTCGTTAAAAAAAATAGACTAGACATGTACACCTTTGATGCCACAGACTTGCAAATACAAGCACAAGTACACAGTGCCGCTTGTAGCCTTTTGGGGACCCTATGTTAAATGTTGTTTTGGGGGCCCTATGTTAAATGTTGTTTTGGGGGCCCTATGTTAAATGCTGTTTTGGGGACCCTATGTGAAATGTTGTTTTGGGGACCCTATGTTAAATGCTGTTTTGGGGACCCTATGTTAAATGCTGTTTTGGGGACCCTATGTTAAATGTTGTTTTGGGGACCCTATGTGAAATGTTGTTTTGGGGACCCTATGTTAAATGTTGTTTTGGGGACCCTATGTTAAATGTTGTTTTGGGGACCCTATGTTAAATGTTGTTTTGGGGCCCTATGTGAAATGTTGTTTTGGGGACCCTATGTGAAATGTTGTTTTGGGGACCCTATGTTAAATGTTGTTTTGGGGACCCTATGTTAAATGTTGTTTTGGGGACCCTATGTTAAATGTTGTTTTGGGGCCCTATGTGAAATGTTGTTTTGGGGACCCTATGTTAAATGTTGTTTTGGGACCCTATGTTAAATGTTGTTTTGGGGGCCCTATGTTAAATGTTGTTTTGGGGACCCTATGTTAAATGTTGTTTTGGGGACCCTATGTTAAATGTTGTTTTGGGGACCCTATGTTAAATGTTGTTTTGGGGACCCTATGTTAAATGTTGTTTTGGGGACCCTATGTTAAATGTTGTTTTGGGGGCCCTATGTTAAATGTTGTTTTGGGGGCCCTATGTTAAATGTTGTTTTGGGGACCCTATGTTAAATGTTGTTTTGGGGACCCTATGTTAAATGTTGTTTTGGGGACCCTATGTTAAATGTTGTTTTGGGGCCCTATGTTAAATGTTGTTTTGGAGACCCTATGTTAAATGTTGTTTTGGGGCCCTATGTTAAATGTTGTTTTGGGGCCCTATGTTAAATGTTGTTTTGGGGCCCTATGTTAAATGTTGTTTTGGGGCCCTATGTTAAATGTTGTTTTGGGGCCCTATGTTAAATGTTGTTTTGGGGACCCTATGTTAAATGTTGTTTTGGGGACCCTATGTTAAATGTTGTTTTGGGGACCCTATGTTAAATGTTGTTTTGGGGACCCTATGTTAAATGTTGTTTTGGGGACCCTATGTTAAATGCTGTTTTGGGAACCCTATGTTAAATGCTGTTTTGGGACCCTATGTTAAATGTTGTTTTGGGGACCCTATGTGAAATGTTGTTTTGGGGACCCTATGTTAAATGTTGTTTTGGGGACCCTATGTTAAATGTTGTTTTGGGGACCCTATGTTAAATGCTGTTTTGGGGACCCTATGTTAAATGCTGTTTTGGGGACCCTATGTTAAATGCTGTTTTGGGGACCCTATGTTAAATGCTGTTTTGGGGACCCTATGTTAAATGCTGTTTTGGGGACCCTATGTTAAATGTTGTTTTGGGGACCCTATGTTAAATGCTGTTTTGGGGACCCTATGTTAAATGCTGTTTTGGGGACCCTATGTTAAATGTTGTTTTGGGGACCCTATGTTAAATGTTGTTTTGGGGACCCTATGTTAAATGCTGTTTTGGGGGCCCTATGTTAAATGTTGTTTTGGGGCCCTATGTGAAATGTTGTTTTGGGGACCCTATGTTAAATGTTGTTTTGGGGACCCTATGTTAAATGTTGTTTTGGGACCCTATGTTAAATGTTGTTTTGGGGACCCTATGTTAAATGTTGTTTTGGGGACCCTATGTTAAATGTTGTTTTGGGGCCCTATGTTAAATGTTGTTTTGGGGACCCTATGTTAAATGTTGTTTTGGGGACCCTATGTTAAATGTTGTTTTGGGGACCCTATGTTAAATGCTGTTTTGGGAACCCTATGTTAAATGCTGTTTTGGGACCCTATGTTAAATGTTGTTTTGGGGACCCTATGTTAAATGTTGTTTTGGGGACCCTATGTTAAATGTTGTTTTGGGGGCCCTATGTTAAATGCTGTTTTGGGGACCCTATGTGAAATGTTGTTTTGGGGACCCTATGTTAAATGCTGTTTTGGGGACCCTATGTTAAATGCTGTTTTGGGGACCCTATGTTAAATGTTGTTTTGGGGACCCTATGTTAAATGCTGTTTTGGGGACCCTATGTTAAATGTTGTTTTGGGGACCCTATGTTAAATGTTGTTTTGGGACCCTATGTTAAATGTTGTTTTGGGGACCCTATGTTAAATGTTGTTTTGGGGACCCTATGTTAAATGTTGTTTTGGGGCCCTATGTTAAATGTTGTTTTGGGGACCCTATGTTAAATGTTGTTTTGGGGACCCTATGTTAAATGTTGTTTTGGGGACCCTATGTTAAATGTTGTTTTGGGGACCCTATGTTAAATGTTGTTTTGGGGACCCTATGTTAAATGCTGTTTTGGGAACCCTATGTTAAATGCTGTTTTGGGACCCTATGTTAAATGTTGTTTTGGGGACCCTATGTGAAATGTTGTTTTGGGGACCCTATGTTAAATGTTGTTTTGGGGACCCTATGTTAAATGTTGTTTTGGGGACCCTATGTTAAATGCTGTTTTGGGGACCCTATGTTAAATGCTGTTTTGGGGACCCTATGTTAAATGCTGTTTTGGGGACCCTATGTTAAATGCTGTTTTGGGGACCCTATGTTAAATGCTGTTTTGGGGACCCTATGTTAAATGTTGTTTTGGGGACCCTATGTTAAATGTTGTTTTGGGGACCCTATGTTAAATGTTGTTTTGGGGACCCTATGTTAAATGCTGTTTTGGGGACCCTATGTTAAATGTTGTTTTGGGGACCCTATGTTAAATGTTGTTTTGGGGACCCTATGTTAAATGCTGTTTTGGGGACCCTATGTTAAATGTTGTTTTGGGGACCCTATGTTAAATGCTGTTTTGGGGCCTTATTTTGTAAAACTATGGTGGGAGGATTCCAAGCCCTCTAAGGTGGTCCGGGGGCACGCCTTTAATATCTAAATGAATCAATCTGGTGCACTTTAAGAGGAAAAGAGACTACGCAGATTTAAAAAAATACTAATAATGGCAGCTTGGGGGCCCCTTGGTGGCTTCGGGGGCCCTGTGCAACCGCGTAGTTCACATATAGTAAGAAACGACCCTGCAAGTATAAACACATCCTCCCATAAGCTACCATACATATGCGATTGAAATGAATTTACTTCTACACAATATTGCAATGAAAATCAATGCTTTTTTCTGGTAATGGCATTGAAGGAAACAGAGCGGCCGTGGAAGTGATGCTCAAAAATGTCAGGAATTGCAGCATTGGCCTCTACTGGAAATAGCCCAAACTGAGTAGCAAGTCCAGTATGCAGTACAGCCAAATTCCCAACATCCGACCTCCAAACATCCGACTTGTCCAAACATCCGACTTGTCCAAACATCCGACTTTTTTCACCACCACATTGTGTCTTGTTTTGGCCATCTATGTTACTTAATTTTATTTAGTTTATAGAAAAGATTGATTTGTGGCTTTATTTATGCATGAATTTTACTTTCGCGTCTACCACTGGATCGGCCTTCAAGAGCTGCATCTTTTATGTTCTATACCATTTTGTCCTTACGTTTATGGTTACTGTGATATCCGAATATCCGACTATTCCAATTATCCGACCTACCTTCGGTCTCCCCAAGATCGGATAATTAATACTTAGCTGTAGTCTTAGGGTTTTCCTTATCTCCTCCACTGTGTCTCACCGGGTGGCATTGTAGGGGTGGGAGTGGAGCAGTGTGGAGAGGGCGGTCGCAGCTAGGGACAGCAGGGACCTCAGGATGGGGTGTTGCTTCACGTAGGCAGGAACAGTCTCGATGTGACCCCCTAGGACCTCCACAGCCTTGCCTATTTGTGTCAAAGCGGCTCCCCATGGCTCCCTAACACCCTGCAGGAGGAAGGAGGGAAGGGTTACCACGGTGGCTGGAGTTGATTCATGTGAGGTTGAGGGAGTTGGCAAGGAGTGTGGGGTGACATTAGGGTGTGGGGGTGAGGAGGGAGCTGTAAGAGGGGTGTAGGATTAGCAGCAAAGGGTGAAGAAGCTGTGTGTGGGGTGACATGAGGGTGTGGGGGTGAGGAGGGAGCTGTAAAAGGGGTGTAGGATTAGCAGCAAAGGGTGAAGAAGCTGTGTGTGGGGTGACATTAGGGTGTGGGGGTGAGGAGGGAGCTGTAAGAGGGGTGTAGGATTAGCAGCAAAGGGTGAAGAAGCTGTGTGTGGGGTAACATGAGGGTGTGGGGGTGAGGAGGGAGCTGTAAGAGGGGTGTAGGATTAGCAGCAAAGGGTGAAGAAGCTGTGTGTGGGGTGACATGAGGGTGTGGGGGTGAGGAGGGAGCTGTAAGAGGGTGTAGGATTAGCAGCAAAGGGTGAAGAAGCTGTGTGTGGGGTGACATTAGGGTGTGGGGGTGAGGAGGGAACTGTAAGAGGGGTGTAGGATTAGCAGCAAAGGGTGAAGAAGCTGTGTGTGGGGTGACATTAGGGTGTGGGGGTGAGGAGGGAGCTGTAAGAGGGGTGTAGGATTAGCAGCAAAGGGTGAAGAAGCTGTGGGAAGGAGAGGTGACAGGGGGGGGTATAAGCAAGTGTGATTGTGGGTGACAGCAGCGAATTGTTAATAATAATAATACGTACTTTTGTATAGGTTTTATAGCACAAGTATTACTCCCATAACAGTATTAGCTATCACTTATCTGTTCATGCTCCTACCAGTACAACTACAACTACTACTTTGCACTACTATATGCACCTATGTTACTACCAAGGATAGTATAGAGGGATTAGTTAGTTAGTTGGTTAGTTATCTGTTAGTCTGTCTGTCTGTCTGTCTGTCTGTCTGTATGTTTGTCTCTACCGTCAATCTGCCCTTCTAGAGATCTGTCTTCTTTATCTCTGACTGTCTTCTTTATCTCTGACTGTCTGCTTTATCTCTGACTGTCTTCTTTATCTCTGACTGTCATCTTTATCTCTGACTGTCTTCTTTATCTCTTACTGTCTTCTTTATCTCTGACTGTCTTCTTTATCTCTTACTGTCTTCTTTATCTCTTACTGTCTTCTTTATCTCTGACTGTCTTCTTTATCTCTGACCGTCTTCTTTATCTCTTACTGTCTTCTTTATCTCTTACTGTCTTCTTTATCTCCGACTGTCTTCTTTATCTCTTACTGTCTTCTTTATCTCTTACTGTCTTCTTTATCTCCGACTGTCTTCTTTATCTCCGACTGTCTTCTTTATCTCCGACTGTCTTCTTTATCTCCGACTGTCTTCTTTATCTCTTACTGTCTTCTTTATCTCTTACTGTCTTCTTTATCTCCGACTGTCTTCTTTATCTCTTACTGTCTTCTTTATCTCTTACTGTCTTCTTTATCTCTTACTGTCTTCTTTATCTCCGACTGTCTTCTTTATCTCCGACTGTCTTCTTTATCTCTGACTGACTTCTTTATCTCTGACTGTCTTCTTTATCTCTGACTGTCTTCTTTATCTCTGACTGTCTTCTTTATCTCTGACTGTCTTCTTTATCTCTGACTGTCTTCTTTATATCTGACTGTCTTCTTTATCTCTTACTGTCTTCTTTATCTCTTACTGTCTTCTTTATCTCTTACTGTCTTCTTTATCTCTTACTGTCTTCTTTATCTCTGACTGTCTTCTTTATCTCTTACTGTCTTCTTTATCTCTTACTGTCTTCTTTATCTCTGACTGTCATTATCTCGTTTCGTAAATCAATCTCTATAATCTCTATACAGGAGGGTTCTAACCTAACCTAACCTAACCTAACCTAACCTAACCTAACCTACTATCCTTGGCTACTCGATTGGTAGAGCTGTTGTCTTGCGTGTGTAGCGTCCCTGCACATTCGGTCAGCGGTTCCAGTCCATCAAGTTCGTCCTGGCGTGGTGGCGCTTTGTATAGTCAATAACCTTGTAGTTGGTACTTGCAAAGTGTCTAGATAGGATCAAAGTATCTTATCCTTGGTTACTAATATCATCACCACGTACTTGCAGGTGGTGTGTGAGGTTGGCTGGGTTCTCTGTGAGGGCGAGGAGGTGTTGGGCGGCATTTGTGGCTCCTTGCAGCGCCTCTGTGACTGCCATGGATGTATTGGCTGTGAAGGATTGTACCACACCCTCCACGAACCCTAGAAAGTCACCCAGGCTGCAAGGGAGGATAAGATGGATAAGAGATAAGGAAGACAGTAAGAGAATTTAATGAGATGGAGAGATGGAGGTAGAAAGATAAATACTACCTATATGTATTACTAAGAAGAGGAAGCAAGGAAAGCAAGGATGTAAAACAAATGCAAAACAAGGATTAAGATAGCCAAAAAGATGATGGAAACTGAATAAACTGAAGCTTAGACACAGACGACTGAAGATGCTGCTAAAAAGAGTTCTGTTGAGAGATGAAGCAAGAGAAACAAGTCAATAAGAAGGATAACTAGAGAGACATAGGGATACATAGGAATAACAGACACAAGGAGACCTATTGGCAAGGTAGGATAAGAAGGATAATTACAGATACATAGGAATACATAGGAATAACAGATACCAGGATATTTTTTACTGTCTTCTTTATTTTCTTACTGTCTTCTTTGTCTATATCTCACTGTCTTCTTTATTTTCTTACTGTCTTCTTTGTCTATATCTCACTGTCTTCTTTATCTCTTACTGTCTTCTTTATCTCTTACTGTCTTCTTTATCTCTTAGTCTTCTTTATTTTCTTACTGTCTTCTTTGTCTATATCTCTCACTGTCTTCTTTATCTCTTACTGTCTTCTTTATCTCTTACTGTCTTCTTTATCTCTTACTGTCTTCTTTATTTTCTTACTGTCTTCTTTGTCTATATCTCTCACTGTCTTCTTTATCTCTTACTGTCTTCTTTATTCTCTTACTGTCTTCTTTATTTTCTTACTGTCTTCTTTGTCTATATCTCACTGTCTTCTTTATCTCTTACTGTCTTCTTTATTTTCTTACTGTCTTCTTTGTCTATATCTCACTGTCTTCTTTATCTCTTACTGTCTTCTTTATTTTCTTACTGTCTTCTTTGTCTATATCTCACTGTCTTCTTTATCTCTTACTGTCTTCTTTATTTTCTTACTGTCTTCTTTGTCTATATCTCTCACTGTCTTCATTATCTCTTACTGTCTTCTTTATTTTCTTACTGTCTTCTTTGTCTATATCTCACTGTCTTCTTTATCTCTTACTGTCTTCTTTATTTTCTTACTGTCTTCTTTGTCTATATCTCACTGTCTTCTTTATTCTCTTACTGTCTTCTTTATTTTCTTACTGTCTTCTTTGTCTATATCTCTCACTGTCTTCTTTATCTCTTACTGTCTTCTTTATTTTCTTACTGTCTTCTTTGTCTATATTTCACTGTCTTCTTTATCTCTTACTGTCTTCTTTATTTTCTTACTGTCTTCTTTGTCTATATCTCACTGTCTTCTTTATCTCTTACTGTCTTCTTTATTTTCTTACTGTCTTCTTTGTCTATATCTCACTGTCTTCTTTATCTCTTACTGTCTTCTTTATTTTCTTACTGTCTTCTTTGTCTATATCTCTCACTGTCTTCTTTATCTCTTACTGTCTTCTTTATTTTCTTACTGTCTTCTTTGTCTATATTTCACTGTCTTCTTTATCTCTTACTGTCTTCTTTATTTTCTTACTGTCTTCTTTGTCTATATCTCTCACTGTCTTCTTTATCTCTTACTGTCTTCTTTATTTTCTTACTGTCTTCTTTGTCTATATTTCACTGTCTTCTTTATCTCTTACTGTCTTCTTTATTTTCTTACTGTCTTCTTTGTCTATATCTCTCACTGTCTTCTTTATCTCTTACTGTCTTCTTTATTTTCTTACTGTCTTCTTTGTCTATATTTCACTGTCTTCTTTATCTCTTACTGTCTTCTTTATTTTCTTACTGTCTTCTTTGTCTATATCTTACTGTCTTCTTTATTCTCTTACTGTCTTCTTTATTTCTTACTGTCTTCTTTGTCTATATCTCACTGTCTTCTTTATCTCTTACTGTCTTCTTTATTTTCTTACTGTCTTCTTTGTCTATATCTCACTGTCTTCTTTATTCTCTTACTGTCTTCTTTATCTCTGACTGTCTTCTTTGTCTATATCTCACTGTCTTCTTTATCTCTTACTGTCTTCTTTATTTTCTTACTGTCTTCTTTGTCTATATCTCACTGTCTTCTTTATCTCTTACTGTCTTCTTTATTTTCTTACTGTCTTCTTTGTCTTTATCTCTCACTGTCTTCTTTATCTCTTACTGTCTTCTTTATTTTCTTACTGTCTTCTTTGTCTATATCTCACTGTCTTCTTTATCTCTTACTGTCTTCTTTATTTTCTTACTGTCTTCTTTGTCTATATCTCACTGTCTTCTTTATCTCTTACTGTCTTCTTTATTTTCTTACTGTCTTCTTTGTCTATATCTCACTGTCTTCTTTATCTCTTACTGTCTTCTTTATTTTCTTACTGTCTTCTTTGTCTATATCTCTCACTGTCTTCTTTATCTCTGACTGTCTTCTTTATCTCTGACTGTCTTCTTTTTAGGGACTGGCAATTACGCTCTTTTTTTTTGCTCTTGGCCAGTCCTTTGAGATTTAAAAATAATAATAATAATAATAAAAAAATTGAGACACTTCCACACATTCACATACCTGACTTCATCCCACATGCTAAGCGACAGGACCTCCATGGCACTCCTGGCGGGTCTCAAGGCACTGAGGATGGGTGCCAAGGAGGACCCCAGAGGACCCAGGGCTTGGAGACGACCCACGGCAGCCAGAAGACCTCCCACTTGTTGCATTAAGACCTGCGAGTTGTAGCCCCCGACGGCCTCCACCACCTCGCCCACCTACACAAAAACATAAGAACATAAGGAAGCTACAAGAGGCCGTGAGACATAAGACCATAAGAAAATAAGGAAGCTACAATATGCTGTGAGACATCAGAACATAAGAAAATAAGGAAGCTACAAGAGGCTTTGAGACATAAGAACATAAGGAAGCTACAAGAGGCTGTGAGACATAAGAACATAAGGAAGCTACAAGAGGTTGGGAGACATAAGAACATAAGAAAATAAGGAAGCTACAAGAGGTTGGGAGACATAAGAACATAAGAAAATAAGGAAGCTACAAGAGGCTGTGAGACATAAGATCATAAGAACATAAGGAAGCTACAAGAGGCTGTGAGACATAAGAACATAAGAAAATAAGGAAGCTACAAGAGGCTGTGAGACATAAGAACATAAGAAAATAAGGAAGCTACAAGAGGCTGTGAGACATAAGAACATAAGAAAATAAGGAAGCTACAAGAGGCTTTGAGACATAAGAACATAAGGAAGCTACAAGAGGCTGTGAAACCTACACGCGGAGAGAAAAAAAAAGGAGACGAGAGAAAAAAAAGGAGACGAAAGAGAGAAAAAAAGGAGAAAAAAATGAGAAAAACGGAGACGAGAAGAAAAAAAAGGAGATGAGAAAAAAAAAGGAGAGAAAAAAAAAGGAGACGAAAGAGAGAAAAAAAGGAGAAAAAAAGGAGAGAAAAAAAGGAGACGAGAGAAAAAAAAGGAGACGAGAGAGAAAAAAAAGGAGACGAGAGAAAAAAAGGAGATGAGAAAAAAAAAGGAGATGAGAGAAAAAAAAAGGAGACGAGAGAAAAAAAAGGAGACGAGAGAAAAAAAAGGAGACGAGAGAAGAAAAAGGAGACGAGAAGAAAAAAAAGGAGACGAGAGAGAAAAAAAAGGAGACGAGAGAAAAAAAGGATGAGAAAAAAAAAGGATGAGAAAAAAAAAAGGAGACAAGAGAAAAAAAAGGAGACGAGAGAAAAAAAGGAGATGAGAAAAAAAAAAGGATGAGAAAAAAAAAAGGAGACGAGAGAAAAAAAAGGAGACGAGAGAGAGAGAAAAAAAAGGAGACCTTACACATATCTTTTGTGGAGATTACACAACAGATTACTACTGTATGTTTTATACCTTTAGAGATTACTAAGAAAGATTACTATTATATGTAACATGGATATTGAATGGAAATTATTATAGTATGTCAATGGAAGACAGCAAGACAAGATTAATTATTTGCTTCTTGCCTCACCCTCACTACCACCAGGTGTCAAAAGGCAGAGAGGGGGGGGGGGGAGAGAGAGAGAGAGAGAGAGAGAGAGAGGAGAGAGAGAGAGAGAGAGAGAGAGAGAGAGAGAGAGAGAGAGAGAGAGGAGAGAGAGAGAGAGAGAGAGAGAGAGAGAGAGAGAGAGAGAGAGAGAGAGAGAGAGAGAGAGAGAGAGAGAGAGAGAGAAAAAAAAAAAAGACGAGAGAAAGAAAATAGGAAACAAGAGAAAAAAAGGAGATGAGAGAAAAAAAAGGAGATGAGAGAAAAGGAGATGAGAGAAAAAAGGAGATGCGAGAAAAAAAAGGAGATGAGAAAAAAGGAGATGAAGAGAAAAGGAGATGAGAGAAAAAAAAAAAGGAGATGAGAGAGGTAGAGAAAAAGGAGAGAGAAGAAAAAAGGAAACAAAAGAGAAAAAAAGGAGGTGAGAGAAAAAAGGATGGGAGGAAAAAAAGGAGATGAAAGAGAAAGAGAAAAAAGGAGATGAGAGAGAAAAAAGGAGATGAGAGAGAAAAAAAGGAGATGAGAGAGAAAAAAGGAGATGAGAGAAAAAAAAGATGAGAAAAAAAGAAGAAAAGAGAGAAAGAGATAAAAAGGAAGATGGAGAGAAAAAAAAGGAGATGAGAGAAAAAAAGGAGAAGAAAGAAAAGGAGATGAGAAAAAAGGAGATGAGAGAAAAAAAAGGAGAGAGAAAAAAAAGGAGATGAGAAAAGAGGAAGAAAGGATGAGAAAAAAAAGGAGATGAGAGAAAAAAGAGAAAAAAAGGAGATGAGAGAAAAAAAGGAGATGAGAGAAGAGAAAAAAGGAGATGAGAAAAAAGAGAAAAAAGGAGATGAGAAAAAAAAGAGAAAGAGAAAAAAAGGAGATGAGAGAAAAAAGGAGAGAGAGAAAAAAGGAGATGAGAGAGAAAAAAGGAGATGAGAGAAAAAAAAGGAGATGAGAGAAAAAAAGGAGATGAGAAAAAGGATGGGAGAAAAAAAGGAGATGAAAGAGAAAGAGAAAAAAGGAGATGAGAGAGAATAAAGGAGATGAGAGAAAAAAAAGTATGATGATAGGAGAGAAAAAGGAGATGCAGAGAAAAAAGTAGATAAAAAAAAAGGAGATAGAGAAAAAGGAGATGAGAGAAAAAAAGGATTTGAGCAAATAAGTTTGAATCAAAGACAAAGAGATGATGAGAAACAAACATGAAAAGGGTGGG
This sequence comes from Chionoecetes opilio, assembly GCA_016584305.1. Classification (NCBI taxonomy): domain Eukaryota; kingdom Metazoa; phylum Arthropoda; class Malacostraca; order Decapoda; family Majidae; genus Chionoecetes; species Chionoecetes opilio. The sequence continues at coordinate 391,230 of JACEEZ010022753.1, forward strand.
AAAGAGGCAGAAAGGAGATGAAGAGGAAAAAAGGTGAGAAGAGAGATAAAAAGGGATGAGAAATGAGAAAAAGCGATATGAAAAAAGTGCAATATGACAAAACAAGATAGAAAAATAAGGATGGGAGGAGAGAAGAAAAAAGGATGGAAACAGTACATTCTAAATATCTCTATAAAAAAATCACATACCGACAATCACCAAAATACAACCAAAGTTGCCCAAGAGAAATCCCTTCACATATCCTTCCTATCCTATTCCTTATCCTTTCTCTATCCATATCCACATATCCACATATCCACCCATATCCTTCCCTTACATACCTTCTGGATAAGTTTTTGTGGGTCTTTGGAGGATAGAAAAACGGCCGTGACATATCCTTCTCCTATTTCCTTATCCTTTCTCTATCCATATCCACCCATATCCACCCATATCCTTCCTTACATACTTTTAATAAGTTTTGCGGGTCTGGAGGAAGAAAAACGGCGTGACATATCCTTTCCTATTCCTTATCCTTTCTCTATCCATATCCACATATCACCCATATCCACCATATCCTTCCTTACATACCTTTTATAAGTTTTTGCGGGTCTTTGGAGGATAGAAAAACGCCGTGACATATCTTTCCTATTTCCTATCCTTCTCTCATCAATCCACATATCCACCCATATCCACCCATATCCTTCCCTTACATACCTTCTGGATAAGTTTTTGCGGGTCTTTGGAGGATAGAAAAACGGCCGTGACATATCCTTCTCCTATTTCCTTATCCTTTCTCTATCCATATCCACATATCCACCCATATCCTTCCCTTACATACCTTTTTAATAAGTTTTTGCGGGTCTTTGGAGGATAGAAAAACGGCCGTGACATATCCTTCTCCTATTTCCTTATCCTTTCTCTATCCATATCCACATATCCACCCATATCCTTCCCTTACATACCTTCTGGATAAGTTTTTGCGGGTCCAGGGAGGATAGAAATATGGCCGTGACATTAGCAGCTTGGGATAACGGGAGGTGACAGAAGGCCCGCGAGATGTCAGGAACCAGGTGGGAGTTGTTGGTGACCAGGAACTCCGCTAGGTACTCAGGGGAACACACCACCTCCTTGGGGCCCCGTACTCCTGCCAGAGACAACACCTGTGGAGGGAGGAGAGGTGTTTTGATTAGCTTGTGTTAGATAGGTGATGGGAGATGGTTTGCTAGGAGGAGGAGGAGGAGGAGAAGGAGGAGGTAGAGGAGGTAAAGAAGGAGGAGGAGGAAGAGGAGGAGGAGGATAGGTGTGTTGGTTGGACAGGTATGGGGAGGGGATGGTTTGCTAGGAGGAGGAGGAGGAGGAAAAGGGAGGAGGAAGAGGAGGAGGAAGAGGAGGAGGAGAAGAAGGAGGAGGAGGAGGAGGAGGAGGAGGAGGAGGAAGAGGAGAAGAAGGAGGAGGAGGAGAGGAGGAGGAGGAGGAGGAGGAGGAGGAGGAGGAGGAGGAGGGGAGGAGGAGGAGGAGGAGGAGGAGTTAAAGAAGGAGGAGGAGGAGGAGGAGGAGGAGGAGAAAAAGGGAGGAAGAAAAGGGAGGAGGAGGAGAAAAAAGGAGAAGGAAGAGGAGGAAGAGGAGGAGGAAAAGAAGGAGGAGGAGGAGAAGAAGGAGAGGAGGAGGAGGAGAAGGAGGAGGAGGAGCTTCTATTTCTATTTTTCCACCTTCCTACGACTTCAATCTTTTCCAGAGAGGAGTAACAAGACACCTCCTGAACTAAATTGCCCCCCCCCCTTTTTATATTCTCTTACTGTCTTCTTTATAGGCACTGGCAATTAAGCGCCTTTTTGTAACTTCTTTTTTTGCTCTTGGCCAGTCCTTTGTGATGTAAAAAACAAAAAAACTGTTGATGGTTCCTACCCGAGATATATTGATCCTGGAATCCAAGAAGGCCTCCACCACCTCAAGGTCCAACTCGTGCTCTGAGGTCAACTTGAGGGCCAGCGCTGAGGGGGACTTGATGACGTCACTCACCTGCATCCCGTTTTCTGTCAGGACGAAAATAGAAAATGAGGCTAGACTACTGTAATTTTTTTTTTTTCATTGCCTATGGGAAAACAAAAAGTCGGGAAATGGGAATCCCCTTAACCCCTTCACGCCCAGATCTTTCCTTGGCTATATAAAATCATCTGTTAGCCATAAAATTACGAAAACTAACTGAATATACCAAATTAGTTAGTGGACAAGGATACTAAACAGGTCATATCTATAAAACTTTGCTTATATTCACTAAAAATCGTCTTATGGTAGTCAAATTACAATGGAAATTACGTTCTGGGCTTCAAGGGTTTATGTCAAGGTTAGGTATAAGTTCCATAAGGTTGAAAAGGACACCCACCCATGAGATCCGTGAGTGGTGGAGTGGTGATGAGGTCAGCCACTCTCTGCAGCATGTTGAGGCTGTGTGGCAGGGCGATGAGGCGGTCCATCAGGGTGGTGGTGGTGCCGTCAAGGAGAGCTGTGGCATTGATCAGCTCATTCACCCTGGGGAAAGGCAAGGCTGTTAGAAGGCTGTTAGAAGGTAAGGTTGTTAGAAGGGTGAGGGATGAAAGGTTGTTAGAAGGGTGAGGGATGAAAGGCTGTTAGAAGGGTGAGGGATGAAAGGCTGTTAGAAGGGTGAGGGATGAAAGGCTGTTAGAAGGGTGAGGAAAGGCAAGGCTGTTAGAAGGGTGGGGAAAGGCAAGGCTGTTAGAAGGGTGAGGGATGAAAGGCTGTTAGAAGGGTGGGGAAAGGCAAGGCTGTTAGAAGGGTGAGGGATGAAAGGCTGTTAGAAGGGTGGGGAAAGGCAAGGCTGTTAGAAGGGTGAGGGATGAAAGGCTGTTAGAAGGGTGAGGAAAGGCAAGGCTGTTAGAAGGGTGAGGGATGAAAGGCTGTTAGAAGGGTGAGAAAGGCAAGGCTGTTAGAAGGGTGAGGGATGAAAGGCTGTTAGAAGGGTGAGGAATGAAAGGCTGTTAGAAGGGTGAGGGATGAAAGGCTGTTAGAAGGGTGGGAAAGGAAAGGCTGTTAGAAGGGTGGGGAAAGGCAAGGCTGTTAGAAGGGTGAGGGATGAAAGGCTGTTAGAAGGGTGGGGAAAGGCAAGGCTGTTAGAAGGGTGAGGGATGAAAGGCTGTTAGAAGGGTGGGGAAAGGCAAGGCTGTTAGAAGGGTGAGGGATGAAAGGCTGTTAGAAGGGTGGGGAAAGGCAAGGCTGTTAGAAGGGTGAGGAAAGGCAAGGCTGTTAGAAGGGTGGGGAAAAGCAAGGCTGTTAGAAGGGTGGGGAAAGGCAAGGCTGTTAGAAGGGTGAGGAAAGGCAAGGCTGTTAGAAGGGTGAGGAAAGGCAAGGCTGTTAGAAGGGTGAGGGATGAAAGGCTGTTAGAAGGGTGAGGGATGAAAGGCTGTTAGAAGGGTGAGGGATGAAAGGCTGTTAGAAGGGTGAGGGATGGAAGGACACTTAGGGCTATATCTCCTGTTCTAATAGCCTCTGTGTTCTCTAGTCTTGGTATGCTGTTCCTAGAGACTGTTGTTCGATACCTACTCTCAGCAATATCAGGCACTCGTTTGTCCTGCTCAGTTTCTTCAACAACAATATACATGTTAACTATGTTCCCATACACCTATAATCATTTCCCCAATCTTAAATCAACACCATCAACACCATCACCACCTCTCACACATCACAAGCTCCTCGTCGTCCTCCTCCTCCTCCTCCTCCTCCCTCACCATCATCAGTCCATCACCCTCCCTGTCACCACCACGCACCATCACCACCATCACTTACGCCTCTTATCACCACTACCACCACCAAGATTAACTCACCATCTATTGTATCTTCTATCCTATCATCATCTATTAAAATTCAATTGATCTACACCACCACCATCCTCTTGACAGCACCTCCCTTCACCACCACCACCACCCCCACTATCCCTCCCTTCACCACCACCACCACCACCATCACTATACCTCCCTGTCACCACCACCAACACTATCCACACCACCCCACCACCACACCACCACATCACTATACCTCCCTCCAACCACCACCACACACAACACAGTATCCCTCCCACCACCACCACCACCACCACCACCATCACTATACCTCCCTTCACCACCACCACCACCACCAACACTATCCCTACCCCCATCACCACCATCACTATACCTCCCTGTCACCACCACCAACACTATCCCTCCCTTCACCACCACCATCACTATCCCTACCTTCACCACCACCACCACCACCACCACTATCCCTCCCTTAACCACCACCACTCACGATACCTCCCTGTCACCACCACCACTATCCCTCCCTTCACCACCACCTACACTACCCCCCCCACCACCACTCACGCAGCCCCGGGGTAATAGTCCAGGAGGTCGTCGTGCCCCTGGTCCTGGCACTCGTTGGACATGCCACACACCATCGACTGCACCATCCCCAGTGGCCACTCCGACGACAGCCCGCGCGCCTCAAAATGACCTGCGAAAACACCATAAGAACATAAGAGAATAAGAAAATAAGAAAATAAGGAAGCTACAAGAGGCCGCGAGACATAAGAACATAAGAGAATAAGAAAATAAGAAATAGAAATAAGAAGCTACAAGAGGCCACGAGACATAAGAACATAAGAGAATAAGAAAATAAGGAAGCTACAAGAGGCCGCGAGACATAAGGACATAAGAGAATAAGAAAATAAGGAAGCTACAAGAGGCCGCGAGACATAAGGACATAAGAACATAAGAGAATAAGAAAATAAGGAAGCTACAAGAGGCCGCGAGACATAAGGACATAAGAACATAAGAGAATAAGAAAATAAGGAAGCTACAAGAGGCCGCGAGACATAAGGACATAAGAACATAAGAACATAAGAGAAAAAGAAAATAAGGAAGCTACAAGAGGCCGCGAGACATAAGGACATAAGAACATAAGAGAATAAGAAAATAAGGAAGCTACAAGAGGCCGCGAGACATAAGAACATAAGAACATAAGAGAATAAGAAAATAAGGAAGCTACAAGAGGGCGCGGCACACAGAGATGTCAGTCAGGGAAATGAACATGGTGCTTTAAACTGCTTTTTATTATTGGGCACACATTGACTGATCAGATTCAAACTGAAAAAGCGTATTAAAAAAAAAATAGGGAAAAACAGGTCCACAAAAAAGGTGGTAAATGATTTTGTCCTCCTAGACATGTCAAAAAAAAAGAGAGAGAGAGAGAGAGAGAGAGAGAGAGAGAGAGAGAGAGAGAGAGAGAGAGAGAGAGAGAGAGAGAGAGAGAGAGAGAGAGAGAGAGAGAGAGAGAGAGAGAGAGAGAGAGAGAGAGAGAGAGAGAGAGAGAGAGAGAGAGAGAAGAGAGAAAGAGAGAGGAGAGAGAGAGAGAGAGAGAGAAAGAGAGAGAAAGAGAAAGAGAAAGAGAAAGAGAGAGAGAAAGAGAGAGAGAGAGAAAGAGAAAGAGAAAGAGAGAGAGAGAGAGAGAGAGAGAGAGAGAGAGAGAGAGAGAGAGAGAGAGAGAGAGAGAGAGGGGGGGGGGGGAGCAGCCCACACCGAAGTGCAACACTCACAGGGTTGAAGGTGTTGTGGCGGCACCGTGGACTTGAGGCCGGCGAGGAGGGCGAAGGGCGTGAGAGCCACCACCAGGGCCCCCAACACCCACGGCTGCAACATAAGAACGTAACAACATAACATAAGGAAGCTACAAGAGGCCGGCACCGAAACACCACCAGACACCATTACTACTGACGGCGTGTGTGTGTGTGTGTGTGTGTGTGTTGTGTGTGTGTGTGTATATATATGCGTGTGTCAGTGTGTGTATGTGCGTGTATTTCGCGTGTGTGTATTCATCTAGTTGTATTTTACAGGGCCTGAGCTACACTCGTATGGCCCCGTCTCCATTGCTACATTTTAGAATTCATCCTTAGTTCTTATGTGTTGCTGATATTTCGGGGTAACTTGTATGGGGGGTTTATAACTGGTCAACGTTAACTGAATGATATTACTTGATTATGATTTGATAAAAGATTACAACTTGAATGGAGGATTTAACTTAGTCTTATGACTTCACTATGTGATTATAGTGTGACCACGTCTCACTGCGGAGAGTACTGAAATGGGGGATGTATTTAAGGGGAAAGGATAAGGGTTTAGGTTAAGGGGAAGTGCTGCCACCAGCCCCGGCGAGTAGTTCACTGGATTACTCCCTGGGCACGTTTGATTAATATTAATATTAGATTGATCTTGGTAGTCGTGATTGGTACGTGGAATTATACCGAGTAAGGCTGACTCTTTTGGAAGTGTGGGGAATTACTGTCCTAACACAGAATAATCACCTGGGTTTTATAATAAACACAAGAACTATATTTGCAAACATCATCCTATTTATTCATAGTGACATAGTATGTCTCTTGCTTGAGATCATATCCAACATATAAGGGTTAATACAATACCGGAAAACTCTAATCGGATGTAAGAAAAAACTTTACACCCTGATACAGGAAACTCTTCCTATGTGATGAAAGAAAGCTCTTATGAGCATAACTCTCCCCACTGAATCCTATTTAATGAATTATCCTACACTTAGATAACATACCGCTTAATATTCATAATTACACATGGAAGATATATATATAGTAGAGAAAATGTGAGGGTAATGAGTTGTGTGTGTATTCATAAGAACATGTGGCTTTGAAGAGGACACGAGCGAGCGTCTTCCTACGGGAAAGATGGGTTGAGACTCGTTAATAATACTTATAAGGATGGGTGGACCTCCTTTACGTTAGCGTATACTAAACATAGATACCCATATTTGAAAATATAGATAACAATATGATAACAAGGAAAGGGGGGGGGGGAAACAGGAGCGAATGTCGGGCGACTTACCTACGGGAAAGATGGGTTGAGACTGCCGTCTTGGTTACTCCGAGCCCGCGGCATAAAAGGGGAATTGTTTGAATGATCTCGACGTGGCCTCAAATGAATAGCTTATAATCCCGAAATAACTATTTCAATAATGAAACTCGCGTACCTAAGAAAAAACTGCCTATACTACAGACCTGTTACTTTGATATAGAAGAATTTAATATGCTTAATCTAATACCCAGGAAGGGTGGTTTTATAGGTTTTTGCCTCGAACGGGTTTTCGGGAAAAAGGGTAGAAAATGGAAAAAAGGAAGAAAAAAAAGGGGGGGCGTACTTAAAAAAGTAAAAAATGGTTGAAAAGGAAGAAACGATGGGTTATTTGAAAATTTAAAATGAACTACTTACAAGATAGCTGGGGAAAATGAAAAATTTAATCTTAGAATATGGGCAAATTAATTTCCCCGGAAATTTGTGTGGTGTGTTGGGGGGGGCGGTGGAAAGGGGAAAGTGGCAAGAAGGGAAGAAAAACAAAGGTTTTAAAGGCAGGTACTTAAACAAAATGATCTTACAAAAAAGTTATTTTGAAAAAATTCTCAAATACTCTCCCAAATAATGGGATTAATTGGTTGAAATTTGTGGGGTTGGTGTGTGTGTGTTGGTGGGGGTTAGGGGATGTGTTAGTATATTGGGAGTTATGGCTTTTATGATTTATAATCTTAGGTTTAAAAAAAAGTTTTTTGTGTAGTAATAGTGGTGAGTTATGAGTGGGGTAATGATAGTGGGTGAGGTAGGATGTTGTAGTAATGAGTGGTGAGGTAGGGGATGTGTGAGTAATGAGTGGGTGAGGTAGGGATGGTGAGTAATGAGTGGTGAGGTAATGGATGGGGTGAGAAATGGGTGGTGGGGTATGGATGTGGAGTAATGAGTGGTGAGGTATGGATGTGTGGTAATAAGGGTAGGTGAGTTGGGTAATGATGGTGGGTATGGATGTGGAGTAATGAGTGGTGAGGTATGGTGTGTGAATAAGGAGTGGTGAGGTTGATGGTGTGAGTAATGATGGTGAGGTAGGATGTGGGTATTAATGAGTTGAGGTATGATGTGGAGTAATGAGTGGTGAGGTATGAGGGGTGGTATAAGAGTGTGGGATAAGAGGGGTAGGTTGGATGTTGGGAGTAATGAGTGGTGGGTAGGTTTGGGGGGTAATGGTTGTGGGGGTATGAGTGGGTGAGGTAGGGGTTGTTGGGGGGTAATGAGTTGGTGAGGTATGGGTGTGGAGTAATGAGTGGGTGGGGTATGGGTTTTTGTGGGAGTAATGAGTGGTGAGGTATGGAGTGGGAGAAATTTAAATGGTTGGGTATGGATGTGTGAGTAATGAGTGGGAGGTATGGTGGTGGAGTAATAAGTGGTGAGGTATGGGTGTTGGGAGTAATGAGTGGTGAGGTAGTGTGTGGTAATGAGTGGTGAGGTATGGGTGTGGGAGTAATGGTGGTGAGGTATGGGTTGTGTGAGTAATGAGTGGTGAGGTATGGGTGTGGGAGTAATGAGTGGTGAGGTTTTGAGTGTGTGAGTAATGAGTGGTGAGGTATGGGTGTGTGAGTAATGAGTGGTGAGGTATGGGTGTGTGAGTAATGAGTGTGGGTTGAGGTAGTAATGAGTGGTGAGGTAGGGAGGGGTTGAGTAATGAGTGGTGGGGTATGATGTGGAGTAATGAGTGGTGAGGTATGGGTGGGGAGTAATGAGTGGTGGGGTATGGTGGTGAGTAATGAGTGGTGAGGTAGGGATGGGGGGAGTAATGGGGTGGTGAGGTATGGATGTGGGAGTAATGAGTGTGAGGTATGGGTTATGGTAGTAATGAGGGGTGAGATTTGACTGCTTTTTTTCATTAAATTGTCCTATTTCCATGGGAATTCTGTCTTATATTTGTTAGATCAGTGGTTCCCAACCTTTGTTCTGTGGTTTCCCCCTTCCCCCTGTTCAACCATCCGGATTTCCCACCTTCATGTGGTGAAGAAAAAAAGTAGCCAAAACACAACATTTACTTGCTTAATAACAAGTATATAGACACTATCCTCTCTATATATATATACACTTAAAGAAAAAAGAAGTCAATAGCTGAACTCTGAACTTTAAGAGATTTTTTCTGTCGACTAAATGCTAGTAATTTTGATGTCCTCGGATTAAAATTTCCCCCCTAGAATCCTTGAATTTACCCCCAGGTTGGGAAATACTGTGTCAGATAGTCTGGCAACCCTTAGTTGACCACCATTCATTGCAAATTCTGGTGGTCACTGGCATCTGTAACATTAATGACCAGAAAATCAGAAAAATAATATAGTGTTGTCTTCGAAAATAGTGCTTGGGATGCAAGGTGGATGTAGATAATTTTACATGTGTTGAAGGAACTACCACGTGTACGTAAGACTACCGGCCTCTTGTAGTTTCCTTATGTTCTTGACTCAAGTGTTGTGGGCACGGGCGGTAGGTCACGCCCTCCCCGTTAACCCGGCCTCATCACCGCCCCCTCTACACACTTTGAAGTCGTGCCAAGTTATTCCTTTTGATATCAACTTACTAAATAATACCCCCCATCTAAACTAACCCAACCCTTATAGCCCACAATCACATAGTCAATATATAGGGAGGAGAGGATGGGGCGGTATAGAAAGATATATTAAATTTTCCCCCATAAATTCCTCAACACTCCACCTTGACGTGATTTTCTTCTTCTTCTTGTGACCTCTACGCTTCGAGGGCGCATCACTTGGCTGATTTTTTATTAGAAAAGAGCCAGATAAAGATACATAAGCCTCTCATACAAGGAAAGATCTTATAATATAATTATAATCCAGCAATAGTAAGAAAAATCCTTGTAAATAAAAGAAATAAGCCTTTGATAGTAAAAAAATAAAGGGTAGGCAGGACAGCTCCCACGGCTACGATGCCGTCAACTTGTCAAGTTGTAGAAATGCCCCATTTGAACGCTAGACTGCCCCACCATGGGCTTCGTCTGGGTTGGGGACAGACTCTTCATAGTCTTCCATAGAACACAGTTCATAAACCCCCTTTACTCTTCCTTACATCTATTCCCAATGGAACTGTCGCCGAGAATTTCCGCGTCGGCGAACGTTCCACTGTCGGCGACAGTTCTCGTTTGATGCTTCGGCGACAGTTCCTATCGGCGACAGTTCCATAAACCGGATTAAAGGGGGGTCTACAGGGGCTGTAGCCCCAGGGCCCCCACCGAAAGGGGACCCCCACAGAAAGGAGCCTCCACGGTTTAAATTAATAAATAGGAGATGTATCATGAAAAACAAACTATACTACAGAAATATATCCCAAATTGTGTTTTATTATATATCGTATATAATAAGCATAAAAATCCGATATATACAGTTATAAATTTCATCACACACAATTTGTTACTTAAATTTTGTATTATTCGAATGCGGCAGCGACGCAGCGTCTCCACGTGCTAGTGTTGCCGACTCGGCGACTGTCTAGCGATGTGATACAGCGATTTTACGCTAAGCTTAGCTTCTTTCACCTTCGTCTGCCTCGGCCCGTGTACTGATTTGCATTTTACTCTATATATACTGGGTTTTGAAGACCACTGCCAGTTTCAAGGACAATGTATTCGTCTGCAGTGCTCCCTAACTAGCGAAATAGTTTCAGTGTAGAAGAATCGGCAATCTACACTCTTTAAGTCTCCATATGGAATATGGCAACATTCGATTTGGGGTTTCAGACACACCATTATTTGTTTACAACAATTGTTAATGTTGTTTAGTCCGGGAAAGTGCGGTGTTAGGCAGTGGCTAGCTGTGCGGTGTTAGGCAGTGGCTAGCTGTGCGGTGTTAGGCAGTGGCTAGCTGTGCGGTGTTAGGCAGTGGCTAGCTGTGCGGTGTTAGGCAGTGGCTAGCTGTGCGGTGTTTGGCAGTGGCTAGCTGTGCGGTGTTAGGCAGTGGCTAGCTGTGCGGTGTTAGGCAGTGGCTAGCTGTGCGGTGTTAGGCAGTGGCTAGCTGTGCGGTGTTAGGCAGTGGCTAGCTGTGCGGTGTTAGGCAGTGGCTAGCTGTGCGGTGTTAGGCAGTGGCTAGCTGTGACTTATTGAACATTTAACATTTGGTATTGTTGGATTACATTAATGTTGTCTTCTCCTGTCGTCCTGTTCCCAAACAGCCACAACATAATATAAGGTAGGTAACCAATAAAGCATATAATGGTTTTTAATAGCAATAGGCTGCAACCGTAATAACCGTTAATTGAAGGACATGTGATGGGTAGGTAATAACCGACCATGCCCATGAACCAGACCTCCTCATCATTACGACGACTAATGAAAATGAGTGTAAAACCCCAACACTCACATGAGTGTTGGGGTTTTACACAGTAAAATGTTACACAGTTACTGTTAAAAATTACACAGTTACTGTTTTACACAGATGGCAATCCTTTGGCTTGCCATCACTTTGGCAAAACGAGGGAAGGAACATGGCAGAGTTGATCAAGAATTATTAAAGCTAACAGTTCAACGGCATGATTATTGGTGTACACTTTTTATGCGTATTGTAAGTACAATGAAATGTATTGCTGAACGTGGATTAACATTCCGAGGCACAGATGAAGTGATTGGTTCTCAAACAAATGGAAATTATCTTGGCATACTGGAACTCCTATCAGAGTATGATCCATTTCTTGCAGCTCACATCAAACTGCATGCAAATAAAGGACGAGTCACACCAATTATCTCTCATCTACAATTTGTGAAGAAATAATTGGAATAATGGGTGAACTTATGCTGAAGGAAATGATAGCAAGAATCAAGAAATCAAAATATTATTCCATTTCTCTTGACTCAACCCCAGATGAGGCTTACATTGATCAACTAACTTTGGTTATACGCTATATGGAAGACACATTGCCAAAGGAAAGGTTCCTGACATTCATGGACAACCGAGGTCACACTGGTGCCGATATGGCCAATGCCCTGTTTGAGTTCTTAGAGGGCCACAACACTGACCTCAAAGATTGCAGGGCCAGTCCCATGATAATGCTGCAAATAGGAGCGGAAAGTACAAAGGAATGCAAGCACTTATCAAAGAAATACAGGCATTAGCAGAGTTTGTGCCATGTTGTGGGCATTCCCTACACTTAGTTGGCAAGGCAGCAGCTATACACGTTCTGCAGCTATTCACTACTTTGATTACGTTCAGCAACTGTATGTGTTTGTCACAGCATCCGCGGCACGCTATGCTGCTCTCAAAGACAAATTAGCAAACACGGATAAGCAGCTGTATGTTCCCAAGCGACTAAGTGAAACTCGTTGGTCTTGCAGAGCTGATGCAACAAAGGCCTTAGTGCATGGCTACAGAGAGATAAGAGAGGCTCCTGATGACATTATGACTGATGAGGAAAACAAGGCTGTGGTTCGAAATGAAGCTAGTAATCTATATGAAAAGATGGATAAATTAGAAACAGCAATTTATGCTTCATTTTGGAATGAAATTTTAGAAAGATTCAATGCAACAAACCACATTGTACAAGATCCTAACGTGGCTCTCAGTACTGCAGTAAAGGCACTCAAGTCTCTGAAAACATTTATTGAAACAGAGAGAGAAATATGATGACTATGAAGCAGCTGGAACCAGACTGTCTGGAACAAAAGAGTAGGCTGAGGTTCGCCATCGTGTGCGAAATGTGCGTCTTAATCCACTGGATTATGGTCAAGCAGAGGATGCCCAGAGGAATCCGAAGGCAAAGTTTCGTACAAACAGCTTCATTCCAGTTATTGACTAGTTTGTCCAATCTCTGAATGACATAATAACTGCTTATGATATTGTATGTGAGCGTTTTAGTTTCCTCAGTCGCCTGGAAGATATGAATCCTGCCGAGATCAGTTCAGCTGCAGCCAGTCTTGTGAGTTTTTACACAAATGACCTAGAGTCCAGTCTCGAAGATGAACTACCTACTTCATTTTGCTGAATTTGTAAAACTGCACCTAAAAGAGTAGCCTACAATGAAAGTATCCCATGGCCAAAATAACTACTTCTACAAAATTCTACTTGCTAGTGGCTTGCAGGCAACTTTTTGCAATGTTGAAATACTGTTGAGAATCTAGTTAGTATTACTGGTGACCAACTGTAGTGGTGGTGGTTGGTAGTGGTGGCAGATCGTTTTCCAAGATGCAAATAATAAAGAACAGACTAAGAACACCAATGAGTCAGGTCTCTCATGGTTGGCTATAAGGAGCATGGAAAGTGATAGCCTTCGTGAAATGGATTTTCAAACAGTCATTGAAACATTTGCCAGTCAGAAAGTACGTAAACCTGCATTGTTCATGTAAATAATTGATCTACATGAAAATATAGGGTAAAAACTTCTTTGATGTTTACGGAATATAATTTTGCAAGCTGCTGTATTTACTAAAATATTTCTATATTTTAGAAAAATATATATATTTATGCAGTTGAAAAGAAATGAGTGAGTTCAGTTAAGAGTAGTCTATGTTTTGGTAAATGCAGCAGGAAAGTGCCTCCTTCTATGGACGGGCAGCTGATTGAACATTCCTCGAATACTAAATCCGCAATATCTTCATTACTAAACGCTTGACCTACATGAAGCAATGGGTCACAAAGGTTCTTTGATTTTGTACCTTTTAATTTGAAGATGCTGTATGTTCCCCCTGATAATATTTAATATGTGATTTAGAAAAGAATATCAATCACTGCCGTATGAAAGAAGGAGGCAGTGGTTCATTAATGATTTGCTTACATGACAGTGGCACGGAGCAGGCAGCAGTACGCAGGGCGCCTGGGTGGCGAGTTAGGAGCCACTCTTATATATAGACTTATTTTTCTTTTATTATATTTCTTATAATCATGGGTGTGTATGAAACTAACACGTAGGCCTACAGTATTTTTATAAGTCTTCCATCTCTACCTATGTATATTAGCTTTAAGCAGTAATATTAAAAACATTGGCAAGCTACAAGACCAAAACATATTTGCCTGTCTGTTTCATCCTCTATCTCTGAATACCAGTCTATGCATTAATAACAGTCTATGCATTAACAGTTCCTTGCCAAACATACGCCTCAAAATAACCACAAAAGTGCTTACTTTTCGTGCGAATTTCGGGCCCCCACAAATGCTGTGCCCCGGGGCCCCCACAGCTCTTGATCCGAGCCCTGTGTGTGTGTGTGTGTGTTAATTAGTGCGTGTGTGCTTGTGTGTGTGTGTGTGTGTGTGTGTGTGTGTTTGTGTGTGCTTGTGTGGGTGTGGGTGGGTTGTGGGGTGTGTGTGTGTGTAGGGGTTGTGTGTGTGTGTGACATTCAAGCCCCGGCCTCTGCAATCCCTCCCATTATTTAGGGTATCAGTAATATAGCATGATTTGCAGCTTTATCTTGTTACTACGTATTATCATCACCTGTCTACTACTACTACTACTACTACTACTACTACTACTACTATTACTACTACTACTTACTACTACTACTACTACTACTACTAGTCTACTACTACTATTACTACTACTACTACAGCAACAACTACCACAACAACTACGTACTACAACTACTACAACAACAACAACCAACCACTACTACTACCACAACAACTACTACTACAACAACTCCCACTACTACAACTACTACTACCACAACAACCCCTACTACTACTACTACTACAACTACTACAACAACAACAGCCACTACAACAACAACTACTACTACTACTACAACAGCTCCCACTACTACAACAACAACAACCACTACTTCTACTACTACTACTACTACAACAACAACAACACCACTACTACTACTACTACTACTACACTGCTACTACTACTACTACTACTACAACAACAACAACAACAACTACCACAACAACCACTACAACAACAACAACCACTACTACTACTATCACGACATCAACATCACTAGTGACTTTTTTCACTACCACATTCCCCACCATTCACCATTCCCTACCACATTCCCTCACCATTCCCTACCACATACATATCCTGTTGACATGTGTGTGTGGCCCGTACCGAGTCATGATGAAGGTTGAGCGACGACCTTCGCTGCTCAACCTTCATCATGACTCTCGGTACGGGCCACTGTGTACTTCCCCTAAGATCAACTGAAAATCTATTGTTAAAAATTCATCTAGTATCATTAAAAAATCATCTAGCATTAAATACCCCGTCACGCCCAGATCTTTCCTTTGCTAAATAAAATCGTCTGTTGTTAGCCATTAAATTACGAAAACTAACTTAATATACCAAATTAGTCAGGGAATAAGGATACTAAACAGGTCATATCTATATAATATTGCTTATATTAACTAAAAAACCGTCTAATGGTTGCCAAATTACAATGGAAACTGGGGGGGGGGGGGCACTCAGTAGAGCGCATACCTCCGCCCGAATATAAAAAAAAAAATATATAATAATATATATATATATATATATATATATATATATATATATACATATATATATATGCACTCAGTATGAGCGCATACCTCCAGCCGAATATTTCATCAATTGGTTGCCATGGCAACACTTGTCAATAGATTTCATCCAAAATTAAATCAGTCCTTCCTTATACCAAATAGACTTGGTATACTGAGTTTGGTCCAAATCTATTCGTAACTTTTCGAGAAATCCTGTACACTAACAAACAGACAGACAGACAGACAGACAGACAGACAGACAGACAGACAGATCGGGGTGAAAACATAACCCCTCCAACTTGGTTGGCGGAGGTAATTACGTTCAGGGTTTCAAGGGGTTAAAAATCATCTACCATTAAAAGTCCATTAATCTAGACTCACCCATTGTCTGATGTGTCCCAGGTAATGGCGCCAAAGGGAACACCGGAGTTGGTTAGCCACATTGCTTGCCCCCATGGCTCAGGAGGGCAGCCGGCGCCACACTCTGAAACACGGGGAGTGGTCACGAGTGGCAGGAGGGAGTGGTGGGAGGAGAGAGGAATACATAGGAATACATAGGAATACATAGGAAGACATAGGAATACATAGGAATACATAGGAATACATAGGAAGAGAGAAGTGGGGGAGGGAGGAAATACGTATAGGAAGAGAAATATAGAAGGCAATATAGGAAGAAAATAGATAAGGTAAGGAAGGCAATCTAGGAAGAGAGGATGGGGGGGGGAGTAGGACATGACGAAAGAGAAAGACCAGTCAAAAAGAGTTAAATAAGGGAGGTAGGCATAAGGGAGGTAGGCCTATATGAGGAAAAACAAAGGGAAAGGGAGTAATGAGAGGAAAGAGGGAGAGAGAGAGGAAGAGAGAGGAAGAGATAATGGGGAGGAAAGAGGAAGAGGAGGACATGACGAAAGAGGGAATAAGCCATAAAGAGTTAAATAAGGGAAGTGTATATGAGGAGAAAAGAAGGGAAAGGGAGTGATGAGTGTAAAGTGACTTTTGGGTATGTCACTTTTAGGGTGAGCAGAAACAGATAACTCTGCTTTGATAGTGGTTTATTAATTTGGGTAAAAGGTAACACAGGTAAGGTTGGTGTAAGGTGACTCGCTGACTGGTGAGTTGCTCCTGCCGTGGATTTGGATGGCTTGTGACTTGAAGGCTTGTGAGCTGTACGCTGTACGGAGGTCTGTGTTCAAGTGTCTTGTCTCTACAAGAGATCCTTTATAAAGAGCCAAGATACTCAAGACCTGATACCTGATGATCTGACTACCTGACGATCTGACTACCTGACACCTGATGATCTGACACCTAATCCCTTAATGGGCAGTCGGCGAGATCATAGGTGATGTCGCCATGAAAAGTGGGAGGCGAGTACGAGGAAAAGGCATTAAGAGAGAGGCGTGACCTGACGGGTAATTAACCAGGTGTTCCAGGACCAGACATCAAGTATACTGAACACCGAACACAGAACACAGTTGAACACATAGTTGAACACTAATAATACTAATACTACATATGAACACTAATAATACTAATACTACATATGAACACTAATAATACTAATACTACATGAGAGGAAAAAGGGAGAGAGAAAGGGAGAGAGAGGAAGAGATAATGGTGAGGAAAGAGGAAGAGAGAATGGGAGGACATGACGAAAGAGGGGAGATTAGTCATAAAGAGTTAAATAAGGGAAGTGTATATGAGGAGAAAAGAAGGGAAAGGGAGTGATGAGAGGAAAAAGGGAGAGAGAAAGAGAGAGAGAGTAAGAGATAAGGGGGAGGAAAAGGAAGAGAGGACATGATGAAAGAGAATAACCCATAAAAAGAGTTAATAAGGGAAGTGTATATGAGGAAAAAGAAGGGAAAGGGAGTGATGAGAGGAAAGAGAGAAAGAAAGGGAGAGAGAGGGAGGAGAAATGGTGAGAAAAAGGAAGAGAGAAGAAGGCATGACGAAACAGGGAGATAAGTATACAGAGTTATAGGAAATGTATATAGAGGAGAAAAGGGAAAGAAGGGAAAGAGTAGTGAAAATAGGGTTAGAGACTAAGAGGAATGAAGAAAAGAAAAGTAGGGAAATAATAAGTAATAGGGAAGTGTTTTTAGTGTAGGAAGGAAGGAGGAGAGGAAGGAAGAAGGAAGGAAAGGAAGGAGAGGAAGGAAGGAAGGAAGAAGGGGGAAGGGAAGAAGAAGGGGTAAGGAAGGAAGGAAGGAAGGAAGGGGTAGGAAGGCAAGGAGGAAGGGGAGGAAGGAAGGAAGGAAAGGAAGGAAGGAAGGGGTAAGGAAGGAAGGAAAGAAGGAAGGAAGGAAGGAAGGGTGAAGAAAAGAAAGGAGGGAATAATAGGAAAGTGTACGTGTATGGTTGATAGGAGGGAGGAGGAGAGGAGGAAGGAGGAAGGAGAGGAGAGGAGGAGGAGGAGGAGGAGGAGAAGGGGAAGGAGAAGGAGGAGGAGGAGGAGTAGAAGGGAAGGAGAAGGAGAGGAGGAAAGGAAGGAAGGAGGAGGAGGGAGGAGGAGGAGGAGAGGAGAAGGGGAAGGAAGGAGGAGGAGGAGAGGAAGGAAGGAAGGAGGGAGGGAGGGAAGAGAGGAGGATAGGAGGAGAGGCGGAGGAGGGATGAGGAGGAGGAGGAGGAGGGGAAAGGAGGAGGAGAGAGGGAGGAGGAGGGAGGAGGAGAGGAGGAGGGGAGGAGGAGGAGGAGAGAGGGAGGTGAGCAGAGGAGGATGAAGAAGGATTGAAGTCAGATTGAGGTGTTGTAAATGGAAGAGAAGGAGGAGACAACAGGAACGAGAGGAGGAGGAGAGAGACGAGGAGAGGAGAGGAGGAGGAGGAGAAGAAGCAGGCAGACGGCAGGAGAGAGACGAGACAGGAGAGAGGGGAGAAAGAAGGGGAGGAGCTAGGAGGAGGAGGAGGAGGAGGAAGAGGAGGAGAGGAGAAGGAGAGAGAGAGGAGCAGGAGAGGAGAGGAGGAGAAGGACGAGAGGAGGAGGGGGGGGAAAGGGAAGAGGAGGAGGAGGGGACGGAGGAGGAGGGGAGGAGGAAGAAGAGGACAGAAAAAAAAACAGGAGGAGGAGAGGAGGAAGGAAGGGCACAGGTGACCACTTGTATATCAAGTTTTTTCAAATTGACACGTCACGATTTAGGTTTGTCGTACTTGACACCACACACACACACCCACAACACACCACACACACACACACACATACACCCCACACACACACACACACACGCACACACACACACACCACACACACACACAACACCACACACCACACACACACACACCACACACAAGATGAATACAAAGGAAACTACACACACACACACACACACACACACACACCACACACCACACACACACACACATTCCCCCCTCCCTCCCTCACACGCACATACACACACAACACACAACACACAAACACAACACACACACACACACACACAACACAACACACACACCACACACACACAC
>JACEEZ010022753.1:422500-425000 GCA_016584305.1 Chionoecetes opilio
TATTGACCTGATAAAAGACATGAATATACGACAAGATGTTCAAGGTTCTGACCAAGCCCCTTTGTGTCACCTTGACAATTGACAGCCGGAGAACTGTCTCATCATCTCAGTTACTACAGAGAGCATCCTCGCTTGGACAGTCGTACTACAGATTGAATGACCAGCATCAATTACAGAAGAGCGTTTGTTACGAGAATGTTGATGGGTGTAGTTAGGGTGGTGTAGGTGTGTAGACGTGGATACTGTACTCTCGGAAGGCTGCCGCGTCATGATGGAAGCTGCCACACTCTTAGAAAAGAAGGGTAGGAAAAGGGTAGAAAAAGGGTGTTTGTAGTGATGAAATACTGCTACCCTTTTTCTACCCTTACAAATATACCCTTTTGCAGCCCTAAATATACCCTTTTCCAACCCCAAATATACCCTTTCTCATCCCTCTCGTCTAAAAAGGGTAGATAAAGGGTAGATGAAGGGTATAATCAGCAGCATCTACCCTCCAGCCTGGACATAGGGTATAAAAAGGGTAGTGATGGTGTGATGTAACAATTCTACTCTTAATATACCCCCCATTTCTGAGTGTGCACCGACTTCACGAGACAACAACCTGCTGCCGAACATTTATGGGACGAAGCTCATCCACGATGGAAGAGACTGTTGGATAGCAATGACAGTAAATTGATTTGGAAATCCGTACACTGAAAGGAAGTGTTGGAAATGACCACGTAGAACAGCCGACAGGGGAACAATTTAAAACACATTTTGAGGATTTACTGAAACCACCAAATATAGAAAATCTTGAAAATGAGAACATAGAAAATGTGCCCTATATACGTTAGATGATCCTTCCACAGCCATTGAACTAGACCTGTCCTTAGATGGCATGAATGTAAATAAAAGTTACAGTGGAGTGTGTCAAGGTATGTTAAGAAAGTTACCAGTGTCATGGCTCATCTTCTGACTGACTATTTTTAACATAGTGTTTATATGTGGGCGTTACCCGCTAAATTGGTGTTATAGTAAGTTAGTGGTGGTGTTTAAATCGGGTAATCGTTTGTTATGTAACACTTATAGAGGAATTAGCATTATGGCTACGCTTGCCAAGATTTAAGACTCGTTATTACTTAATAGGTTGACATTGTGGTGTCATGTAGATAAGTGTCAAGCAGGTGCTCATAAAAGCAGAGGCTGTATTGAACAGATTGTACGCTTAAGATTAATAAGTGACTAGGCAGTGTATAAGAAAGCAAAATTATATGTGTTATTTATAGATTTTAGCAAAGCTTATGATGGGCCCCAGATAGCAGCTGATAGAGCGTGTCAAGGCATTAGAATGTGGAAAGGTTATGGTCAGAGCAATGCAAGGGTGTAGGTGTGCACAAAGAATAGTTTAAGGTCAGCAGTCCTGGATGCATCTATTGGCGTGCGTCAGGGGGCTCCATCGAACTGTTTGTTATTTGTAATATACATAGATCATAGGGTACGCATGTTAAAGATCATAGGGTACGCATGTTAAAGACAGTGGGAGTCGATGGTTTTGTAGGTAGTCTGCACGCTTTGTTGTTAATGGACGACACGGTCACACTAGCTACAAGTCGAGAAATGTGTGAAAAGAAGCTCGATAGTGTGTGTCAGTTTTGCAGCGAAAGTGGCATGGTAATTAATGGCAAGAAAACCAAATTTTTTGTAGTTAATGGCCAGGAATGTGACAGGCGATCTTTGTCAAGTGGTGGAGTGAGTGTGGATTATGCCTCTGACTATCTGTATCTTGGTGCGTGCTTCACTGACGCGGGGAAAAGTGAGTCAGCTATGGCGCGGCACCAAACTGCATCTGAAGCAATTGTGAATAAGTTGTCACTATGTTGTGGTAGTAATACACAGATGCCGTTTATATACACAAGAATTGTATTTGATGCTGCCGTGACGACGTCATTGTTATAGGGTTCCGAATCGTGGCTGACGAATAGAATGAAAGGAATAGAAAAGCAGTACAATAAACTGATGAAGTGTCTCCTGGGTGATCGAAGAAACACGAGTATAAGCCTGTGTAGGGTGGAGGCAGGGATCCCGCCAGGCCAGACAATCATTGCAAAAAAGAGGTCTAGTTTCGTGAAGTCTACGTGTTCGCATAGATTTTGATGTGTGTGTGCGTGTGTGTTCCTTCGTAGCTTATATATGTTAAGTATGACAACAAATGATTACTACACTAATGCTACTGATCAAAACTTGAAAAGAACATCAGGAAAAAAAAGTTAATTCCTCACTGTATCAAAATTGGAACCGAAATAGAAAGAAGAGCAAACTTGGCTTCCCATTACCGTCTCCCATTAATTTGAAAGTCGAAATTATGACGTCATAGGTTTGGTGACGTCACACAGAAGCCAGCCAATGACAGCCTGCCACGTCACGAGTCCGAGGCTGTGATTGGTGGTATGGGTGACAAGGGAACGTTGCAGTGATGAGGATAGCAGAGAGAGAGAGAGAGAGAGAGAGAGAGAGAGAGAGA
>JACEEZ010022753.1:430000-465000 GCA_016584305.1 Chionoecetes opilio
AAACAGAGCAAGAAAGTGATAAATGGGAATAGAGTAGAAGAAGAGGGAGGAGAGAGAGAGAGAGAGAGAGAGAGAGAGAGAGAGAGAGAGGGGGGAGATACAAGTACTACAAGAAAACAGTTACATTAGAAGTAGTATCCATTGTCGAGGAAGAGGACGAGGACGAGGAGGAGGAGGAGGAGGAGAGGAGGAGGAGGAGGAGGAGGAGGAGCAGGAAAGAAGAGGAAGAGAAGGAGGAGGACGAGGACGAGGAGGACGAGGACAGGGAGGAGGAAGAGGAAGAGGAAGAGGAAGAGGAAGAGGAAGAGAAGAGGAAGAGGAAAAGGAGGAGGAGGAGGAGGAGGAGGAGGAGGAGGAGGAGGAGGAAGAAGAGGAAGAGAAGGAGGAGGACGAGGACGAGGAGGACGAGGACAGGGAGGAGGAAGAGGAAGAGGAGGAAGAGGAAGAGGAAGAGGAAGAGGAAGAGGAAGAGGAAGAGGAAGAGGAAAAGGAAGAGGAAAAGGAAGAGGAGGAGAAGGAGGAGGAGGAGGAGGAGGAGGAGGAGGAGGAGGACGAGGACGAGGACAGGGAGGAGGAGGAGGAGGAGGAAGAGGAAGAGGAAGAGGAAGAGGAAGAGGAAGAGGAAGAGGAAGAGGAAGAGGAGGAGGAGGAGGAGGAGGAGGAGGAGGAGGAGGAGGAGGAATACAAAGGAAGAACAGACAACAACAGCCCTGCTAGACCAAACGAGGCTGTCTGTGTGACTACTTTCTACCACTATAGTTTCTACGTGTTGGAGGTCAAAGAATAGCAAAGTTGAAGGCTCCTCCCCACCCACCTCTCCCTGCGGCCGAGACAGAGGAAAAAAGTGAGAAAAAGACCACCATCCAGTATGAACAAACTCCCTAACTCCCTAAACTAAAAATTAAAAAACACAAATTTGATATTTTTCTTCATATGTTCTTGTTTTTCTTGTTTTCTTCTTGTTTTTTTTTTTGCCTTTGTTATGAAAAAAAGAAATGTCTGTAACTGTTTGTATGAAAGAAGGTCTATATATTTATTACCTAGGCGAAAATTCCATTCTATCTTAAGGTCTCCTGCTTAAAATGATGCCTCTGTTTACCTGATAATATGGTTAACTATGATAAAATACAACTGAAATTTAGAAGAAGTGTAGTATTCCCTTCTCCTGGCATCAAATATCAGTCAGTAAGCAGCAAGGGGTCAAAATGATGCCTCTGTTTACCTGATAATAGGGTTAACTATGATAAAATACAGGTGAAATTAAGAAGAACCGTAGTATTCCCTTCTCCTGGCATCAAATATCAGTCAGTAAGCAGCAAGGGGGCAGGATTTTTCACCTCGTAAAAAAAAAACAATATACTTACCACGCGTTTGTGGGTAGAGAAGAGAGTTTTATTATAGTATGCGTAGTAGTAGAATGTGTTAGTAGTAGTTGTAGTAGTAGTATTGATAGTAGTAGTAGTATTTGTTGTTGTGCGACGAGGAGGATGGGAAGGAAGAGGAAGAGACAAGGAAGGCAGAACAAAGTCTCATTCCCCTCCAGTAGTAGTAGTAGTAGTAGTAGTAGTAGTAGTAGTAGTAGTAGTAGTAGTATTGATAGTAGTAGTAGTAGTATTGATAGTAGTAGTAGTATTTGTTGTTGTGCGACGAGGAGGATGAGAAGGAAGAGAAGAGACAAGGCAGGCAGAACAAAGGCAAAGAGGCAGGATTTTTCAGCTCGTTCAAAATACAACAGTCTGGGGCCCTGTGTCCTGCTGTAATAAGCTCTGTAGTCATTGGGATCAGTATCGCCAGAGGGGGGAGGAATAGTGGTGGTAACCCCTTGAGGCCCATAGCGTAATTCCCATTATAATTTAGCTACCATTAGACGATTTTTAGTGACTTTAAGCAATATTTTATAGATATGACCTGTTTAGTATCCTTGTCGCCTAACTAATTTGCCGTGGTGGGCGCCGTTAATCAAAAAATTAACTCCGATAACCGTTAATCCGTTAATTCTTTAAAAATGTAACGGAAGTTATCGATAAACCGTTCACGTTAATTTTTATACTAGAAAAAAAACCAATAAATCAGTTTTTGCTCAAAAACCACCTAAACACCTTTGAAAAGTGCCAAAACTATAAAATCAGCCTTTATGGGGTTTTTTAAGGGCTTTAGAACCCAAAAACTATAGGTTTTTTTTGCTTTAGAGTTAAAAAAAAAAAAAAAAAGGCAGATTTTATAGTTTTAACTTTTAAAAAAACAGTAATGGTATCGCTATAATAACAGGTACTCACGTTGTCACCGTGACAGTAATGGCATGGCTGTAATAACAGTAATGGCATGGCTATAATAACAGGTACTCACGTTGTACTTGTAGAGGACTAAAGTCAAATTATCGACCCGTAAGTCTAACATCAGTGGTGGGTAAATTATTGGAATCTATTATTGCAAAAAACATTTGAGAGCACTTAGATAAACATAGTTTGATCAAAGATTCACACATGGATTCACCAAGGGTAGGTCATGTCTCACCAATTTATTGAGTTTTTATAGGAAAGTTTATGAGACGGCAGATAATGATTTAAAGGGTTATGATATAATATATTGGACTTTAGTAAGGCATTTGACAAAGTACCACACGAGCGACTCTTAAATAAGGTTAGGGCTCATGGTTATAGATGGGAAAGGTTCTTCATTGGATCAGAGCTTGGCTAAGTAATAGGCAACAAAGGGTTACAATTAATGGTTCCAAATCTGAATGGGGACTGGTGACAAGTGGAGTTTCCCCAAGGGTCTGTTTGGGCCCATTACTATTTTTGATTTACATCAAAGACTTGGATAGTGGGATTAGCAGTGATATCAGCAAGTTTGCTGGGTGATACTAAGTTAGGTAGGTATTGATCACAGTCGAGTAAAATTGCAGGGAGACTTTAGATAAACTTAACGAGTGGGCAGTCAATGCAGATGAAATTATATTGTAAATGTGCGTTTTTGAAAGTGGGAGAAAAACCCCGTAATAGATACACCATAAGCAAGTATCGCTGAAAAGATCAGAAGTGAAAAAGATCTTGGAGTGAGGGAGCCACCTCCGACCTAGAACAAGTTTAGGCAAAAAGAGCTAATAGGTATTGGAATACCCGAAGTGTTAAAGTAGAAGTGCGGAAGTTATTTTAATTTATCTGGGTCTAGTCAGCCACCTGACTATGCGTTCATTTTGGTCTCCATATTAAGTGGTATAGTGTTGTTAGAAAGTGCAGAAGGATGACCAAATGATCAAGGGAGCGAATTTNGAGAGGGGGAGGACAGGACGGAGGAGGAAGAGGAAGAGGAGAAGAGGAAGAGGAAGAGGAAGGGAAGAGGAAGAGGAAGAGGAAGAGGAGAGGAAGGGAAAAGGAAAGTAAAAGGAGAGGAGGAGGAGGAGGAGGAGGAGGAGGAGGGAGGAGGACGAGGACGAGGACAGGAGGAGAGGCAGGAGGAGGAAGAGGAAGAGGAAGAGGAAGAGGAAGAGGAAGAGGAAGAGGAAGAGGAAGAGGAGGAGGAGGAGGAGGAGGAGGAGGAGGAGGAGGAGGAGGAATACAAAGGAAGAACAGACAACAACAGCCCTGCTAGACCAAACGAGGCTGTCTGTGTGACTACTTTCTACCACTATAGTTTCTACGTGTTGGAGGTCAAAGAATAGCAAAGTTGAAGGCTCCTCCCCACCCACCTCTCCCTGCGGCCGAGACAGAGGAAAAAAGTGAGAAAAAGACCACCATCCAGTATGAACAAACTCCCTAACTCCCTAAACTAAAAATTAAAAAACACAAATTTGATATTTTTCTTCATATGTTCTTGTTTTTCTTGTTTTCTTCTTGTTTTTTTTTTTGCCTTTGTTATGAAAAAAAGAAATGTCTGTAACTGTTTGTATGAAAGAAGGTCTATATATTTATTACCTAGGCGAAAATTTCATTCTATCTTAAGGTCTCCTGCTTAAAATGATGCCTGTGTTTACCTGATAATAGGGTTCACTATGATAAAATACAGGTGAGATTTAGAAGAAGTGTAGTATTCCCTTCTCCTGGCATCAAATATCAGTCAGTAAGCAGCAAGGGGTCAAAATGATGCCTCTGTTTACCTGATAATAGGGTTAACTATGATAAAATACAACTGAAATTTAGAAGAACCGTAGTATTCCCTTCTCCTGGCATCAAATATCAGTCAGTAAGCAGCAAGGGGTCAAAATGATGCCTCTGTTTACCTGATAATAGGGTTAACTATGATAAAATACAACTGAAATTTAGAAGAACCGTAGTATTCCCTTCTCCTGGCATCAAATATCAGTCAGTAAGCAGCAAGGGGGCAGGATTTTTCACCTCGTAAAAAAAAACAATATACTTACCACGCGTTTGTGGGTAGAGAAGAGTAGTTATATTATAGTATGCAGTAGTAGTAGAAGTGTTAGTAGTAGTTGTAGTAGTAGTATTGATAGTAGTAGTAGTATTTGTTGTTGTGCGACGAGGAGGATGGGAAGGAAGAGGAAGAGACAAGGAAGGCAGAACAAAGTCTCATTCCCCTCCAGTAGTAGTAGTAGTAGTAGTAGTAGTAGTAGTAGTTGTAGTTGTAGTAGTAGTAGTAGTAGTAGTAGTAGTTGTAGTTGTAGTTGTAGTTGTAGTTGTAGTTGTAGTGGTAGTGGTAGTGGTAGTGGTAGTGGTAGTGGTAGTAGTAGTAGTAGTATTTGTGAGACAAGGAAGGCAGAACAAAGTCTCATTCCCCTCCAGTAGTAGTAGCAGTAGTTGTAGTTGTAGTTGTAGAGGTAGTGTTAGTGTTAGTAGTAGTGGTAGTGGTAGTAGTACAGTAGTAGTAGTAGTAGTAGTAGTAGTAGTAGTGGTAGTGGTAGTAGTACAGTATAGTAGTAGTAGTAGTAGTAGTAGTAGTAGTAGTAGTAGTAGTAGTAGTAGTAGTAGTAGTAGTAGTATTTGTGAGACAAGGAAGGCAGAACAAAGTCTCATTCCCCTCCAGTAGTAGTAGTAGTAGTAGTAGTTGTAGTTGTAGTTGTAGTTGTAGTTGTAGTTGTAGTTGTAGTGGTAGTGGTAGTGGTAGTGGTAGTGGTAGTAGTAGTGGTAGTGGTAGTAGTACAGTAGTAGTAGTAGTAGTAGTAGTAGTAGTAGTAGTAGTGGTAGTGGTAGTAGTACAGTAGTAGTAGTAGTAGTAGTAGTAGTAGTAGTAGTAGTAGTAGTATTTGTGAGACAAGGAAGGCAGAACAAAGGCAAAGAAGCAGGAGTTTTCAGCTCGTTCAAAATACAACAGAGTCTCGGGCCCTATGTCCTGCTGTAATAGGCTCTGTAGTCATTGGGATCAGTATCACCAGAGGGGGGAGGAATAGTGGTGGTAACCCCTTGAGACCCATAACGTAATTCCCATTATAATTTAGCTACCATTAGACGATTTTTAGTGACTTTAAGCAATATTTTATAGATATGACCTGTTTAGTATCCTTGTCGCCTAACTAATTTGCAGTGGTGGGCGCCGTTAATCAAAAAATTAACTCCGATAACCGTTAATCCGTTAATTCTTTAAAAATGTAACGGAAGTTATCGATAAACCGTTCACGTTAATTTTTATACTAGAAAAAAAACCAATAAATCAGTTTTTGCTCAAAAACCACCTAAACACCTTTGAAAAGTGCCAAAACTATAAAATCAGCCTTTATGGGGTTTTTTAAGGGCTTTAGAACCCAAAAACTATAGGTTTTTTTTGCTTTAGAGTTAAAAAAAAAAAAAAAAAGGCAGATTTTATAGTTTTAACTTTTAAAAAAACAGTAATGGCATGGCTGTAATAACAGGTACTCACGTTGTCACCGTAACAGTAATGGCATGGCTGTAATAACAGTAATGGCATGGCTGTAATAACAGGTACTCACGTTGTCACCGTGCTAGCTCTCCAGAGTGAAGGGAGTCCTCTTTCTACTGGCACTTCCTTTTATATCTAGCGCTGCGTGGCGTGCTATGTGTGGTGCAATATCTTATTTGTTTATTAAAGAAACTTTATAAGATCTATTAATAGAAAATAATTGCTTAAATATCGAATACATAAAATATCATTTTGAACTCACAATTCGAAGTTTAATTGAAAAGTTATTTATAATAATAAGTGGCGTTATATCGGGGTTGCAAGAATGACGCGTACAATATGAAATATGCTAACACTCGACATCTGTATTGAAAATCTGAAAATAATAGAAACTTTTAAACGTTTACCGGTTTTTATGAAATTTTTGTGTTAGCGGCCTTGAGTTAACGGAAGTTAAATATAACGGAAGTTAATTAGTCCGATAATGATTCCCAAAGTTAACTTAAAAGTTAAATCGTTAACGAAAATGTTAACTTCGTTAATTAACGATTAACGGGTTAACGGTTTGGTGCCCACTTTGCTAATCTGGTATTTTAAGTTGATTTTCGTAATTTTATGGCTCGACAGCAGATGATTTTTTATAGCACAGGAAACATCTGGGCGTGAAGGGGTAAATTAAAAAATTAAACCGAGTCATAAACAGGTCCTATCTCCTGCTGTAATAGGCCCTGTATTCATTAGGATCAGTATTATCAGAGGGTGGAGGACTAGTGGTCATTAGCCAAGGTGTGCATGCAAGGTGTGCACAGCTGTTGCCGCCAAGGACTTCGTGTAGGTTCTCAGAAATACTGATTGTGAATACCTATTTGGAAAAGTAACAAGATTGCATATGTAGTTCTCTCTCTCTCTCTCTCTCTCTCTCTCTCTCTCTCTCTCTCTCTCTCTCTCTCTCTCTCTCTCTCTCTCTCTCTCTCTCTCGCACCGCCAAAAAAGTATCGCAGTATCGCAAAGTAGCGGAGTATAAGTATCGCAAAGTAGCGGAGTATAAGTATCGCAAAGTAGCGGAGTATAAGTATCGCAAAGTAGCGGAGTATAAGTATCGCAAAGTAGCGGAGTATAAGTATCGCAAAGTAGCGGAGTATAAGTATCGCAAAGTAGCGGAGTATAAGTATCGCAAAGTAGCGGAGTATAAGTATCGCAAAGTAGCGGAGTATAAGTATCGCAAAGTAGCGGAGTATAAGTATCGCAAAGTAGCGGAGTATAAGTATCGCAAAGTAGCGGAGTATAAGTATCGCAAAGTAGCGGAGTATAAGTATCGCAAAGTAGCGGAGTATAAGTATCGCAAAGTAGCGGAGTATAAGTATCGCCAAAGTAGCGGAGTATAAGTATCGCAAAGTAGCGGAGTATAAGTATCGCAAAGTAGCGGAGTATAAGTATCGCAAAGTAGCGGAGTATAAGTATCGCAAAGTAGCGGAGTATAAGTATCGCAAAGTAGCGGAGTATAAGTATCGCAAAGTAGCGGAGTATAAGTATTCTATAGTAGCGGAGTATAAGTATTCTATAGTAGCGGAGTATAAGTATTCTATAGTAGCGGAGTATAAGTATTCTATAGTAGCGGAGTATAAGTATTCTATAGTAGCGGAGTATAAGTATTCTATAGTAGCGGAGTATAAGTATTCTATAGTAGCGGAGTATAAGTATTCTATAGTAGCGGAGTATAAGTATCGCAAAGTAGCGGAGTATAAGTATCGCAAAAGTAGCGGAGTATAAGTATCGCAAAGTAGCGGAGTATAAGTATCGCAAAGTAGCGGAGTATAAGTATCGCAAAGTAGCGGAGTATAAGTATCGCAAAGTAGCGGAGTATAAGTATCGCAAAGTAGCGGAGTATAAGTATCGCAAAGTAGCGGAGTATAAGTATCGCAAAGTAGCGGAGTATAAGTATCGCAAAGTAGCGGAGTATAAGTATCGCAAAGTAGCGGAGTATAAGTATCGCAAAGTAGCGGAGTATAAGTATCGCAAAGTAGCGGAGTATAAGTATCGCAAAGTAGCGGAGTATAAGTATCGCAGAGTAGCGGAGTATAAGTATCGCAAAGTAGCGGAGTATAAGTATCGCAAAGTAGCGGAGTATAAGTATCGCAAAGTAGCGGAGTATAAGTATCGCAAAGTAGCGGAGTATAAGTATCGCAAAGTAGCGGAGTATAAGTATCGCAAAGTAGCGGAGTATAAGTATCGCAAAAGTAGCGGAGTATAAGTATCGCAAAGTAGCGTAGTATAAGTATCGCAAAGTAGCGGAGTATAAGTATCGCAAAGTAGCGGAGTATAAGTATCGCAAAGTAGCGGAGTATAAGTATCGCAAAGTAGCGGAGTATAAGTATCGCAAAGTAGCGGAGTATAAGTATCGCAAAGTAGCGGAGTATAAGTATCGCAAAGTAGCGGAGTATAAGTATCGCAAAGTAGCGGAGTATAAGTATCGCAGAGTAGCGGAGTATAAGTATCGCAAAGTAGCGGAGTATAAGTATCGCAAAGTAGCGGAGTATAAGTATCGCAAAGTAGCGGAGTATAAAGTATCGCAAAGTAGCGGAGTATAAGTATCGCAAAGTAGCGGAGTATAAGTATCGCAAAGTAGCGGAGTATAAGTATCGCAAAGTAGCGGAGTATAAGTATCGCAAAGTAGCGGAGTATAAGTATCGCAAAGTAGCGGAGTATAAGTATCGCAAAGTAGCGGAGTATAAGTATCGCAGAGTAGCGGAGTATAAGTATCGCAGAGTAGCGGAGTATAAGTATCGCAAAGTAGCGGAGTATAAGTATACGCAAAGTAGCGGAGTATAAGTATCGCAAAGTAGCGGAGTATAAGTATCGCAAAGTAGCGGAGTATAAGTATCGCAAAGTAGCGGAGTATAAGTATCGCAAAGTAGCGGAGTATAAGTATCGCAAAGTAGCGGAGTATAAGTATCGCAGAGTAGCGGAGTATAAGTATCGCAAAGTAGCGGAGTATAAGTATCGCAAAGTAGCGGAGTATAAGTATCGCAAAGTAGCGGAGTATAAGTATCGCAAAGTAGCGGAGTATAAGTATCGCCAAAGTAGCGGAGTATAAGTATCGCAAAGTAGCGGAGTATAAGTATCGCAAAGTAGCGGAGTTAATAAGTATCGCAAAGTAGCGGAGTATAAGTATCGCAAAGTAGCGGAGTATAAGTATCGCAAAGTAGCGGAGTGTTTTTATATCCAAGTAAAAAAAAATCGCAAAGTAGCGGAGTATAAGTATCGCAAAGTAGCGGAGTATAAGTATCGCAAAGTAGCGGAGTATAAGTATCGCAAAGTAGCGGAGTATAAGTATCGCAAAGTAGCGGAGTATAAGTATCGCAAAGTAGCGGAGTATAAGTATCGCAAAGTAGCGGAGTATAAGTATCGCAAAGTAGCGGAGTATAAGTATCGCAAAGTAGCGGAGTATAAGTATCGCAAAGTAGCGGAGTATAAGTATCGCAAAGTAGCGGAGTATAAGTATCGCAGAGTAGCGGAGTATAAGTATCGCAAAGTAGCGGAGTATAAGTATCGCAAAGTAGCGGAGTATAAGTATCGCAGAGTAGCGGAGTATAAGTATCGCAAAGTAGCGGAGTATAAGTATCGCAAAGTAGCGGAGTATAAGTATCGCAAAGTAGCGGAGTATAAGTATCGCAAAGTAGCGGAGTATAAGTATCGCAGAATAGCGGAGTATAAGTATCGCAAAGTAGCGGAGTATAAGTATCGCAAAGTAGCGGAGTATAAGTATCGCAAAGTAGCGGAGTATAAGTATCGCAAAGTAGCGGAGTATAAGTATCGCAAAGTAGCGGAGTATAAGTATCGCAAGTAGCGGAGTATAAGTATCGCAGAATAGCGGAGTATAAGTATCGCAAAGTAGCGGAGTATAAGTATCGCAAAGTAGCGGAGTATAAGTATCGCAGAATAGCGGAGTATAAGTATCGCAAAGTAGCGGAGTATAAGTATCGCAAAGTAGCGGAGTATAAGTATCGCAAAGTAGCGGAGTATAAGTATCGCAAAGTAGCGGAGTATAAGTATCGCAAATAGCGGAGTATAAGTATCGCAAAGTAGCGGAGTATAAGTATCGCAAACAGTAGCAGCGGAGTATAAGTATCGCAAAGTAGCGGAGTATAAGTATCGCAAAAGTAGCGGAGTATAAGTATCGCAAAGTAGCGGAGTATAAGTATCGCCAAAGTAGCGGAGTATAAGTATCGCAGAATAGCGGAGTATAAGTATCGCAAAGTAGCGGAGTATAAGTATCGCAAAGTAGCGGAGTATAAGTATCGCAAAGTAGCGGAGTATAAGTATCGCAACTCAAGTATCGCTTAAATTTCCCGTGATACTTTAAAACACTTATATTTTAAATTAAAAAATTCAGTTTAAAAATAGCTATATTACAATGTTTTAATGTGCCTAAACTGTAGTCTAAGTCAAATAGATCTTTTTTTGGCTAATACAGTGTTTTCTTAGGTAGCAAAGTATCGCAAAGCGAAATTTTTTTTTTTTTCTCTCTCTCTCTCTCTCTCTCTCTCTCTCTCTCTCTCTCTCTCTCTCTCTCTCTCTCTCTCTCTCTCTCTCTCTCTCTCTCTCTCTCTCAGACTGGTAATATCACAACGTAAAAACTTATATGATGTAATTTAGGTAAAGCCGAGAGAGAGAAAGAGAGAGAGCAACACACACACACACACACACACACACACACGCACGCACACACACACACACACACACACACACACACACACACACACACACACACACACATATAAACAAGATCACAGGATACATATCAGTTGCTGAGGAAAATAAGAATGTCACCACATAAAAAGAAGGATATAAGGAAGATTGAGAGAATACAAAGAGCAGCCACAAAAATGGCTCCAAGCCTGAGAGATTTACCATAGGAAAGAGGAAAGACTTTCAAGACTGAAACTCCCAACTCTTGAGAAAAGAAGAGAAAGGGGAGATTTTATAGCAGTGTATAGAGCATCAATGGGTCTGGAAAAAATTGATAGAGAAGATCTGTTTGTGTGGGACGATAGAAGTGCAAGAGGTCATGAGAAGAAATTGAAAAGGACAACATGCAAGAGGGACATAAAAAAATACAGCTTCCCGTATAGAAGCCTAGAAGCCTGGAACAACCTTGATGCAAAAGTGATTAATGCAAGAAGTATTCAGGACTTCAAAGGCAAGCTGGATAATAGTAGATTTGGAGACGGGACAGTACGAGCATAGTTCTTTTCCTGTATGTTACAACTAGGTAAATACAACTAGATAAACACACACACACACACACACACACAACTAGGTAAATACACACCTGGCGGGACGTCCCAGTAATCACGTGAGGGTAAACAGGATACTCTCTCTCTCTCTCTCTCTCTCTCTCTCTCTCTCTCTCTCTCTCTCTCTCTCTCTCTCTCTCTCTCTCTCTGAAACGCTTGATCACTCTCAAAACATAATACACGTAGTACAATTTTATAGAACGTAATTCCATGGCTGGCTACGAGAGAGAGAGAGAGAGAGAGAGAGAGAGAGAGAGAGAGAGAGAGAGAGAGGAGAGAGAGGGAGAGAGAGAGAGAGAGAGAGAGGAGAGAGAGAGAGAGGAGAGAGAGGAGAGAGAGAGAGAGGAGGAGAGAGAGAGAGAGAGAGAGACGAGAGAGAGAGAGAGAGGAGAGAGAGAGAGAGAGGAGAGAGAGAGAGAGAGAGAGAGAGGGGGGCAAGGCTTTGGACGAATCATCAACCTCCTTCACTTCGCTACTATAATCGTGCTGTTAGGTCGTAGACGATAAGACGACATTAAGCTATAGACAATAAGACAGACACAAGACGATCACCCGATGTAGAAAAATAACAAATAAGCAAAACGAAACAAAAAGAAATCTTGAATGCGTATAGCAGTAAATAAACAACGAAAAAAATAGAATAGATCAAGTAGAAATAAAATACCTCTATATGTAAAGTGTGTCTAGATATCTACGAGTATTTGTAAATTTGAAAATATTGGTAGTAATGTCCTTCAAGTTTGAGGAGGAGGAGGAGGAGGAGGAAGGAGGAGGAAGAGGAGAAGGTGCAATAGAGAAGGGCGAGGAGGAGGAGGAGGAGGAGGAGGAGGAGGGGTAGGAGGAGGACGAGGAGGAGGAGGAGGAGGAGGAGGAGGAGGAGGAGGAGGGAGGAGGAAGAGGAGGATAATACAGCAAGCGTAGTAAAGGGCGTATCAACCAAGCAATAAGACTGTTATGGTGTATAGTGTGTATAGTGTGTATAGTGTGTATAGTTATGGTGTATTATTCTTAACTGACAGTAATACAGAAATGTCCATCCCTTTTTTTTTTTCTCCTAAATTAATGTTGCTGAGCGATATACAAAGAAAAAAAAAGTCAGATTTTTTTTTTTTTCACAAATCCATCTTGAGTGTGTGTGTGTGTGTGTGTGTGTGTGTGTGTGGTGTGTGTGTGTGTAGTATCGCGTATCGAACTAGCGGGAGAAAAAGTATCGCAGTATCGTTATCGCACTACCAAAAAGAAGTATCGCGCCCACCTCTGTCATCTTTCCTTTTGTTGACCCAGTAGAGAGAGAGAGAGAGAGAGAGAGAGAGAGAGAGAGAGAGAGAGAGAGAGAGAGAGAGAGAGAGAGAGACTACATATTCAATCTTGTCGCTCAGCCTTGTTCACTACTTTCCTTTCTAACATAACATGGATAGACGGACATATGAATAACATTAGAAAGATAATGCTTTGTCAAATAATTAAAAAGATATATGGACACCAAATTAATGCAGGATAAATTAGGTACGGGAGTTAAGCCGTTGAAGAACATAAGGAAGCTACAAGAGGCCGCGAGACCTACACGTGGTAGGGTACCGAGATTCGTAGTACACGTCTTACCCTTCGTTGTTCAGGATCCGCAATTATGTTTAGAGCGAGAATTAAATTAAATAAAAAATATAAAAAAATAACTCTTAGGAACTTGTACGTGATCTCGAATAGTTCTTCACTCACTCTTTATATAATATGGTCTCTCTCTCTCTCTCTCTCTCTCTCTCTCTCTCTCTCTCTCTCTCTCTCTCTCTCTCTCTCTCTCTCTCTCTCTCTCTCTCTCTCTCTCACCACGCCCGTACACAAATCTCCTTCTTTTAGTCAATATCTACAAAGTTTTTAAGGCATTTCTAGTCAGTCTAATGGAACACCTGCCCCCCTCGCCCCCCTTATACCCCCCCCCCTCGTCCCCCCCTCCCCATATGCCCCCCCCCTCACCTGCAGGCTGATATACTCCCTCTGTCCTGCGCAGGGTTTTTTGTTATAGCTAGTACTCGACTTTTTATCGTATTGATAGAATGGTCGAGACAAAAACCCTTTCAATAATAGATCAGTAGTGTGTAGGTGGTAGAATTGGGAGGGTTTATATTCTCTCTCTCTCTCTCTCTCTCTCTCTCTCTCTCTCTCTCTCTCTCTCTCTCTCTCTCTCTCTCCCTCTCTGGAGGACGAGGAGGAGAAGGAGGAGGAGGAGGAGGAGGAGGAGGAGGAGGAGGAGGAGGAGGAGGAGGAGGAGGAGGAGGAGGAGGAGGAGGAGGAGGAGGAGGAGGAGGAGAAGTAGAGGAGGACGATTAAGAGGAGGAGGAGGAGGGGTAGGAGGAGGAGGAGGAGGAGGAGGAGAAGTAGAGGAGGACGATTAAGAGGAGGAGGAGGAGGGGTAGGAGGAGGAGGAGGAGGAGGAGGAGGAGGAGGAGGAGGAGGAGGAGGTGCAATAGAGAAAGGCGAGGAGGAGGAGGAGGAGGAGGAGGGGTAGGAGGAGGACGATGAAGAGGAGGAAGAGGAGGAGGAGGAGGAGGAGGAGGAGGAGGAGGAGGAGGAGGAGGAGGAAGAGGATGACATTGCAGGGAGCGTAGTAAAGGGCGTATCAACCAAGCAAGTGTTGTTTTTTTGATGAAGCTTCTAAGAATGTGCAGAACCGTGTGCGTGTGTGTGTGTGTGTGTGTGTGTGTGTGTGTGTGTGTGTGTGTGTGTGTGTGTGTGTGTGTGTGTGTGTGTGTGTGTGTGTGTGTGTGTGTGTGTGTGTGTGTGTGTGTGTTTTACCTCCTTTCTCTTTGTCTTTGTCTACCTGCTCCTCCCTCTTTCTCCAACTTTAATTTCTCCTTTCCTTCCTTTCCTTCCTTCACTCTCCCCTAATCCTTCTTCTAACTTCCTTCCTCCTGTTCTCCCTTACACTCACTCCCCTCTCTTCCCCCCTTCCCATTGCCTCCCCCTTCTCTCCTTCCCCTCGCCTTCATCCTCGCCGCCTACACACCACACATACACACGCACTTTCTCCCCACACCCCCACTATCATACTATCATCACTATCAACGCCACAATACAAACTTAAACTCCCTCTCTTTTCCCCTCTCCCCTGCGCCTTCCCCTCGCTTCCCCTCTCCCCCCCACTTTCCCTCTCCCTCCCTCCCTCACCATCACTATCCCCGCCATAATACAGACTGTCGTGTCCATAAATTTGCTGAAGACCTTCGTGTGAGAGGGATTCCAGGCAAGCATTTAACAACAAGAGCAAACGAAGGCCACAAACTATGTATGTGTTCCACCCACAGGGAAGTTATTGACGCAACACATGACCACCACGCCAGGATAAACTTAACGCAACACACCCAAACACATTACCACCACGCCAGGATAAACTCAACGCAACACACCCAAACACATTACCACCACGCCAGGATAAACTCAACGCAACACACCCAAACACATTACCACCACGCCAGGATAAACTCAACGCAACACACCCAATAGTAAAGAAGCTCTCAACGCAACACACCCAAAAGTAAAGAAGCTCTCAACGCAACACACCCAATAGTAAAGAAGCTCTCAACGCAACACACCCAAAAGTAAAGAAGCTCTCAACGCAACACACCCAAAAGTAACGAAGCTCTCAACGCAACACACCCAAAAGTAAAGAAGCTCTCAACGCAACACACCCAAAAGTAAAGAAGCTCTCAACGCAACACACCCTAAAGTAAAGAAGCTCTCAACGCAACACACCCAAAAGTAAAGAAGCTCTCAACGCAACACACCAAAAGTAAAGAAGCTCTCAACGCAACACACCCAAAAGTAAAGAAGCTCTCAACGCAACACACCCAAAAGTAAAGAAGCTCTCAACGCAACACACCCAAAAATAAAGAAGCTCTCAACGCAACACACCCAAAAATAAATAAGCTTTCAACGCAACACACCCAAAAGTAAAGAAGCTCTCAACGCAACACCCGCAAAAGTAAAGAAGCTCTCAACGCAACACACCCAAAAGTAAAGAAGCTCTCAACGCAACACCCGCAAAAGTAAAGAAGCTCTCAACGCAACACACCCAAAAGTAAAGAAGCTCTCAACGCAACACACCCAAAAGCAAAGAAGCTCTCAACGCAACACACCCAAAAGTAAAGAAGCTTTCAACGCAACACACCCAGAAGTAAAGAAGCTCTCAACGCAACACACCCAAAAGTAAAGAAGCTTTCAACGCAACACACCCAAAAGTAAAGAAGCTCTCAACGCAACACACCCAAAAGTAAAGAAGCTCTCAACGCAACACACCCAAAAGTAAAGAAGCTCTCAACGCAACACACCCAAAAGTAAAGAAGTTTTCAACGCAACACACCCAAAAGTAAAGAAGCTCTCAACGCAACACACCCAAAAGTAAAGCTCTCAACGCAACACCCAAAAATAAATAAGCTTTCAACGCAACACACCCAAAAATAAATAAGCTTTCAACGCAACACACCCAAAAGTAAAGCTCATGAAGGTGTAGTTATGGCCTGTTGTTGTTGAGTAGACGCAGCGTTGACAGTCACTTCACTCAGCGCTGACAGTCACTTCACTCAGCGCTGACAGTCATTTCAGCCCCACCAGGCCCTTGCAAACACTCTAGATCAACTGTTTTTTTATTAAGCTTTTAAGAATGCGCAGAACCGTGTGTGTGTGTGTGTGTGTGTGTGTATGGGTGTGTGTGTGTGTGTGTGTGTGTGTGTGTGTGTGTGTGTGTGTGGGGCGGAGTGTAGGAGGTTTCACGCAACAGCAGAAAGTAAAGGAGGGTTGGGTGCGTAGAAGCTTCACGCGAACACGGGTGGGTGTGGCAAAGTAAGGTTTTCAGCCCTCTTAGAACCACCCTAACTCTCACGCAACACCCAAAATAAATAGCTTCAACTCAACACTCCCAAATTAAATAGCTTTCAACGCAACACACCCAAAGTAAAGCTCATGTTATTACTGTTTTGTATAACCCGTTGACATCACTTCACTCAGCCTTACGTCACTTCACTTCATTCTTCATCTTTACTTCTTCTTTACTATCCTTCACTTTCTTGTTTCTTTTTTAGCTTTTATGTCTTTCTTTCTTACTTCGTTTGTTGCTGTTTTTGTCGTTTGACTTCTTTCTGTTACTTCTTTGTTGTCTTCTTCTTTCTTCTTTCTTACTTCTTTCTCTTTCTTATTTCTTTCTTTTCTTTCTTTACTTCTTTTTTTACTTTTCTCTTCTTTACTTTCTTTCTTTTTTTTTTCTTCTTTCTTCTTCTTTACTTCTTCTTCTTTCTTTACTTCTTTTCTTTACTTCTTTCTTCTTTCTTTACTTTCTTTACTT
Source organism: Chionoecetes opilio (assembly GCA_016584305.1). Taxonomy (NCBI): domain Eukaryota; kingdom Metazoa; phylum Arthropoda; class Malacostraca; order Decapoda; family Majidae; genus Chionoecetes; species Chionoecetes opilio. The sequence continues at coordinate 446,441 of JACEEZ010022753.1, forward strand.
CTTTCTTCTTTCTTTACTTCTTTCTTCTTTCTTCTTTACTTTTCTCTTTCTTCTTCTCTTCTTCTTTCTTTACTTCTTTTCTTTCTTTACTTCTTTCTTTACTTCTTTCTTTACTTCTTTCTTCTTTCTTTACTTCTTTCTTCTTTCTTTACTTCTTTCTTTACTTCTTTCTTCTTTCTTTACTTCTTTTCTCTTCTTTACTTCTTTCTTCTTTCTTTACTTCTTTCTTTACTTCTTTCTTCTTTCTTTACTTCTTTCTTCTTTCTTTACTTCTTTCTTTACTTCTTTCTTCTTTCTTTACTTCTTTCTTCTTTCTTTACTTCTCTTTCTTTACTTCTTTTCTTCTTTCTTCTTCTTTACTTCTTTCTTACTCTTTCTTACTTCTTTCTTCTTTTTACTCTTTCTTTCTTCTTTCTTTACTTCTTTCTTCTTTCTTTACTTCTTTCTTTACTTCTTTCTTTACTTCTTTCTTCTTTCTTTACTTCTTTCTTTACTTCTTTCTTCTTTCTTTACTTCTTTCTTTACTTCTTACTTCTTTCTTTACTTCTTTCTTTTCTTTACTTCTTTCTTCTTTCTTTACTTTTCTTTACTTCTTTCTTCTTTCTTTACTTCTTTCTTTACTCCTTTCTTTACTTCTTTCTTCTTTCTTTACTTCTTTCTTCTTCTCTGTCTGCCCGTTCTTCCCTCTTTCTCCAACTTTCATTTCTCCTTTATTCCTTCACTCCTCCCCTGACCCTTCTTCTAGCTTTCTTCCTCCCCTTCCTACTGACTAATTATCTATCTACTTTTATGATCTGTCTAGTATGACCGATAGTAGTCCATTGATCTAGCAAACACGGGTGCACCTCTAAGCAGCGAGCGGTGTTATGCAATGAAGCTCTAGTAAGGGCCTACTACTACCACCATCAACACTACTACTACTACTACTACTACTACTACTACTGCTTCAACTACTACTATACTACTACTACTACTACACTACTACTTTTACTACTACTACTAATACCACCACCATCAACACTACTACTAATACTACTACTACTACTACTAATAATAATACTACTAATACTAATACTACTGCTTCAACTACTACTACTACTACTACTACTACTACTACTACACTACTACTACTAATACCACCACCATCAACACTACTACTATTACTACCACCATCAACACTACTACTACTACTAATACTACTAATACTAATACTACTGCTTCAACTACTACTACTACTACTACTTTTACTACTACTACTAATACCACCACCATCAACACTACTACTACTAATACTACTAATACTACTTCTACTACTACTACTGCTTCAACTACTACTACTACTACTACTACACTACTACTTTTACTACTACTACTAATACCACCACCATCAACACTACTACTACCACCATCAACACTACTTCTACTACTACTACTGCTTCAACTACTACTACTACTACTACTAATACCACCACCATCAACACTACTACTGCTACCACCACCAACACTACTACCACTACTACTACAACACTACCACTACTACTACTACTACTACTACACTAAGGGGGTATTTTATTGTATATCCCTTGTTTATATTTTTTTGCTTCTATGTTAAAATATAATAATGTAAATAAAGTTATAAAAAAAAAAGGGGGAGGGAGCACCACTAGTCCCTGCACAAGACTATCATCATCATCATCGGCTCATTACAACTGCTGGGCTTACCTACACGGGTATAAAAAAAATATATATATATAAAATACTGCTGAGGCCCGCATCCCTTTCTTTGCCTTTTTTTTTTTTTTTTTTTTTTTTTTTTTTTTTTTCTCCATCGATTACAGTTTGGCGTCTTAAAAAAAAAAAAAAAAAAAAAAAAAAAAAAAAAAAAAAAAAAAAAAAAACATTCCTTTGTTTTTTCATAGATCGTCTTTTAGTGCAGCTTTCCTTTATTGTCACTGTGAACGTATTCTTCTTGGCCACGATAAGTGATAGGCTGCGATAGGCACAATGGAACACTATGGATACGCATCACAAACGGGTTCAAAACTGGTTCACAAATAGGGTGGTAAATGACTGGAATGGACTCAGTAGACAGATATTTAGTGCGAAATCATTAGGGAGCTTTAAAGGGAGGCTTGATAAATTCATGGATGGGAATGAAAGGTGAATGTAGGTAGTGTTAAGTAACAGGAACTACCACGTGTAGGTCTCCCAGCCTCTTGTAGCTTCCTTATTTTCTTATTACCATGTTTGCCTCTTGCTTATTATCATGACATGGGTGTATGACGCATTCATCTCTTGGAGGAAAGCAAGACGAGGGAGTGGCAGGGTGGCAGGAAAGCACAAGCTGAAACAGGATGATATTATTATTATCTCTTACGTGGCTTTGCGTCCACACCAAAGACATAATAATAGACTATTCCTGCCTGAGCCTGTTTCCTGCCGCCCTGCCACTGGTTCGTTCAGCTCACCTTGTTGAGTATACACATCTATCATAATTATCTTGGATGATGCAATTGTATGAGTTCCACCTCTATACCTATCAATTGATCTTATAACATAATAATTATTATTATATTTTCACCCGAAGGCATACAGGAAAAAACCATAATTATAGCAAAGACACTCTACAACAAGATACCTCACTCCGGGGTGCCCTGTGGTGCGCCTGCGATCGACGCGCTGCCGTGCGGCAGGAGTTAACCAGTCTGCTGGCCCATTCACTTGCTGCATAACTAACATGAATTAAAGTGTCTCATACCTGTTTATATTGAGCCAGACATGAAACCAACATAGATAAAGAATAAAATAATGCAAGAACACGTTCATAAATACACATACAAATCGACAGCAATGGCTTACAGACACACATATGCTGTTTTTTAATATTGAGTTTTTTTAATATCGAGTTTTTTTAATATTGAGGGTTTTTTAATACTGAGCTTTTTTTTAATATTGAGCTTTTTTAATATTGAGCTTTTTTTAATATTGAGCTTTTTTTAATATTGAGCTTTTTTTAATATTGAGCTTTTTTTAATATTGAGCTTTTTTTAATATTGAGCATTTTTTAATATTGAGTTTTTTTAATATTTAGCTTTTTTTAATATTGAGCTTTTTTTAATATTTAGCTTTTTGTAATATTTAGCTTTTTTTAATATTGAGGTTTTTTTAATATTTAGCTTTTTTTAATATTGAGCTTTTTTTAATAGCTTTTTTTAATATTTAGCTTTTTTTAATATTGAGCATTTTTTAATATTGAGCATTTTTTAATAGAGCTTTTTTTAATATTAAGCTTTTTTTAATATTGAGCTTTTTTTAATATTGAGCTTTTTTTAATATTGAGCTTTTTTTAATATTTAGCTTTTTTTAATATTTAGCTTTTTTTAATATTGAGCTTTTTAATATTGAGCTTTTTTTAATATTGAGCTTTTTTTAATATTGAGCTTTTTTTAATGTTCAGCTTTTTTAATATTGATTTTTCTAATATTGATTTTTTTTAAGTTTTTTTAATATTGAGGTTTTTTTAATATGGATTTTTTTTAATATGGAGTTTTTGTAATAGTTTTTGTAATATGGAGTTTTTGTAATAGTTTTTGTAATATTGAGTTTTTTTAGATTGCACTTTTTTAATATTGAGTTAATATTGAGTAATTTTAATATTGAGTTCTTTTAATATTGAGCTTTTTTAATATTGAGTTCTTTTAATATTGAGCTTTTTTAATATTGAGCTTTTTCAATATTGAGCTCTTTCAATATTGAGTTTTTTTAATATTGAGTTCTTGAATATTGAGCTTTTTCAATATTGAGTTTTTTTAATAATGAGCTTATAATATTGAGTTTTCTTAATATTGCGTTTTTCTAATATTGACAATTTTAAATAGTATTTCTAATATTGAGTTTTTTAATATTGAATTTTTTTTAATATAGAGTTCTTTTAATATTAAGCTTTTTTAATATTGAAGGTTTTATTTACATTGAGCTTTTTTAAGATTAAGCTGTTTTAATATTGAGATTTTTTAATATTGAGCTTTTTCAATATTGAGTATTTTAAGTTTTTTTTTAATATTGCTTTATTTTAATATTGCTTTATTTTAATATTGCTTTAATTTAATAGAGTATTTTTAAGAATGAATAATTTTAGGAATGAGTTTTTTAATATTGATTTTTTTTTAATATTTAGTTTTTTTAATATTGAGTTTCTTAAATAGTGTTTTAATTTGTTTTTTTTAATATTTAGTTTTTTTAATATTGAGGTTTTTTTAATATTGAGTTGTTTTAATATTTAGCTCTTTTAATATTGAGCTCTTTTAATATTGAGCTCTTTTAATATTGAGCTTTTTTAGTATTGCGTATTTTTAATATTGCGTTTTTTTAATATTGAGTTTTTAAATATTGAGGTTTTTTAATATTGAGGTTTTTTTAAATATTGAGGTTTTTTAATATTGAGGGTTTTTTAAATATTAAGGTTTTTTAATATTAAGGTTTTTTAATATTGAGGTTTTTTTAAATATTGAGTTTTTTTAATATTGAGTTTTTTTAAATATTGAGGTTTTTTAATATTGGTTTTTTTAAATAGAGTTTTTTAATATTGAGGTTTTTTTAAATATTGAGGGTTTTTTAATATTGAGTTTTTTATATAGTTTTTTAAGTTTTCTTCAATATGAAGCTTATTTATTATTTTTTTAATATTGAGTTTTTTTAATATTGAGGTTTTTAAATATTGTTTTTTAATATTGAGTTTTTTTAATATTGAGTTTAATATTGAGTTTTTTTAATATTGAGTGTTTTTAATATTGAGTGTTTTTAATATTGAGTTTTTTAATATTGAGTTTTTTAATATTGAGTGTTTTTTTAATACTGAGTTTTTTTAATATTGAGTTTTTTAATATTGAGTGTTTTTAATATTGAGTTTTTTTAATATTGAGTTTTTAATATTGAGTGTTTTTAATATTGAGTGTTTTTTTAATATTGAGTTTTTTTAATATTGAGTTTTTTTAATATTGAGTGTTTTTAATATTGAGTTTTTCTAATATTGAGTGTTTTTAATATTGAGTGTTTTTTTGAGATTGAGTTTTTTTAATATTGAGTTTTTTTAATATTGAGTGTTTTTAATATTGAGTGTTTTTTTAATATTGAGTTCTTTTAATATTGAGTTTTGTTAATATTGAGTGTTTTTAATATTGAGTGTTTTTTTAATATTGAGTTCTTTTAATATGGTGTATTTAATATTCTGCTTGTTTTATATTGAGCTTTTTTAATATTGAGGTTTTTTAATATTGCAATTTTTTAGGATTGAGTATTTTTAATATTTTATTATTTATTTATTATTATTCATTGAGTATTTTAATATTGAGCCTTTTTAATATTGAGCTTCGTTAATTTAATAATGAGTTTTTTTTAATATTGAAGTTTTTTAATAGTTTTTTTAATATTGAGTTTTTTCATATTGAGTTTATTTAATAGTGTTGTTTTAATGTTGAGTTTTTTAATATCGAGCTAAAAAAAACTATATAAAAAAACTCAATATTTAAAAAACTCAATATAAAAAAACTATTAAAAAAAATCAATATTTAAAACTCAATATAAAAAAACTCAATATAAAAAAACTCAATATAAAAAAACTATAAAAAAACTCAATATAAAAAAAACAATATTAAAAAACTCAATATAAAAAAACTCAATATTAAAAAACTCAATATAAAAAAACTATATTAAAAAAATCAATATTTAAAAAACTCAATATAAAAGAAACTCAATATTAAAAAACTCGATATTAAAAAACTCAATATAAAAAAACTCAATATAAAAAAACTCAATATAAAAAAACTCAATATAAAAAAACTCAATATAAAAAAACTCATAAAAAAACTCAATATAAAAAAACTCAATATAAAAAAACTCAATATTAAAAACACTCAATATTATAAAAACTCAATATTAAAAAACTCAATATTAAAAAAACTCAATATTAAAAAACTCAATATTATAAAAACTCAATATTAAAAAACTCAATATTAAAAAAACTCAATATTAAAAAACTCAATATTAAAAAAACTCAATATTAAAAAACTCAATATTTAAAAAACTCAATATTAAAAAAACTCAATATTTAAAAAACTCAATATTTAAAAAACTCAATATTAAAAAAACTCATTCTTAAAAAGCCTCAATCGTAAAAATACTCAATATTAAAAAAAAGCAATATTAAAAATATTCCATGCTAAAAAAACGCAATATTAAAAAACTCAATATTAAACGACTCTATATTAAAAAAAAAGCTCAATATTAAGAAAGCTCAATATTAAAAAAGAATATTACGAGCGCGCTGAGTCCTCACTGGATACGGGATTTTTCTCACATCTAGCGGCCGACCCGACCGACCGTCACGCTTTTCAGGAGCTTATATCTTTGGAATCCCGCTTCCGATTGACAAGCAGTCTTCGCCATCTGATAGCCCCCCCATTCAATCCCTATTCGCGCCTACAGACAAATTTCCTTGCTATCGGGTTTCTATGGGCTCACTCGTCCTACGCTGATTAAGGCGTCTTACTGGTTATTAAGAAAGCTCAATATTAAAAACTCAATATTAAAAAAAATCAATATTAAGTTTGAGTTGTTAAGGTATGGAAACAGAATTGATATCAAAACCTCAACAAAATATAATTGCGTCCAACAGGAAATAGTAGCCAAGGCTGTGGTTAAAGATTTGGGTGTCAACATGAACAATGATGCTACCTTTTCTGACCACATCCTATCAACAACAGCAAAAGCAATTAAGGCAGCTATCAGGCTGGATCCTGAGGACCTTCCAAACCAGGAGTGAACAGTGTATGCTGACTCTTTGGAAGTCACTGGTGCTACCACGCCTAGAATACTGCTGCCAGCTCTGGTCACCACATAAAATATCTGAAATTACTGCGCTAGAAGCTCCCCAAAGAACTTTCACAAACAAGATCCACGGAGTTGAACACCTAAATTACTGGGAGCGACTCAGGACACTGCACCGGTTTTCGCTTCAGACGCAGAGAAAGATACGTCGTCATTTATGTTTGGAACATTTTGGAGAACAGGGTACCCAACACCAAAGTGCAAGAAACAGTGCACCCCAGGAGAGGCAGGCTGCTACCTGTGCACCCCCCCAGGAGCCTCTCATAGCGTTAGAACTCTAACACACCACAGCTTCACCTTCACTGCTACAAGATTATTCAACTGCATCCCAACAAAACTAAGAAACATGAGGGGTGTCTCACCCGACACTTTCAAGTACAAATTGGATGCCTGGCTGGCCAACCTACCAGACCCACCGCCAACACCAGGATACACCAGCTCCAACTCAAAACAGTCTCCTGCACTGCAGCAAGGAGGAGAGAGGGCTGTCTGGTTACAGTGGAGATCCATCTCAGCTGCGTCGATAACTGACGGAATTCTTCAAAGGTATCAAAGGTAAAAGGTAAGAGTAGAAAGCTACTAAAGCAGTTATGCAGCAAGGAGGAGAGACTGGTTAATGCGACCATCTCACCGTCGATAACAGAATTCTTTATCAAGGTAGGTAAGGTGTATAACTTAATACAGGACATGAATGCAGAACTGGTTAACTCCTGCCGCACGGCAGCGCCACCGTCGGCGGATAACAGAAATTGCCTTTGGAGGATCCCGAGTGAGGTATCTTGTTGTAGAGTGTCTTTGATTATACATACATGAGGAAATGAACTTGAAATGAAGTGAAATTGCTACCAACCAAAACAAAATATAATATAATATAATAATGTTTTGAAGCTAGCGACCATTGAAGGCCACCTGTTTATTTCAGCACAATATTAGCAAACTTTCTTCAGTAACAATTGTGTTAAGACAATTTTCCGCTACACCACAAAATGACGGTCATATAATTGTAAGTCGATTGGCAAACATTTCTAAATAAGTTTGTCATCAAACGCTATTTTCTTTACTAAATTTCCGAGAAAGCTTGAGTTCGAAACTCGAAGGGAAACTAAACAATACAAATACTTTTCTATACAATGTGTGTTTACAGAGTTAATAATGTTTTAGCCCTGGGCAAAGATAAGCTATACATGATAATGAATGGTGTAGGGGTTAACACGAGTATAGTGGCATCAATCAATAGTAACCATGAACGCATCCTATATTTGGGAACATATTATACCTACCGTAGATAACACTAAAGTCGCCATGACAATGTTTTTTTTTATTTACCGACGTGTGGTGGCGTTAATACTTACATTTCTACATCCCTGATTTCAAGAAAGTTAGAAGGGGATATCTGGAGAGTCTGTGTCATTTTGTGTCTTCATCTGTGTCATATTAGGGCTATAAATGAACAAATAAAAAACTAGGGGGGGGGGGGGGGGGGGGGGGGGGGGGGGGGGGCACTCAGTAGAGCGCATACCTCCGCCCGAATATTTCATCAATTGGTTGCTATGGCAACAGTTGTGATTATATATATATATTATATATATATATATATATATATATATATATATATATATATATATATATATATATATATATATATATGCACTCAGTATGAGCGCATACCTCCGCCCGAATATTTCATCAATTAGAGAGAACTGCAACTCCGAAATGCCAGTGGTCGCTGGCAGTTTTAACTCACAATTTGGTGAAAAGTTGGTCAACTTGAAAGAAAAATATGAGCTTATTCCACTGCACTTAAAACACACAAGTATAATATTAAGAACGATTTTCTTCTATATGTATATTGTATAGAAGCCTGATTCTGTAAAACATTGTATATAACCAAATAACCAAGGAGGTTATAGTTGAGGAGGCGAGGTAAATGCTACTCTATGATATTATATAGTCAATAACGAATGTTTAGAAGTTATCTTTACCTAGGCAGTCATATTTTCCTGTTATTATTGTGTATCAATCAGATAGAAAGCCTGGAAGTGCAATGAGTCGACGCGTGAAGTGGCAATGTTTTGATTCAATCTTCCCGCCACAATCTCCCCGCCCACCACTCCCCGCCACGGCACGTCGCCTCCACAATTATAACCTACATTGTCGCAGCAGCAAGCCGATTTCGGCATTCCTAATTCTTCGTTTTTCCAAGGCATTGCTTATTGTATTTTGACAAGCGTTTGCCAGACGCAGCAGTACTGTCTTAGAAAACAGTGTGAATATCGCCCAAATTTTACATGCCACAATATACATGTAAAAAATATATTAAGCTTTGCTACACGAGGCGAGTAATTTGCATTAAATTGCTATTATAGAACGTTCCATCGTAATGCATGTCATCCATATAATTAGTAGAACAACAGAAGAACTATATTTTTTGGTTTTCAGATGCGGTGCATCAATGTTTATCGCGAAATTAATTTATGAAAAATATTAGTCGCGGAGGGAAAACACAGTAGACCAACCTTTGAGTTAAAACTGCCAGCGACCACTGGCATTTCTCGAGTTTCAGTTCTCTCTAATTGGTTGCTATGGCAACAGTTGTGATTATATATATATATATATATATATATATGCACTCAGTATGAGCGCATACCTCCGGCCGAATATTTCATCAATTGGTTGCTATGGCAACAGTTATTATATATATATATATATATATATATATATATATATATATATATATATATATATATAATATATATATATATAATATATATATAATATATATATATATATATATATATATATATATATATATATATATATATATATATATGCACTCAGTATGAGCGCATACCTCCAGCCGAATATTTCATCAATTGGTTGCCATGGCAACACTTGTCAATAGATTTCATCCAAAATTAAATCAGCCCTTCCTTATACCAAATAGACTTGGTATACTGAGTTTGGTCCAAATCTATTGGTAACTTTTTGAGAAATCCTGTACACTAACAAACAGACAGACAGATCGGGGTGAAAACATAACCCCTCCAACTTCGTTGGCGGAGGTAAATATAACCGAGTGGCGACGTTGTTAACGGGCTACATTAAGGTCGCCATCTAGTGTTTATGTTTAGAGTGTCCTCCCGCCGTCGTCGTCGCCAAGAAAAAAAACCGAGTAGCGAAATTTGAAACAGTCTATACTTGCAGATACAAAGCATAAAACAACGCTGAAACAGGGTAGATTATACAGTCATGATATAAACTACTGTATTATCTTCAGTGGCACATACACAGAAGTAGTGACGCTATAATTCGTAATATTTGGCGGCTGGCGACATTAGTGCAGGTGGCGACTATAGTACTGTTATCTACGGTAGCTAGGTACCATTTATCAGAATAATAACGATATAATAGTTACAATGTCTACTGCCTTTGCTGAAGACTATTTCAATCTGCATATTTAAAATCAATAACTGAATTCTCCCCATACGGGCGCCCCCCCCCCCCCCCCACCCACCCACCCACCCCAAAAAAAACAAAATAGCCACACACATTACAGTGCCTTACTTGGAAAGCCACAGAAAACGAAAATCATGACTGAATCAAGCAAAAATCCAATAACATATAAAAAACTGAAAAAAAGCAGAAACTCACCATCTCCGGTTTACGCTGTGGTGGCTGCCGCGAGGTGGTTGGCGCCGCTGCGGGGAGGGAGGGGGGAGGGAAAAGGTGCTGCATGCCCGCCCCCCGCGCCCCTTCAGTACCCACGCCCCCTTCACCCACGGGCTGGAGGGGAGACGGAGGGGTCAGGGAGAGCTGCACGCTGCTTGCTACCTTCAATGGGCAACAAAGCAAGTTTCCCTCACAGCCAGGCAGGGGGGAAAAATATTGTGTTTCGGGGGGTGAACATATGTATTATTTTTATATTTTTGGGACCTCGGGGAGTATAGATATTACGTATTAGGTTAGTAAAAAGCGCGTGTGCAGCCATTTCCATGAGTTTACAAAGGGGAAAACGTGGGACAACTGACATATTACACTAAATACACCGCCGATGAGTGAAAATTGACGCCTGGGTGTCCTTATGAGCGGCCTTGGGCGGTGTATGCGGCAATGTTCCGTGACGCCCATCTACCCACGGGTGTCCCAAGCCGGGAACTCATGAGGAGTAACCGGTGGGGAATGGGTACTTAAGGTGAAGGGCGTAATAATTTAAAGAAAGGCTATGAGAAGCACATTGACGGGGTGGTGAGGGTATGCGGCAGCTGGTAGTGTTGATGCGCTACTTTCACGTCCTCGCGCGGGAGGTAGTCGCGTCCTCAACTGGCACCACTGTCACTCGCGCTCCCACGCCCGCCGCACCTCCACGCCACACCTCACCCACGCCCGTACGCCCACGCTGTTACTGTCACACTATAATACCAACGCAAACATACCCTTGGCATACCCATATCTCATTTCCTACCCCCAGTTTCATCACATATTAATTCTTATAGTCATATTGCGTCTTAGCTTCCTCCCGCCACTCCCACGACCACCCATAGCAATCTGCCACGCCCCCCTCCCAACCCACCACCCTGTCACTGCCCCACACTGCCATGTCACCACCCAACACCCACCACCATATCCAGCGCTTGCCATTATCCATATACCACGCAAATACATACATCTTTAGCAATATGTCCTAGTTTGTGGCCGTAGTAGCGAGTTGGCGCCACTTTTCGATAGCCTGATGGGAAGTACTTTTCGGTATTACGCAGTTGGCCCAGTAGAAGTATATGGCCTCAGTCACTTAGGTTGGGGGGATTTAAAGCATCTCTTAAGAATATGTCAATGATATTTTTTCCCCTCAGGGTAACGACGCACTCAAGCTCATGTCTGAAGACGACTCTCGCGGCGAAGAGGAGATGAAGGAGGAGGAAGACACTGATTCTGGCGAGAAGGCCGACGAGCCCGCCAAGGACGAGGAGGGGGAGGAGGAGGAGGATGAGGCCAAGGCGGAAGAGCCACTGCCCAAGAAGAGGGGAAGGAAGCCAGGCACGGGCGCTAAGAAGGCCGCCCCCCCTGCAAAGAAAGCTAAGAAAGAAAAAGGTGGGAGTCACCTTTGTTTTCCTAGACTCATAATGAGATAGTCTAGTCTTCCCAACGCGTCATTAACAAGAAATATTCTTTAACAATAGTATTCAAGTTAACATGACTTGCGTTATGCATCAATCGTCTTCATAAAATAGTGAGATCCCTGATTTTTTTTCAAATAGATCCTAGATTTTATAGAAGGCAACAACATTTATTAGATATGTTGATCGCTGTACAGTACTTTGTGCCCCGCCTGTGCCGCAGTGACCCTGCTGTAGGCTGGCTGGCTCGTCAAGGCGTTGTGGTAATGCAGCAGTCTTCACTGCACATAATCTGTAGCATGACTTCATCTATAATAATGATGAGCATTAACATGAATGCTACCCTATCAGGGGTCGTGTACCAGAGTAAAGTAACCCTTGCTGATTGCTGCACTATCTAATCTGTAGTGATATGGACCTCTCGGTAACAAAAATGTCATTGATGCTTACTACACACACGCCTTCACGACAAGGCAGGACGGTACATTTCCAGATGAACACAAAGTTCCTTTGATGGACGAAACTATTTTTTTCTCGGGAATTTTGATGCGTTTTGAATTAATTTACTAACCGTATCTTGCAAATATTATTATTTATTTATTTATTATTTATTTATATTTTATTTTTTATTTATTTTTTTTGCAAAAAATCACACAAAAATAAACAAATTGTGCCTAACCGAACCTATACCTTAAAAAAAATAAATTAATAAAAAACCTTTACCGAACTATAAACAAAATTGCGACAAGGAACTGTTAACAGATTAATTCAAAACTCACCGGAAAAAAAGTTTCGTCCACCAAGGTGAATTCGGTGTTCGTCTGGAATAATACCGGCATGAGTTGTTCATGTATGCACGAGTCTATATCATAATAAGGATACCAGTAATAAAATATATCAGAGGACCACATCGTGTCAGATCAACGTAGTGATGAATAAATATTATGCACCAAAACTGTCTATTTTGGCAGTTATGATATGAAATGATATAACGTCATCAAAGTCAACCATGATCAGCCTTCGTTGTCGCTTACATCATCATTATTATTATTATTATTATTATTATTATTTGTTGTCGCTATGTAGCCTGTCTGAGTGTCCCACCACCGCTCCGTCATCCCGGTGGTCTAACAAGGCCTCCGAGCATCAATATAGTATTTGTACATGAATGCATTTTCCTAAACTTGATATGTGGGATGATTATAACTGGCAGCAAAGACTAGGATTTTGTTCTTTTTTACATTTATGCCTATAGCGCCTGGAGGCTCACTTGAGGGCTATGATGGTAGACCCTCGCCCGAAATGGCACAAGCAGGATTTTTAGTGACGCCTGTAATTAGAGGCTCATGCCGCCCCCCTGTGTCCTCGATGCACTCGCAATCGAAGGCAGAGTTAATGGGCAGCATGTGGGTGTTCTTAGGCCACTCGATGGTGCAGAAATATTTTAAGTGGATTTATGGGTCTCACTCTGGATCGAACTCTGGTCTTCGAGAACGCCACTCGGTGACGCTAAGTCGCTAACCACTCTGCTACCACCTCCCCTAAATGACTTGTATGTTGACCATGTGGAAAAGTATAATTTTGCAGGATGCCACAAACCTGCATGCAACAATGATGCAATTATCCTGAGAAGCATCAATTTGTGTGTAAAAGAGGGGATACACTTATTACGAGTCCTCACTGGATACGGGATTTTTCTCACATATAAGCGGCCGACCCGATCGACCATCACGCTTTTCAGGAGCTTATATCTTTGGAATCCCGCTTCCGATTGACAAGCGGTCTTGGCCATCTGATAGCCCCATTCAATCCCTATTTGTGCTTGACATGTTTTGTCTCACGTGAGGGGTGTCAGACAACGCTATCTTGCTATAGCTGAGAAACGGCTGTACCGACTAAGTTGAAATTTGGTGCGTGGTTTCAGACCACACACCTAGCAATGTCACACAGGTCAAACTCCGGGTGACGCCGCACGTGCACACCCCGTGACCAGTGTGCACATGACCCACGTGACCCGTGACACCACGTGCACAGGTGACCGCTGCTGCTTTTTCTTTGGGCAAACACTTCGACACGCGCACATCACAAATCACGTCGTCACTGTTCAACTGCAAGTTTTGCGGCAACTTCTGTGCTACCTGAAACCTACGCGTCGCACGGAAGAGACGCCAAGATGAGATAAATACATAGTATAGGAGTGGGGTCGTTTTCGTAAACAGGTTGTTATAGACTCAACGTTTCGCTATTTTTTGCTTGAAGAACAGAATCAAATTGAAAGTTGGTTCGACTTGATTCGGCTCGAGCAATAAATAGCGAAACGGTGAGTCTATAGCGACCTTTTTGCGAAAAAGAACTCGCTCATATACTATGTATTCATCTCAATCTGCCATTTATATCTAACAGACGCCAAGATGTTACCTGCCGAGTCTGCGCCGGATAGACGGAGGAGGCTCGCCAGGGAGCGCACACAGCGGTACAGAGACACACACAACCTGCAAGATTCGGAGAGGAAGAGATCTCAACGGCGCAGAGAAGAAGGCACTCTTAGAGAGGACCGTCAACGTTCCCAGCGTCGCCGAGAGTTGGGCACTCTTCACGACACCAGGGACGAGCAGCAACGTTCCCAGCGTCGCCGAGAGGAGGGCACTCTTCACGACACCAGGGACGAGCGGCAACGATCCCAGCGTCGCCGAGAGGAGGGCACTCTTCACGTGACGGCAGACAAATTTTCTTGCTATCGGGTTTCTGTGGGCTCGCTCGTCCTTCGCCGATTAAGGCGTCTTACTGGTACCTGTATGCTTGCGTTGTAAATCTAATTGTAAACCAACATTTAAGGGTCATTTGCGTGTCAGGCATGTTTGGTATTCTGTCGTGCACATCCCAGTGTGTTTGCAATAATATGCATTGCAAGACGTTTTAGCTGAGCATGAAAATCATCATTAATGGTCCAGATTCAATCACTCCTAATGTAGGGACGGGCAACCAAGCGGCTTTGTTGTGCCCTTGGCCAGTCCTTGGTGATGTAAAACAAAAACAAAAATACTGACTACATTTTGACAATGGGTAATTCTGTTAGGCATAATGCAATAGCAAATTGTATGCATTATTTCGGCTCAGTTGTATATCCCGAACATACAGATAGATTCTGAGGAGGAGGACTTTCTCAAGCCTACATTTTTAGCAGAAGCTTTTACTACCAATGATTTCTGTTAGGGCAAGTTCGATCCATAATAAAAATGTACGATTGATATGCTGCAAATATCAGAACTTGCCTTGGCCTTGACATGAACTCCAGCCACTACACATGGCACGCTGCTGCCAACACCACACACAACATGCAATCTACTTCTACATACTGAAAAAACTATTTAGACAAGTTCACTTATATCATTAAAATACTGTGGGACATTTTAATAAAGAAATCATTCCTTCCAACTACCTTTACATGTTGATCCAATTCCCCATTCCAAAGTTCACCCGATTGCTGTGACCTGTGTGTAGTGGGTGGTAGTTGTTGTTGTTGTTGGTTTTACATCACAAAGGACTGGCCAAGGGCACAACAAAAAGAGGTAACACAAAGCCCGTTTAGTTGCCAGTCCCTATAAAGAAGACCGTAAGAGAATAAAAAAATATAAAAAGTGGGGTGGGCCAAAGAGTGAAAGAAAGCCTTAGTTCAGAATCACTACCAAAAGTAAATCCTTGAATTCATATTACTCTTGAAAGGGAAAAAGGAGTAGTGATGCGATGCGTTCAATAGTTCATGCTACACCATTGCTTACTTGATCAAATCTCCATGAACACTGAATAAACTTGAACCACTGCTTGGCTTTGGTATTCTCAGGGCGTCAGGCCGCACACCCGTCACCTGTGAGAACACCAGGCAAATGTTGTAGTATCCACATCCAACCAACAATCTACATCATCCAACATAACATAATACCCTCAATATAGTCCCCAACAATCTACATAATACCCTCAATATAGTCCCCAACAATCTACATCATCCAACATAACATAATACCCTCAATATAGTCCCCAACAATCTACATAATACCCTCAATATAGTCCCCAACAATCTACATAATACCCTCAATATAGTCCCCAACAATCTACATCATCCAACATAACATAATACCCTCAATATAGTCCCCAACAATCTACATCATCCAACATAACGTAATACCCTCAATATAGTCCCCAACCATCTACATAATACCCTCACAGGAGGTTTTATGAAGGCTAGGTGGTCTTACTCATCCTCGTCATGTCTGGCACACCTCCCCCTTTTTGGCATTAAATCAATCAATCTTCCTCGTCATTGCAAGGGTGGACAGTGGTGGGAGGGGAAAAGAGTGCACTGAGGCGCCCGCAGGAAGGGAGGATAAACCCCTCCACCCGTCCCTCAGAGGTGTTGACACATACAAAATGCAACTTACAATACATAAGATTAGTAGTAGTATAGAAAACAATTGTTGATGGCTAAAATGGAAATTGTCCCTAATCCCTAGCTAATTCCTGAATTATATAAATGCATTCACTAGGGTAATTTCTAAGGTCTTGTTTGGAGGAATGAAGACAATAAGGCTCACAACAGAGATAAGCTCTGGAGAGGGAATGCATATGATCATATAACTAAAACTTAAGAACGAAATAAATGCAATTTTGTCCCGGATAAACTAGCACAAAAGCACCTTTGCAAAACATAATTTCATCACTGCATAAAAATTGGCATCGGTCTAAGTATTTGGCACCAGTTCTCGTCCAGTCCACTGACACAACAAAATAAAAATAATGCAGAAATACACGCCGCTTTTACATAAGAACATAAGAAAATAAGGAAGCTACAAGAGGCCGTGAGACCTACACGAGGTAGTTCCTGTTACTTAACTTACTTATATCCACCTGTTCCCCATCCATGAATTTATCCACTCTATTTAAAGACCCAAAAATTTACCTTGCACAACGTCACTTTTGCAGCCGTGGCCGCAGACGGAGAGAAGGCCAAGAAGAAGAAGAAGCCCGTGAAGAACACCCCAAGACGATGGACATGGTGGTGGAGGCCATCGACAACCTGGCCGACAACAAAGGCTCCTCCGTGCAGGCCATCAAGTCGTACATCGTGCAGAACTTCAAGACGGTGCGCATCGACATGATCAAGTCCATGCTGCGCCGCTGCCTGACCATGGGCATCACGCAGGGCATTCTGGCAAGACCCAAGGGCCAGTCCGACACCCAGGTGAGGCCTCCTGGGGGTAGGGAGATGACACGGGGTGAAAAAATTAGATATTATATACATACCTCTTCCAAAACCTGTAGAAGACATGAAAAGATGACTGACTTAAAAAGACATATGATAGATACCTTGTGGTTTGGTTTGCAGGTGATGAGTGGCCGCTACCTCCTGGGCAACGCCGCCAAGCCAGAGGACGACGACGAGGTGATGCCGCAGCAGTCCAAGCGCGCCGAGGAGGCCAAGAGGCTCAGCACCGCCAAGAAGATCAAGAAGAAACCCGGAAGGAAGCCCAAGAAGTCGTCACCCGTCAAGAAACCCGTCGCCCGGAAAGTGTCCACGCCCGCCAAACCCAAGCGGCCCGTCAAGAAGACCCGGGGAAGACCCAGGAAGTGAAGGGTGACGTGGGAACTTGAGGGGAAGATTGCATTTAGAGAGAATTATTTTATATGGGAGCTTGAGGGGGGAGATTGCAGTTAGAGGAATATTTTATATGGGAACTTGAGGGGAGAGATTGAAATTAAAGAGGATTATTTTATTCTATGGTTGATTTTTATATTTTTTATTGAGGTTCATGTTCAAGCTCATTGTATCATCTCCCATTATGCCGCAGCAGCTTAGCCACACGACTCATCAGGACTCGCCGCTACCACACACACGCACACCCATCACACATGTCAGTCTGCATACACCATTTCCAAGTTGCCTGGTAGATTGTCACTGGGATTGCTTTGATTGCTTTGATTTAGATTGATTGTGATGCCAAAAAAGGGAATTGATTGATTGATTTAATGCCAAAAAAAAGGGGAAATGTGCCAGACATCAGACGTCATATGGCACTGACAAAGCATACAAAGGGTCAGGGTTAGAGAGAGAGAGTGAAACGGTGAAGGAAGAGGAGAGTAACAAGATTTTTATTTTATTTTGAAGTGATGACTCGTTAGACTGCAAGAAAATGACAACTTGGGAATGAGTTGTGGAGATCGGATATAATTTGGTCACAGAGTTCCAGTTTAGAAACACCGACAGTGCTCTACTGCTACAGCTTTAAGTTGTGATATTATAGCCAAATTCATGTTCATTGTAGACTACATATATACAATTCTTTAAAAGAAATACATCTTTTTTATGTTACTCAAGTGTTTCTCTCCACAACCCAAAACTACATAACTGGTATCAAAATGACTTCCCATTAAGCGGAAAAAAGTTGGAATTCTTCTCTGACCTGTACCCTCAATAGCACTGGTGGCAAAATTTTAGCATCACTATAGACTTGTATGTACCACTGAAGACTGGTACAAAATATAAACTACTGTGGATGCCTCTTCAGT
>JACEEZ010022753.1:470000-549059 GCA_016584305.1 Chionoecetes opilio
GTGCAGTGCAGTGTTCTGTAATGTGTTTGTGTGCAGTGCAGTGTTCTGTAATGTGTTTGTGTGCAGTGCAGTGTTCTGTAATGTGTTTGTGTGCAGTGCAGTGTTCTGTAATGTGTTTGTGTGCAGTGTTCTGTAATGTGTTTGTGTGCTGTGCAGTGTTCTGTAATGTGTTTGTGTGCAGTGCAGTGTTCTGTAATGTGTGTGTGTGCTGTGCAGTGTTCTGTAATGTGTTTGTGTGCAGTGCAGTGTTCTGTAATGTGTTTGTGTGCAGTGCAGTGTTCTGTAATGTGTTTGTGTGCTGTGCAGTGTTCTGTAATGTGTTTGTGTGCAGTGCAGTGTTCTGTAATGTGTTTGTGTGCTGTGCAGTGTTCTGTAATGTGTTTGTGTGCAGTGCAGTGTTCTGTAATGTGTTTGTGTGCTGTGCAGTTCTGTAATGTGTTTGTGTGCTGTGCAGTGTTCTGTAATGTGTTTGTGTGCAGTGTTCTGTAATGTGTTTGTGTGCTGTGCAGTGTTCTGTAATGTGTTTGTGTGCAGTGCAGTGTTCTGTAATGTGTTTGTGTGCTGTGCAGTGTTCTGTAATGTGTTTGTGTGCAGTGTTCTGTAATGTGTTTGTGTGCTGTGCAGTGTTCTGTAATGTGTGTGTGTGCTGTGCAGTGTTCTGTAATGTGTTTGTGTGCTGTGCAGTGTTCTGTAATGTGTTTGTGTGCTGTGCAGTGTTCTGTAATGTGTTTGTGTGCAGTGCAGTGTTCTGTAATGTGTGTGTGTGCAGTGCAGTGTTCTGTAATGTGTTTGTGTGCTGTGCAGTGTTCTGTAATGTGTTTGTGTGCAGTGCAGTGTTCTGTAATGTGTTTGTGTGCTGTGCAGTGTTCTGTAATGTGTTTGTGTGCTGTGCAGTGTTCTGTAATGTGTTTGTGTGCAGTGCAGTGTTCTGTAATGTGTTTGTGTGCAGTGCAGTGTTCTGTAATGTGTTTGTGTGCAGTGCAGTGTTCTGTAATGTGTGTGTGTGTGCTGTGCAGTGTTCTGTAATGTGTTTGTGTGCTGTGCAGTGTTCTGTAATGTGTTTGTGTGCTGTGCAGTGTTCTGTAATGTGTTTGTGTGCTGTGCAGTGTTCTGTAATGTGTTTGTGTGCTGTGCAGTGTTCTGTAATGTGTGTGTGTGTGCTGTGCAGTGTTCTGTAATGTGTTTGTGTGCTGTGCAGTGTTCTGTAATGTGTGTGTGTGCAGTGCAGTGTTCTGTAATGTGTGTGTGTGCAGTGCAGTGTTCTGTAATGTGTGTGTGTGCTGTGCAGTGTTCTGTAATGTGTTTGTGTGCAGTGCAGTGTTCTGTAATGTGTTTGTGTGCAGTGCAGTGTTCTGTAATGTGTGTGTGTGTGCTGTGCAGTGTTCTGTAATGTGTTTGTGTGCTGTGCAGTGTTCTGTAATGTGTTTGTGTGCTGTGCAGTGTTCTGTAATGTGTTTGTGTGCTGTGCAGTGTTCTGTAATGTGTTTGTGTGCTGTGCAGTGTTCTGTAATGTGTTTGTGTGCTGTGCAGTGTTCTGTAATGTGTTTGTGTGCTGTGCAGTGTTCTGTAATGTGTTTGTGTGCTGTGCAGTGTTCTGTAATGTGTTTGTGTGCAGTGCAGTGTTCTGTAATGTGTTTGTGTGCTGTGCAGTGTTCTGTAATGTGTTTGTGTGCTGTGCAGTGTTCTGTAATGTGTTTGTGTGCAGTGCAGTGTTCTGTAATGTGTTTGTGTGCTGTGCAGTGTTCTGTAATGTGTGTGTGTGTGCTGTGCAGTGTTCTGTAATGTGTTTGTGTGCAGTGCAGTGTTCTGTAATGTGTGTGTGTGCTGTGCAGTGTTCTGTAATGTGTTTGTGTGCTGTGCAGTGTTCTGTAATGTGTTTGTGTGCAGTGCAGTGTTCTGTAATGTGTTTGTGTGCTGTGCAGTGTTCTGTAATGTGTGTGTGTGCTGTGCAGTGTTCTGTAATGTGTTTGTGTGCAGTGTTCTGTAATGTGTTTGTGTGCAGTGCAGTGTTCTGTAATGTGTGTGTGTGCTGTGCAGTGTTCTGTAATGTGTGTGTGTGCTGTGCAGTGTTCTGTAATGTGTTTGTGTGCAGTGCAGTGTTCTGTAATGTGTGTGTGTGCTGTGCAGTGTTCTGTAATGTGTTTGTGTGCAGTGCAGTGTTCTGTAATGTGTTTGTGTGCTGTGCAGTGTTCTGTAATGTGTTTGTGTGCAGTGCAGTGTTCTGTAATGTGTGTGTGTGCAGTGCAGTGTTCTGTAATGTGTTTGTGTGCTGTGCAGTGTTCTGTAATGTGTTTGTGTGCTGTGCAGTGTTCTGTAATGTGTGTGTGTGCTGTGCAGTGTTCTGTAATGTGTGTGTGTGCTGTGCAGTGTTCTGTAATGTGTTTGTGTGCAGTGCAGTGTTCTGTAATGTGTTTGTGTGCAGTGCAGTGTTCTGTAATGTGTTTGTGTGCTGTGCAGTGTTCTGTAATGTGTTTGTGTGCTGTGCAGTGTTCTGTAATGTGTTTGTGTGCTGTGCAGTGTTCTGTAATGTGTTTGTGTGCTGTGCAGTGTTCTGTAATGTGTGTGTGTGTGCTGTGCAGTGTTCTGTAATGTGTGTGTGTGCTGTGCAGTGTTCTGTAATGTGTTTGTGTGCAGTGCAGTGTTCTGTAATGTGTTTGTGTGCTGTGCAGTGTTCTGTAATGTGTTTGTGTGCTGTGCAGTGTTCTGTAATGTGTGTGTGTGCTGTGCAGTGTTCTGTAATGTGTTTGTGTGCTGTGCAGTGTTCTGTAATGTGTGTGTGTGCTGTGCAGTGTTCTGTAATGTGTGTGTGTGCTGTGCAGTGTTCTGTAATGTGTTTGTGTGCTGTGCAGTGTTCTGTAATGTGTGTGTGTGCTGTGCAGTGTTCTGTAATGTGTTTGTGTGCTGTGCAGTGTTCTGTAATGTGTGTGCTGTGCAGTGTTCTGTAATGTGTTTGTGTGCAGTGCAGTGTTCTGTAATGTGTTTGTGTGCAGTGCAGTGTTCTGTAATGTGTTTGTGTGCTGTGCAGTGTTCTGTAATGTGTGTGTGTGCTGTGCAGTGTTCTGTAATGTGTTTGTGTGCTGTGCAGTGTTCTGTAATGTGTTTGTGTGCTGTGCAGTGTTCTGTAATGTGTGTGCGTGCTGTGCAGTGTTCTGTAATGTGTGTGTGTGCTGTGCAGTGTTCTGTAATGTGTTTGTGTGCAGTGCAGTGTTCTGTAATGTGTTTGTGTGCAGTGCAGTGTTCTGTAATGTGTTTGTGTGCTGTGCAGTGTTCTGTAATGTGTGTGTGTGCTGTGCAGTGTTCTGTAATGTGTTTGTGTGCAGTGCAGTGTTCTGTAATGTGTTTGACAGTGTGGGACGCTACGTTGCCTCCCGGATAGGCATCTGCAATGGACCCACCCAGCCTCCTCTGTTAGCTCAGAAGGGCCGGATGGCATCCACACCGCAGCCCGGCCAGTGGACTCTGTGCTCGCGTGAAGGGTGGACGGGACAAAGTAAGTAAGTTTTCCTCATAGAAATATAGATGTCTGGAAAGAACTAGAGGAAGAGGTGACAGCGGTAAAAAGTGTGCATTCATTTCAGGGAAAAAATCTTGATAAACATAGATGTGGGGACAGGACCACACGAGTATGGCTCAGGCCCTGTCAGCTATAACTTTGTAAATACACACACACACACACACACACACACACACACACACACACCTTTCCCAGCAGGAAGTACACATTGGATCCCTTGGGCACACACACACAGGATTGAAGGGTGGTTTGCTGAAGTGGATGGAAGACTTTTTGAGCAACAGAGATGAGAACAGTAATAAAAGATCAGAAGTCAGAATGGTGCAGTGTGATAAGTGGAGTTCCTCAAGGATCAGTATTGGCCCCAGTGATGTTCTTGGTCTATGTAAATGATATGACAGAGGGAGTGAACAGTTATATGAGTTTATTTGCTGATGATGCTAAATTACTAAGAAAAGTAGCAAGTAAAGAGGACTGTGAGCATTTACAAAAGGATCTAGATAAGATTTTCAGATGGAGTCAACTATGGGAAATGGAGTTTAATGCTAAAAAGTGTAAAGTGATGGAAGTGGGCAGTAGCAAAAAGAGACAGAGAGGAAAGTATTCGATGGGAAATGAATGGATAATCAAAACAAAGGTCGAAAAAGATCTGGGAGTATGGATTACGGATAATTTGTCACCAGAGAAGCATATAAACAAGATCACAGGAGATACATATCAGTTGCTGAGGAATATAAGAATGGCATTCAAATATCTGGATGAAGAGATGATTAAGAAATTGATAACATCTTTGATTCGACCAAGGTTGGAATATGCGGCAGTGATTTGGTCACCACATAAAAAGAAGGATATAAGGAAGATTGAGAGAATACAAAGAGCAGCCACAAAAATGGCTCCAAGCCTGAGAGATTTACCATATGAGGAAAGACTTTCAAGACTGAAACTCCCAACTCTTGAGAAAAGAAGAGAAAGGGGAGATTTTATAGCAGTGTATAGAGCATCAATGGGTCTGGAGAAAATTGATAGAGAAGATCTGTTTGTGTGGGACGACAGAAGTGCAAGAGGTCATGAGAAGAAATTGAAAAGGACAACATGCAAGAGGGACATAAAAAAATACAGCTTCCCTTATAGAAGCCTAGAAGCCTGGAACAACCTTGATGCAAAAGTGATTAATGCAAGAAGTATTCAGGACTTCAAAGGCAAACTGGATAATAGTAGATTTGGAGACGGGACAGTACGAGCATAGTTCTTTTCCTGTATGTTACAACTAGGTAAATACACACACACACACACACACACACACACACGCACCTTTCCCAGCAAGAAGTACACATTGGACTCTTTGGGCACAATCTCCCTTAGGTGGTTGAGCTCTGCCAGTGCCTGTTGGTGGCGGTCGGTGGCGTGCAGGATGGAGGCGCGGTGGTACTTGCACAGCGGGTTGCGAGGATCCACCGCCAGCGCCCGGTTGAGGGTGGCCAGGGCGGCGCTACTCTTCTGAAGGGCGTGCTCCACCTGGATAAAGGGAAGGGATGTAGAAAGAAATCAAGATGGAAACTAAAAAGATGTCGCAAATCAAAGAAAAAAAAAATATCGCAAATCAAAGAAAAATATATCACCAATCAAAGAAAAAAATATCACAAATCAAAGAAAAAAATATCACAAATCAAAGAAAAATATATCACCAATCAAAGAAAAATATATCACCAATCAAAGAAAAAAATATCACAAATCAAAGAAAAAAATATCACAAATCAAAGAAAAAAATTATATCGCAAATCAAAGAAAAAAAAAAAATCTCGCAAATCAAAGAAAAAAAAGATATCACAAATCAAAGAAAAAATATATCGCAAATCAAAGAAAAAAAATATATCGCAAATCAAAGAAAAAATATATCGCAAATCAAAGAAAAAAAAAATATCGCAAATCAAAGAAAAAAAATACATCACAAATCAAAGAAATAATATATCGCAAATCAAAGAAAAAATATATCGCAAATCAAAGAAAAAAAAAATATCACAAATCAAAGAAAAAAAAAATATCACAAATCAAAGAAAAAAAATACATCACAAATCAAAGAAAAAAAGATATCACAAATCAAAGAAAAAAAAATAATATATCACAAATCAAAGAAAAAAAATATATCACCAATCAAAGAAAAAAATCAAGATGGAGACAAAATATATCACCAATCAAAGAAAAGTATTAAGATAATCCCCAGGAAGGAATTTAAAGTACCATTACTGAAAGATACGACCACAACAAATCATTGACATAAGTTTTCTGGCTATTATTCCAGATGAACCCTAAACTAAATTCACTTTGGTGGACAAAACTATTTTTTTCTGTTGAGTTTTGATGTGTCTTAAATTAATCTGCTGACCGTTTCTGTCGCAAATCTTTTTATTATAATTTTAAGGTACAGGTTAGGTTAGGTTAGGTATAGGTTAGGTTAAGGTAAATGTTAGGTTAGGTAAGGTTAGGTTAGGTTAGGGTAGGGTAGGGTAGGGTAGGGTAGGTTAGGTTATATTAGGTAAAGGTTAGATTAGGTTAGGTTAGATTAGGTTAGGTTAGTTTAGGTATAGGTTAGGTTAAGTTTGATAGAAGTTATATATTAGGTAAAGGTTAGATTAGGTATAGGTATAATTTGGTTTTTTGTTTTATTTTATGTTGCAAATCACACATCCAAAAAAAAAGTGATTTGCGACAGAAACGGTTAGCAGATTCATTCAAAACGCATCAAAACTCACCAGAAAAAAATAGTTTCGTTCACCAAAGGAAATTCTGTGTTCATCTGGAAATTTACCGTTTTCTCTTATTAGCCCATCCCTTCACAAGCCCAAGTCAAGGAAACCCTCAAGATAAGGGCATACAAGGCACCACAAGGCACCACAAGGCACCACAAGGACATACAAGGCACCATAACTCACCACAGCCACGTGACACATGAGCACCGAGCTGTGTGGATGGATGCTCAGCGCTTTCCTGAAGTGGGATTCCGCTTGAGCAAATCTTTCCTGTTTGAAGAGTACCAGACCAATGCCATACCTGGAGACACACAGCCAGTCATTGGGATGGCCAGGAGGATCACACATAGCATTAGCGTTATTAAGAACACAGATAAACATAACTCTAACGGGCGAGGGCCAACCATCACGGCCCTCTAGAGCAGGGTTCTTCAAAGTACTGGTCACAAGCTGTTGGTCAATGGGTCACCAAGTCATAAACAGATAGTTATATAAATAATATGTGAAATGCATTGATATGAGAGAGAGAGAGAGAGAGAGAGAGAGAGAGAAGGGAAAGGAGAGAGAGAGAGAGAGAGAGAGAAGGGAAAGGAGAGAGAGAGACAGAAAAGGAAGGAGAGAGAGAGAAAGGAAGGAGAGAGAGAGAGAGAGAGAGAGAGAGAGAGAGAGAGAGAGAGAGAGAGAGAGAGAGAGAGAGAGAGAGAGAGAGAGAGAGAGAGAGAGCCGATGGGAGGAGAAGGCAGGACTTACGCATAATCTTCACTTGACAATTAAGCAATACTATCTTTAACGACTTCCATAGTTACAATTGACACAGGACTTCATTTTTGTCAACTACCATTACATTAATAGATAAAATTTACATTGGCACGCTCAAACATATGCAATTATTTTGAATCCATAGATGTATGTATGTATATTGTTTATATATGCACATTTATGTATGTATGTATGTATGTATGTATGTATGTATGTAGGTATGTATGTATGTAGGTATGCATGTTTGTATGTAGGTATGTAATTGCAAAAAAAATCACAACGAAGAGAGAAAGTAGTAGTAGTAGTAGTAGTAGTAGTAGTAGTAGTAGTAGTAGTAGTAGTAGTAGTAGTAGTAGTAGTAGTAGTAGTTAGTAGTTAGTAGTAGTAGTAGTAGTAATAGTAGTAGTTAGTAGTAGTATGTAGTAGTAGTAGTAGTAGTAGTAGTTAGTAGTAGTAGTTAGTAGTAGTAGTAATAGTAGTAGTTAGTAGTAGTAGTAGTAGTAGTAGTAGTAGTAGTAGTTAGTAGTTAGTAGTTAGTAGTTAGTAGTAGTAGTAGTAGTAGTAGTAGTAGTAGTAGTAGTAGTAGTAGTAGTAGTAGTTAGTAGTAGTAGTAGTAGTAGTAGTAGTTAGTAGTAGTTAGTAGTAGTTAGTAGAGGTAATAGTAGTAGTAGTAGTAGTAGTAGTAGTAGTAGTAGTTAGTAGAGGTAGTGGTAGTAGTTAGTAGAGATAGTGGTAGTAGTTAGTAGAGGTAGTAGTAGTAGTAGTAGTAGTAGTAGTAGTAGTAGTAGTAGTAGGTAGTAGTAGTAGTAGTAGTAGTAGTAGTTAAGTAGTAGGTAGTAGTAGTTAGTTAGTAGAGTAGTAGTAGTAGTATGTAGTAGGTAAGTAGTAGTAGTAGTAGTAGTAGTAGTAGTAAGTATAGTAGGTAGTAGTTAGTAGTAGTAGTAGGTAGTAGTAGTAGAGGTTAGTAGGGGATATAGAGATAGTAGTAGTAGTAGTAGTAGTAGTTAGTAGTAGTAGTAGTAGTAGTAGTAGTAGTAGTAGTAGTTAGTAGTAGTTAGTAGAGGTAGTAGAGGTAGTAGTAGAGGTAGTAGAGGTAGTAGTAGTAGTAGTAGTAGTAGTAGTAGTAGTAGTAGTAGTAACACAGGGTCGGGAATGTAAGGCTGAAAATCAAACTGGGTCGCGATGAAAAAAGTTTGAAGACCACTGGTGTAGAATGTGGCGGGCCTGCCACCCGGGCCCTCAAGGCAAAACATAATAGCCACAACAAATGGACCATAATTATGCCCCCTACCAGTGCCTACTTCACTGCCTACAAACACAGCAAGTAAGTAAGTCAGTAAGTGTTTATTGACCACACTTTCAGTTAGGTACACTTCATTTCAAGCCATCATAAGATAACATAATACATTTAAACTGGTTGAATTTCAAACAGTTACGCTCCATAGAGTAAACAGTTCGAAGAAAAAAAAAAATCCCTATTGAATATTCCTTAAAATCCATCCAAGATATATAATGACAACACCACACACACACACACACACACACACAGAGGGGCAGCAGGACCCACCGTGCATTGTCACCGAGTACACAAACATACACACACACACACATGGACTGGTACTCTGTGGTGTAGGGGAAGCACGCTCGGTTCACAACCGAGAAGTCCCGGGTTCGATCCCCGGACGGAGCGGAAACAGATGGGTTGTTTCCTTAAAACCCGAGTCCCCGTCCACCCAGCAGTGAATGGGTACCGGGTGTTAGCCGGGGTTTGTGACCTGCTCTCCGTGTTGCTGGCTTCGGCCAACACTAAGCACTAAGGATGAATGATAAAAATGTTGATAGGGAGACGGGGCCACACGAGCATTGCTCCGGCCCTGTAAAATACAACTAGATGAATACACACACACAGAGGGGCAGCAGGACCCACCAAGCATTGTAGTGTCGAGGGTCTATCCGCACGGCACTCCTGTAGCAGCTGAGGGCGTTGTCCAGCTCCTCGGTGGCTATGTGCTCGTGACCCAGCAAGGTGTAGGCGTAGGCGAAGTTGGGGTCCACCTGACACAACACAGATGGGACTTTCACACACTTTGAGGTGGCAGGAAGGAGGTAATATGGCGTGAAGCATAGTTGTGTATCAGACTTTCACACACTTTGAGGTGGCAGGAAGGAGGTAATATGGCGTGAAGCATAGTTGTGTATCGGACTTTCACACACTTTGAGGTGGCAGGAAGGGGGTAATATGGCGTGAAGCATAGTTGTGTATCGGACTTTCACACACTTTGAGGTGGTAGGAAGGAGGTAATATGGCGTGAAGCATAGTTGTGTATGGGACTTTCATACACTTTGAGGTGGCAGGAAGGGGGTAATATGGCGTGAAGCATAGTTGTGTATCAGACTTTCACACACTTTGAGGTGGCAGGAAGGAGGTAATATGGCGTGAAGCATAGTTGTGTATCGGACTTTCACACACTTTGAGGTGGCAGGAAGGAGGTAATATGGCGTGCAGCATAGTTGTGTATCAGACTTTCACACACTTTGAGGTGGCAGGGAGGGGGTAATATGGCGTGCAGCATAGTTGTGTATCAGACTTTCACACACTTTGAGGTGGCAGGGAGGGGGTAATATGGCGTGCAGCATAGTTGTGTATCAGACTTTCACACACTTTGAGGTGGCAGGGAGGGGGTAATATGGCGTGCAGCATAGTTGTGTATCAGACTTTCACACACTTTGAGGTGGCAGGAAGGGGTAATATGGCGTGAAGCATAGTTGTGGTACAGTCAACTCGGTACATTTCCAGTTTGTTGTGGTGTAAGAGCTCACCTGTATTGCCCTGGAGAAGAACCTGATGGCAGCCTCGTGTTCCTTCTGCAGGGAGAAGCAGTTCCCGGTGGCACACCAGGCCTGGGGGCACTCCCGGTCCTCCTCCACCAACTCCTGCAGGGGGGGACGGGGGGAAGAATGAGAGAGAGAAAGACGGTGACAGACGGTGAAGGAAAAGACGGTGGAAAAAGAAAAGAAAGGGCGGTGAGAGTAAGAAAGGAAAGGACGGTGAAAATAAACAAAAGCAGAAAATAAAACGGTAAATAAATAAAAGATCAAACAGAATAATGAAAGAAACAACTCACAGAAGAGATACTTGACTAAAACAAGGATCAAAGGGCCACACCAGTATAGCTAAGGGCGTCTAGGCAACAAGGGGGTCAAGTACAATAGGAATAGGGGGTAGGAGTACAATAGTAAGAATGTAGGCTACAACGTGAGGAGGGGGGGAAAAAAAAGAAAAAAAAAAAGAAAAAAAGTACGATAATTCTTTTTTTCAATTGTAAAAAAAAAAAATCCTAAAAAAAAAAAAAAATCCTAAAAAAAAAAAATCCTAAAAAAAAAAAAAAATAATAATAATAATAATAATAATAATAATATAATAATAAATAAATAAAAAAACCTACCTGGGCGAGGGCGGAGAGCTGTACTTCCTTCTGCTGGTGCCAGAGTGCCGTGCTATAGTACTCCATGAGATGTAGGCGGTGCGGCTCCCACTCCCGCACCTCACTGAAGAACCTGCACCACCACCATCATCATCATCATCAATCATCATCACACCACACATCATCATCATACCACACATCATCAATCATCATACCACACATCATCATACCACACATCACACCACACATCATCACCATACCACACATCATCACCATACCACACATCATCAATCATCATCACACCACACATCACCATACCACACATCATCATCATACCACACATCATCATCATACCACACATCATCATCATCTTATTCTCATCATCACATCATCATACCACACATCATCATACCACACATCATCACCATACCACACATCATCATCAATCATCATACCACACATCATCACCATACCACACATCATCATCAATCATCATACCACACATCATCATCATACCACACATCATCATCACCATACCACACATCATCAATCATCATCACACCACACATCATCATACCACACATCATCATACCACACATCATCATACCACACATCATCAATCATCATCATCTTATTCTCATCATCACATCATCATACCACACATCATCATACCACACATCATCACCATACCACACATCATCATCAATCATCATCATCTCATTCTCATCATCAATCATCATCACACCACACATCATCACACCACACATCATCATACCACACATCATCACCATACCACACATCATCATCAATCATCATCATCTCATTCTCATCATCACATCATCAATCATCATGTCAGCCAGAACTTATAGGAACTTTGATCTCGTAATGCCGACAGAAACACTCAAATAGCATAAATGACATGATGATAAACACTTCACTAGCATCACAAAAATTATTAGAGACTTAGAACTCGTAATGCAGGCAGACAGACAGACAGACACACACTCACTTGACAGCCTGTTGGTAATCGTTCATAACTTATATAGAGACTTAGAACTCAGAGTAATGCAGGCAGACAGGCAGACAGACAGACAGACAGACAGACAGACAGACAGACAGACACACACACACTCACTTGACAGCCTGTTGGTAATCGTTCATAACTTATATAGAGACTTAAGAACTCAGAGTAATGCAGGCAGACAGACAGACAGACACTCACTTGACAGCCTGTTGGTAATCGTTCATAACTTATATGGAGACTTAGAACTCAGAGTAATACAGACAGACAGAGACAGGCAGGCAGAGACAGACAGACAGACAGACAGACTCACTTGACAGCCTGTTGGTAATCGTTCATCTCAAAGTAGGCCTTCCCTATGTGCGAGAGGACCCAGCCTGTGCGGTAGTGCTGGGTGGGCAGGGCACTCAGCAGCTCGATGGCCCTATCACAATTGTACTGGGAGAGCTGCTGGTAGGCTGCCCCCATGTCCCTCAGCAATGCCATCAGCCCCTCTGCACACACACACAGGCGTCATCATAATAATAATAATAATAATGATTTTGTTATCGCCCGGAGGCATAGACAAAAAAAGCAATAACAACAAGACAAAGAGTTACCTTAAGTACTAGAGCAAAACATAAACAAACGTAATATAGGCACCTTAGGGAACATAGTATCAAAGTGTATATATATGTAATAAGCAAAGCCGGGCACTTGCGTTACCTCTTATATTACTGCGTTACTAATGCACTACCAAATCGGTAACGCAGTACCGCGGTAACGCAAAGATTTTCAAAGTAATGCCCTACAGGTTGAAGTTCCCAAACTCGGCAACCTCGGGACCAGCGCCGAGCCGAGTAATGGAATTTTCCGACTTTTAGAACGCAGATATATTAAGGGGAAAAAAAGCATGAATATCACATGAAAAAAATTAAGGTAGTTAGATAATCCCTCCCTACCCCGAAACTAGGTCACTGAGTCCATTATAATGTGGTGAGGGTGACGAAATTATTCTAAAAAGAGGATTGTACACTTCAATATGTAGGAAAAAAGCTATATTTCACCGATAAGAAACCAAGCGGCCTAGTGTGGTGGCACCCAGCGGTCGACCCGGCAACTACGCCCCGGGTTTTGGGTGTTCTGCCGTGTTTTGGAAAATCCGGAACCATAGCCGAGTTTTGGGTGTTGCCGAGTTTGGGAACTTCAACCTGTACCAGTAATGCACCAAAAAAAATTTGCGTTACCACTTGCGTTATCGTAATTTTCAAAAGTTAAGAAACGAAGACGACAATCGGCGAATTTGTTGCGCGGCATTGTTGAGCTCTGTTCTGCAGGCGTGGCGTGTATTCATGCATAGACCACTTTGTTGGGAGGTTAGGAATTTTAAGGGGGACTCTTATATTTCCGGGAACACACATCATAATTTTTTTCTTTTCTCGAAAACTAATAATTTTATGGGAAACGTTCTTCTATACAAAAGTGTTTAAATAATGTGGTGTACAATGTATGTGAGAATGAAAAAGATCGAAGGAAAAAACTTGGTAAACATTTTGGTAACGCTGATAATGCACTTACAATTTTGGTAACGGTAACGCAGTAACGCGGACCGCTCTAAGGATATTAAAATTGGTAACACATTGACGGTAATGCACCCCTGATTCTTCGGTAATGCACTACCTGTCCTGGTAACGTGCCCAGCTCTGCTAATAAGAACATACGAACATAAGAAAATAAAGAAGCTACAAGAAGCCGTGAGACCTCCACGTGGTAGTTCCGTCCTATTGAGAAGGTTGACAGCAAAGCCAAAGACAATAAGAAACTATAGTCAATTTTTGTTATTATGGTCAAAATGCAGTCAGGAAGCCACGCCCCCTGCCTGCCCTTCTATTCTACGGGGCAGCTGATTGGTGCACTCCTCGTATCATCACTACCCATCACAATATCTTCACTACTTAACAGTGGCGTGACCACTGGACAGAGCAATCTTCACTACAGAGGGATTTTTTATTTTGTCACCCTCTGTAGTGAAGATTGCTCTGTCCGGTGGTCACGCCGCTGTTAAGTAGTGAAGATATTGTGATTGGTAGTGATGATACGAGGAATGCACCAATCAGCTGCCCCGTAAGAATAGAAGGGCAGGCAGGGGGCGTGGCTTCCTGACTGCATTGTGACCATAATAACAAAAATAGACTATAAGCAAATGCAGGGAAAGGAAGGACGAGGATGAATAGAGAAAAAAAATTGTTACTTGAGTATGACCATCACTTACACTATTGGGGATAAGTTTTTTGATCCCTTCACACATGAGTTAACCCCTTGAGACCCAGAACGTAATTTCCATTGTAATTTGGGTACCATTAGACAATTTGTTAGTGACTATAAGCAATATTTTATAGATATGACCTGTTTAGTATCCTTGTCCACTAGCAAATTTGGTATATTAAGTGACTTTCCGTTATTTTATGGCTAACAACATACATTATTTTTTTATAGCCAAGGAAAGATCTGGGCGTGAAGGTGTTAATGAGTAGTATGGCAGTAACGAGCCGATCCCTCTCACCTGCGGACTGTTTCTGGATGGCGAGGGCCTGCTGGGCGAGGCTCTGGGGGGAGGGGGGCTTCTCCGGGTACAGCTTGTCTGTCGGGGAGATGATGTCCTGGTTCTCACTCTTGTTCTTCTCGTTGAGCTCCGACAGACTGGACTGGCTCTTGGAGGACCGGGTCTTGGTTTTCCTGGCCGGGGATTTGTTGTTCTCCTACGCCGGGGGAGAAGGGGATTAGGAGCAGGCGGGAGGGTGGGCAGGAGAGGGTGTGTATGTATTTACCTAGTTGTGTTTACCTAGTTGTGTTTTACAGGGTCTGAGCTACACTCGTATGGTCCCATCACCGTAGCTACATTTATCCAGTCTTTCTTTCAATGGGTGCAAATTATGTGCCGATATCACCTCCTCATTTAGTCCATGCCAAACTTCTACATTGCTATGAGGGAAGCTGTACTTCTGTATGTTGTTCAGGCATCTCCCTTTTCCTAGTTGTTTTGTATGTCCTCTTCATGTGTGTATGTATTCATCTAGTTGTCATCTAGTTGTATTTTACAGGGCCTGAGCAATGCTCGTATGGCCCCGTCTCCATATCAACATTTTTATTTTATCATTCATCCCTTAGTGCTTAGTGTTGGCGGAAGCCACCACCCCGGGAGGGGGGTCACAAACCCCCGGCTAACACCCGGTACCCATTCACTGCTGGGTGGACAGGGGCTCGGGTTTTAAGAAGACCGCCCGTCTGTCTTCGCTCCGCCCGGGGATAGAACCCGGGACTTCTCGGTTGTGAGCCGAGCGTGCTACCCCTTACACTACGGAGTTCCCATCTACGGAGTTCCCATCACATCTACGGAGATGAGTGTGTGTGTGTGTTGGTGGTGTGTGTGTGTGTGTGTGTGTGGTGCAGTGCGTGTGTGTGTGTGCGTGTGTGCGTGTGTGTGCGTGTGTGCGTGTGTGTGAGTGAGGATGGCATGCACCAGCCTCCCTTCATGGCCTCACCTTCACAGAGTTGCTGTTGCCAAAGAGGCGAGAGGAGCGGCGGACGTTGGGGTTGGGCTGGCCGCTCGGGGGGCTCTGGAAGTTGCTGTTGTTGCCTGCCGGAGCGAAGACCGCCGGCTTGTTCAGCACCAGCGGCGAGTCCTTGGTCTTACGGCATAGTATCTGGGGGTGGGGGAGAACATAGGAACATAAGAACATTGGGGGTGGAAGGTGAAGTGTCTGGGGGAGAGGTAGAAAACATAAGAACAGTATCTGGGGGTGAAGGGGGAGGTGGCGAACATAAGAAGAGTATAAGACGGTGGCGACGGTTTGTGTAGTTCGCCCGTGACGGATCACTTGCTCCTCGGTCACACGGCAAAGCCAGAGACAATGTAAAAATGTAAAAACTTGTAGATGTAAAAACTTG
Source organism: Chionoecetes opilio (assembly GCA_016584305.1). NCBI lineage: Eukaryota > Metazoa > Arthropoda > Malacostraca > Decapoda > Majidae > Chionoecetes > Chionoecetes opilio. The sequence goes on from JACEEZ010022753.1 coordinate 485,394, forward strand.
GTAAACAATGATGATACAGAAGTGGTCCACACAAGGCCATGCTCGTAAACAATGTACAATTATCCTTTGAGCAACAGTGCGGTATTTGTGCCGATGACTAAGTAAATAGAATGTGGGCACAGCATGGCAGTGACGCTGATCAAAGAGCCTAGTATTGAAATAGGCCAGATTAAATAGAAAGTATCCTCCCTGGCAACGCAATACAGGGAGGTCCCAAAGATACGAGCAGTTAGGTTCCACCTGGCATACTCGTAAAGCGGAATCTCGTATAACAAAACACATAACTAATGGTAAAATATAGGTTTGGTTCCAGGACCCCATCAAAGACATGTTTTTCAAGCTAAAATAAACTATAGCAAACACAACAAACACACAGCGTCTATATTACCCACACTGTACTACCTATTCTGTAGAAAAAGCATTCTGAAAGAGAAAATAGCACACAAAATAACATAACTGCACATTAATTAAACATAAAACATGCATAACACTCACAATACAAGCAAAATAGACGTTGTACTGTAGGAGACGCCGCGTGATACAAGAGAGGGTAGTGTAGCGGTCCCAAGGTTGGGGCCGCACACCTGGCTAATTACCCCTAAGGGTCAGGCCGAGCCATATGCTTAATTAGCCTTCAGGTCACGCCTTGCTAAGGGTGACCTGACTGGGGTCAACCATATCCCCCTTTGTCCAGCCTGGGAGTCCTGTATTCAGGCAGTTACCTACCTACCATGACAGAGGCAACACATCACTCCTCTCCCCGTGTTCCTCGTGGCATCACTCCGCTGTACTTACCTACATTCCCGCCGTAATAAACTTGTGTGTGAACGCTGTTTGGTGTAACCCGTGTCTAGCTAAGTGTACACTACATTAGGGTAGGTAAGGGACAAGCGAGGGGTGCGCAGACCTCTTCCACTGCCCACAAACTCGTCTCTGCGCACCTGAATCATTGTACATCATCATACAGCCCAGAGGCATAAGTGGTAGGGCGCGCATTTTGAACTTGGTAATTTTACTCACCCCAGTTTGAATATCGTAGCGTTGGATTTTCGATCTCGTATATTGAAAATAGACCCTAATTTACTCAGCTCGTATCATTGATTTCTCGTATACCGAATGCTCGTATAACGGGACCTCCCTGTACTCCTAAGAACATACGAACATAAGAAAATAAGGGAGTTACAAGAGGCTGTGAGACATGACATAAGAACATACGAACATAAGAAAATAAGGGAGTTACAAGAGGCTGTGAGACATGACATAAGAACATACGAACATAAGAAATGATATGGTCCCGTTATACGAGCATTCGGTATACGAGAAATCAATGATACGAGCTGAGTAAATTAGGGTCTATTTTCAATATACGAGATCGAAAATCCAATGCTACGATATTCAAACTGGGGTGAGTAAAATGACCAAGTTCAAAATGCACGCCCTACCACTTATGCATCTGGGCTGTATGATGATGTACAATGATTCAGATGTGCAGAGACGAGTTTGTGGGCAGTGGAAGAGGTCTGCGCAGCCCTCCCTTATCCCTTACCTACCCTACTGTAGTGTACACTTAGCTAGACACGGGTTACACCAAACAGCGTTCACACACAAGTTTATTACGGCGGGAATGTAGGTAAGTACAGCGGAGTGATGCCACGAGGAACACGGGGAGAGGAGTGATGTGTTGCCTCTGTCATGGTAGGTAGGTAACTGCCTGAATACAGGACTCCCAGGCTGGACAAAGGGGGATTTGGTTGACCCCAGTTAGGTCACGCCTTGCTAGGGGTGACCTAACTGGGGTCAACCAAATCCCCCTTTGTCCAGCCTGGGAGTTGTTGTGGGAGTGGGAGAGGGATTAATTGAAGGCTAATTAAGCATATGGCTCGGCCTGACCTTTAGGGGTAATTAGCCAGGTGTGCCAGGTGAACCTTACAAGTTACAAGAGGCTGTGAGACATAAGACATACGAACATAAGAAAATAAGGGAGTTACAAGAGGCTGTGAGACATAAGAACATATGAACATAAGAAAATAAGGAAGCTACAAGAGGCTGTGAGACATAAGAACATAAGAAAATAAGGGAGTTACAAGAGGCTGTGAGGCATAAGAACATACGAACATAAGAAAATAAGGAAGCTACAAGAGGCTGTGAGGCATAAGAACATACGAACATAAGAAAATAAGGGAGTTACAAGAGGCTGTGAGACATAAGAACATAAGGAAGCAACAAGAGGCTGAGAGACATAAGAACATACGAAAATAAGGAAGCTACAAGAGGCTGTGAGACATAAGAAAATAAGGAAGCAACAAGAGGCTGAGAGACATAAGAACATACAAACATAAGGGAGTTACAAGAGGCTGTGAGACCTACACGTGGTCATTCCTGTACTCACCCTTTTACTGAGTGGTGCGGGGATCTTGGCATTGGGCTCGGCATCCAGCTGTGACAGGGAGAGCGGGGAGGGTGTGAGGAAGGCCACGGAGGTGTTCATGAGGGCGGGGTGTTCCTCACAGACTGGGGTGCCGGTGTCCAGGGGGAGAACACCAAAGCTGGGGGACAGGGGGCTGAGGCTGACCGTGCCCCCCATAATACTCCGCACCCTCAGTAGCTTCTTTTTCTTAGGGGCTTGCATGACCCCATCCCCTGCCTCCCCTCCCATCCCAGGGGCTCGGTCAGGGGTGGGGGTGATGGTGACCGCCACAGGGGTGTTGAGGGGAGACGGGGTGTTGAGGGTGAGGGAGGGGGTGTGGGTTACCGGGAGGAGGTTGTTAGGGGTGACGGTGTTGTGCGTGGGGTTGAGGGTTGGGGTCTGGGTGATGGATTCCGGGTGGCTGTTGACGGACATGCTGTTGAGGGTGGTGGTGGTGGTGGTGGTGATGATGGGGTCCGTGATGCCGCCGCCGCCCGGTTGTGGTGCGCTGTTCACCAGGGTCAACACAGTGTTGCCGTGACAGCTGCTGAAGCCCTCCAACACATCCAGCCGGAACACCTGAAACGCAACCATGATCTGTGAGACTTGGCGGGAAATTGGAGACTACAAAGGATCAAAGGACAACTGGGGAAATTGGAGACTACAAAGGATCAAAGGACAACTGGGGAAATCGGAGACTACAAAGGATCAAAGGAGAACTGGGGAAATCGGAGACTACAAAGGATCAAAGGAGAACTTGGAAAGACTACAAAGGATCAAAGGACAACTGGGGAAATCGGAGACTACAAAGGATCAAAGGAGAACTGGGGAAATCGGAGACTACAAAGGATCAAAGGAGAACTTGGAAAGACTACAAAGGATCAAAGGACAACTGGGGAAATCGGAGACTACAAAGGATCAAAGGACAACTGGGGAAATCGGAAAGACTACAAAGGATCAAAGGAGAACTTGGAAAGACTACAAAGGATCAAAGGACAACTGGGGAAATTGGAGACTACAAAGGATCAAAGGACAACTGGGGAAATCGGAAAGACTACAAAGGATCAAAGGAGAACTTGGAAAGACTACAAAGGATCAAAGGACAACTGGGGAAATTGGAGACTACAAAGGATCAAAGGACAACTGGGGAAATCGGAGACTACAAAGGATCAAAGGACAACTTGGAAAGACTACAAAGGATCAAAGGACAACTGGGGAAATTGGAGACTACAAAGGATCAAAGGACAACTGGGGAAATTGGAGACTACAAAGGATCAAAGGACAACTTGGAAAGACTACAAAGGATCAAAGGACAACTGGGGAAATTGGAGACTACAAAGGATCAAAGGACAACTGGGGAAATTGGAGACTACAAAGGATCAAAGGACAACTGGGGAAATTGGAGACTACAAAGGATCAAAGGACAACTGGGGAAATTGGAGACTACAAAGGATCAAAGGACAACTGGGGAAATTGAAAGACTACAAAGGATCAAAGGACAACTGGGGAAATTGGAGACTACAAAGGATCAAAGGAGAACTGGGGAAATTGGAGACTACAAAGGATCAAAGGACAACTGGGGAAATTGGAGACTACAAAGGATCAAAGGAGAACTGGGGAAATTGGAGACTACAAAGGATCAAAGGACAACTGGGGAAATTGGAAACACTACAAAGGATCAAAGGAGAACTTGGAAAGACTACAAAGGATCAAAGGACAACTGGGGAAATCGGAGACTACAAAGGATCAAAGGACAACTGGGGAAATCGGAGACTACAAAGGATCAAAGGACAACTTGGAAAGACTACAAAGGATCAAAGGACAACTGGGGAAATTGGAGACTACAAAGGATCAAAGGACAACTGGGGAAATTGGAAAGACTACAAAGGATCAAAGGACAACTGGGGAAATTGGAGATTACAAAGGATCAAAGGACAACTGGGGAAATCGGAGACTACAAAGGATCAAAGGACAACTGGGGAAATCGGAGACTACAAAGGATCAAAGGAGAACTGGGGAAATTGGAAAGACTACAAAGGATCAAAGGAGAACTTGGAAAGACTACAAAGGATCAAAGGACAACTGGGGAAATCGGAGACTACAAAGGATCAAAGGACAACTGGGGAAATCGGAAACACTACAAAGGATCAGCAACATAGATAGATAGATATTTTATTGCCCACAAAAATGCATATAATAAAATCACATAGGTAATATATAAAAATCACTCGTGGACCAGAAATTGACTAATCAGTAATTAACACAAGTATCAAGTGTCTCTATACAAGTATCACTAAACTGGTTTTTTTCTAGAGGTGAAAAATCCTGACCCCTTGCTGCTTACTGACTGATATTTGATGCCAGGAGAAGGGAATACTACACTTCTTCTTAATGTCAGCTGTATTTTATCATGGTTAACCCTATTATCAGGTAAACAGAGGCATCATTTTGACCCCTTGCTGCTTACTGACTGATATTTGATGCCAGGAGAAGGGAATACTACACTTCTTCTTAATGTCAGCTGTATTTTATCATGGTTAACCCTATTATCAGGTAAACAGAGGCATCATTTTGACCCCTTGCTGCTTACTGACTGATATTTGATGCCAGGAGAAGGGAATACTACACTTCTTCTTAATGTCAGCTGTATTTTATCATAGTTAACCCTATTATCAGGTAAACAGAGGCATCATTTTGACCCTTGCTGCTTACTGACTGATATTTGATGCCAGGAGAAGGGAATACTACACTTCTTCTTAATGTCAGCTGTATTTTATCATGGTTAACCCTATTATCAGGTAAACAGAGGCATCATTTTGACCCCTTGCTGCTTACTGACTGATATTTGATGCCAGGAGAAGGGAATACTACACTTCTTCTTAATGTCAGCTGTATTTTATCATGGTTAACCCTATTATCAGGTAAACAGAGGCATCATTTTGACCCCTTGCTGCTTACTGACTGATATTTGATGCCAGGAGAAGGGAATACTACACTTCTTCTAAATTTCAGCTGTATTTTATCAGTTAACCATATTATTAGGTAAACAGAGGCATAGTTAACCATATTATCAGGTAAACATAGGCATAGTTAACCCTATTATCAGGTAAACATAGGCATAGTTAACCCTATTATCAGGTAAACATAGGCATAGTTAACCCTATTATCAGGTAAACATAGGCATAGTTAACCCTATTATCAGGTAAACATAGGCATAGTTAACCCTATTATCAGGTAAACATAGGCACAATTTTAAGCACGAGACCTTATGATAGAATTAAATTTTTGCCTCGTTAAAAAAACAGACTCTAGGTACCTTGGCGGGGTCTGTCTTGTCGCCCTGGTCACACAGCGCGGCGAAGGACTGCCACAGGAAGGGATTCAGCTTGAGGGACCTGCGGAAGGCCTCCACCGCCCTGGCCAGGCGTTCGGTGCGAGCGCAGATGAGGCCGAGCAGCTGCAGGGCAAAGCAAGCCAGGTCGCCATACTCGGCTGTCAGCTCGTCCACAGTCTTGGGGTGAAGTACGCTGCCCCCTGTAAGCACCGTCTCTGCCTCCTCCAGTCTAGGGGTGTGATGGGAAGGGAGGCATTGGTACAAGGAGAACAGGAAGGTAAAGTTTAAGAACATACTTAGATTAATATCCAGTACAGCTAAGTATTAATTATCCGACCTTAGGGGGACCGAAGGTAGGTCGGATAATTGGAATAGTCGGATGTTCAGATATCACAGTAACCATAAACGTAAGGACAAAATGGTATAGAACATAAAAGATGCAGCTCTTGAAGGCCGATCCAGTGGTAGACGCGAAAGTAAAATTCATGCATAAATAAAGCCACAAATCAATATTTTCTAAAAACTAAAACAAACTAAGTAAAAAAAAAATGGCCAAAACAAGACACAATGTGGTGGTGAAAAAAGTCGGATGTTTGGACAAGTCGGATGTTTGGAGGTCGGATGTTGGGAATTTGGCTGTATTTGAAAATGGATAATATATCGTGAATACCTATGTGCTTCAACTCTTAACTGTGTTCATAGCCTAATGGTTGGTGCGCCAAAGTTCAGTGTGAGTGTCCCAGGTTCGAGTCCTTGGAGTACCACATGTAGTCGTTGATTTCATTATTAGGTTTATCTAATTAGTGGGCTGGTGATCTTACGAATTAATATATTTTTTGCCATACATAATATTAATAAATAATTAGTGATTCATGTCTGTACGGCGACTGAGATTGCATACTCCTACACTACGCTTCCTGTCTTGTATATGTAAATGTGTTGCCTTATTTAAGTCGTATAATAATATAGTTTTTACGCCATCTAAGGGTTTGATTTTGTTGGCGACTTTAGTGTTATCTACGGTACAAAACTATCACTACTAACTTGCACATTAGAAGATGACATTGTAGTATGCTTTACTCTCTCTCTCTCTCTCTCTCTCTCTCTCTCTCTCTCTCTCTCTCTCTCTCTCTCTCTCTCTCTCACTCTAACACACACACACACACTAGAAGCCTGGAACAACCTTGATGCGAAAGTGATTAATGCAAGAAATATTCAGGACTTCAAAGGACTTCAGGACTTCTCGTATAATAATATAGTTCTTACGCCATCTAAGGGTTTGATTTTGTTGGCTACTGTGCACCATGAAATGTATGGCTTTATTACCATCTATAACAATGTAGTCATGTATAGGCATTATTATTTATTAGGGCTAATAGCATATTCAATACAGGGTTTGAGAATAACGTTCTGACCGGTTTTCATTTCGTTCTAACCGGTTCAGGAACGTTATGTTTGCGGGAGGAACGAAAAGCGAAACGTTAATAATACTGTTTCTGATCGCAACAAACCGTTTGAAAATAATTTAGGTTTTCAAGCCCTGGTATTAACGCCACCAGACGTCTGTAAATCTAAAAAAAATGTTGTCCTGTCGACTTTAGTGTTATCTACGGTACAAAACCATCACTACTAACTTGCACATTAGAAGATGACATTGTAGTATGCTTCTCTCTCTCTCTCTCTCTCTCTCTCTCTCTCTCTCTCTCACGCACTCTAACACACACACACACACACACACACACTAGAAGCCTGGAACAACCTTGATGCAAAAGTGATTAATGCAAGAAGTATTCAGGACTTCAAAGGCAAGCTGGATAATAGTAGATTTGGAGACGGGACAGTACGAGCATATCTCTTTTCCTGTATGTTACAACTAGGTAAATACAACTAGGTAAATACACCCACCCACACACACACACACACACACACACTCAAGGCCAAACCCTCATATCACTACTAACTTGCACAGGTCGAAGCAGCAGCGAGCCATGAGGAACCTGAGCTGCGGGGTGCGGGTGCCTCGTGCCCGCAACACGGAGTAGGCGCGGCCGGGCTTCCCTGAGCGGTAGTACGAAGTGGCCACCAAGTGCAGCGCCTCGTCGGAGTCCACTGTGGGGCGAGAGGCAGGGGTGAAGGGGGAGAGAGGCAGGGAGGGGTTTAGGGCGAGAGGCAGGGGTGAAGGGGGAGAGAAAGGGGAGAGAGGCAGGGAGGGGTTTAGGGCGAGAGGCAGGGTGAGGGGGAGAGAAAGGGAGAGAGGCAGGAGGGTTTAGGCGAGAGCAGGGGTGAAGGGGGAGAGAGGCAGGGAGGGTTTAGGGCGAGAGGCAGGGTGAAGGGGAGAGAAAGGGGAGGAGGCAGGGAGGGGTTAGGCGAGAGGCAGGGGTGAAGGGGGAGAGAGGCAGGGAGGGGTTTAGGGCGAGAGGCAGGGAGGGTGAAGGGGGGGAGGCAGGGAGGGGTGAAGGGGGGGAGGCAGGGAGGGGTGAAGGGGGGGAGGCAGGGAGGGGTGAAGGGGGGGAGGCAGGGAGGGGTGAAGGGGGGGAGGCAGGGAGGGGTGAAGGGGGGGAGGCAGGGAGGGGTGAAGGGGGGAGGCAGGGATGGGTGAAGGGGGGAGGCAGGGAGGGGGGGAGGCAGGGAGGGGTGAAGGGGGGGAGGCAGGGAGGGGTGAAGGGGGGGAGGCAGGGAGGGGTGAAGGGGGGGAGGCAGGGAGGGGTGAAGGGGGGGAGGCAGGGAGGGGTGAAGGGGGGGAGGCAGGGAGGGGTGAAGGGGGGGAGGCAGGGAGGGGTGAAGGGGGTAGGGCACGTGAATCAAAGGGTAGAAGTGTAGGTAACAAAGGGTAGTGGGGTGTAATGATTAGCCTTGTTAGGGAGGTGTGCTTAATACAGACACACAAGTAATTCAGGTGTTCTTAGATATAATAATAATAATAATAATAATAATAATAATAATAATAATAATAATAATAATAATAATAATAATAATTTGAATATCATATCACCCGAAGGCATACAGGCAAAAGAACAACAAGATAAAGAGTTAACTGAAGTACTAGAGCAAAATATACTAATGCTAATGCCTTACCCTCCGCCAGAAGTCTCTCGGCCAGGAAGGTGGCATCCGGGTAGGCATAGTGGTTCAGACAGTGCCACACGGCTGCCTGTGGGGGGGGGGAGACACACACCAGATCAGAACCACAGGCATCACACACACGCACACACACACACACACACACACACACGCACACACACACACACACAATCATTATTCAAACGGTTCAACTACTTGTAATATAGAGAAATGTTGCATATACGATAAATACAACAGGACAATTGGAGTATGAAGCCAAATCAGGTAGTAATATAACCCACCCTATATCGAGACGTGATCATTACACGTTCAAAAAGACAAAATAAATGTTTAGATGATGTTATAAATATTTATATAATATATGTAAATGCTACAAGGGCTTTGTTTCTGTGTTGGAGCTTCATGAATTGCCTGTCAGTAGACGTGCTGCTACATATAGTTGTTGTTTTGTTATTATGGTCAAAATGCAGTAAGGAAGCCACGCCCCCTGCCTCCCCTTCTATTCTCCGGGGCAGCTGATTGGTGCATTCCTCGTATCATCACTACCAATCACAATATCTTCACTACTTAACAGCGCGTGACCACTGGACAGAGCAATCTTCACTACAGAGGGATTTTGGATTTTGTCACCCTCTGTAGTGAAGATTGCTCTGTCCAGTGGTCACGCCGCTGTTAAGTAGTGAAGATATTGTGATTGGTAGTGATGATACGAGGAATGCACCAATCAGCTGCCCCGTAGAATAGAAGGGCAGGCAGGGGGCGTGGCTTCCTTACTGCATTTTGACCATAATAACAAAATAGACTATAGTTAGTTAGTTGGTTTATTGACACAAATATAAATTACGGTAATATTAAAATAAATATATGTTACATTATTTTTTTGTCCAAATTAATCTTGACATTAGGACCCAAAAATTGAATTAATTACTGAGTTACCACTACCTACCTCCTACTTGACTGAGTTACCACTACATACCTCCTACTTGACTGAGTGACCACTACTTACCTCCTACTTGACTGAGTTACCACTACTTACCTCCTACTTGACTGAGTGACCACTACTTACCTCCTACTTGACTGAGTTACCACTACCTACCTCCTACTTGACTGAGTGACCACTACTTACCTCCTACTTGACTGAGTTACCACTACTTACCTCCTACTTGACTGAGTTACCACTACCTACCTCCTACTTGACTGAGTGACCACTACCTACCTCCTACTTGACTGAGTGACCACTACCTACCTCCTACTTGACTGAGTGACCACTACCTACCTCCTACTTGACTGAGTGACCACTACCTACCTCCTACTTGACTGAGTGACCACTACCTACCTCCTACTTGACTGAGTTACCACTACCTACCTCCTACTTGACTGAGTGACCACTACCTACCTCCTACTTGACTGAGTGACCACTACCTACCTCCTACTTGACTGAGTGACCACTACCTACCTCCTACTTGACTGAGTGACCACTACCTACCTCCTACTTGACTGAGTGACCACTACCTACCTCCTACTTGACTGAGTGACCACTACCTACCTCCTACTTGACTGAGTGACCACTACCTACCTCCTACTTGACTGAGTGACCACTACCTACCTCCTACTTGACTGAGTGACCACTACCTACCTCCTACTTGACTGAGTGACCACTACCTACCTCCTACTTGACTGAGTGACCACTACCTACCTCCTACTTGACTGAGTTACCACTACCTACCTCCTACTTGACTGAGTGACCACTACCTACCTCCTACTTGACTGAGTGACCACTACCTACCTCCTACTTGACTGAGTGACCACTACCTACCTCCTACTTGTAGGTATGTGCATATTCTCCGATTTCACGCTTGACAACTTTGTCAACATTTCAGTTCAGCCCCGTTTTCTTTTCATCGAAATTGGCAAAATTTAGCGCAAAAGTTGTGTTGTGAACCCCCTAAGAAATCAGTTTTTTGTGTGTTTTCCTGTGATTGCACGAGCTTACACATGATTTGATGACGTAGTACACACATTGACCCCTCAACTCGTTGCAGAAACAATTCTCGAAAATTCTCGGAACATTTCTGAAATCACGTACATTCCGCGGAAATGGAGATGTGTTTCGTGACAGGTCGCCAAAACGCTCGTCAATTTTGCTGAAGGCGAGTTAAATTAATCTTGAAACTAATAAAATAAGTTTCTTTAGTTATTTGTCCGTCTATATGTCGAATTTGATAAGTTTTTATCGAGTAGCAACAATTTTATCAGGCTATGTAATCGATGTCAATGCACTGTTTTTCATTTCGTTGTTCGTTCGTTCTGTTTGTTTGTTTGGTAATTATGGAGGAGAGTTTCACGTTCGTTTTCAGAGACACCAACTACTTTTTCTTGGCCTACAATAGGTGCTTGTTCTAATGGTGATAGTTTTATTTTGCGCAAACCAAAAAAAAAAAAAAAAAAAAATGAAAAAAAAAAAAATGAAACCTAACCTAACCTTATATGTTTTAATGAAACCTAACCTAACCTTATGTGTTTTAATGAAACCTAACCTAACCTTATGTGTTTTAATGAAACCTAACCTAACCTTATGTGTTTTAATGAAACCTAACCTAACCTTATGTGTTTTAATGAAACCTAACCTAACCTGAGTGTTCTTGGCTGAGTGTTCATTATGCCAAATTTTTATCGGTCACAATAATCCTATTGCTTTTATAAGACAAAAATATGCCCAAAAGGCGAACTTCTATTTGATGTAACTTTCTTATTTTAGGTCCTAGGAGGGTCATCTTGGTGTCATTGGAAAGTTTGTTTCAAGACCTTTCCACTGATACCTCTTGCAATAGAATTTAACAATTTTGAAATTTTTTCCCACATAGCTACTACTTGACTGAGTTACCTACTACTCTACTATGCTAGAAAAAAGTATATACATATATAAACAAATTTTTAAATCCCTGGAGCTGGAAGCAAATATAATTCCTGAATGCAGTTACACGGGTAAAACATGATTAAATATATATATTGGCTACCGTAATATCAAGATCAACAACTGGAACTGTCGTAGAAAATAGGAACACTCGTCGACGGCTACGAGAATTCCGGCACACGAGTTCCAGGTACCACTCAATGTAACCTAAGTCTAACCTACTACAGTACAGTAAAACCTCTCATATACGGACTAATTGGGCCAAGGAGTGGTCCGAGTAATGCAAGGATCAGAATAATGGCGGGATTATATATGGGGGGATATGTTATAAAATAAATAAAATAAAAAATAATATATCTAGGTAGGTATATATAGCTAGGAAATTTCGACTCCTTGAAAAAAAAGAACAAAAAAATCTGTGTATATAGCTAGGAAATTTCGACCCCTAAAAGAAAAAAAAAAAAAATCTGTGTATATAGCTAGGAATTTCGACTCCTTGAAAAAAAAAAAAAAAATATCTGTGTATATAGCTAGGGAATTTCGACCCCTAAATAAAAAAATAAAAAAATCTGTGTATATAGCTAGGGAAGTTCGACCCCTAAAAAAAAAAAAAAAAAAAAAATAGAGGTCCGAATAATGTCAAAGTCCGAATAATGAGAGTCCGAATAATGAGAGTCCGAATAATGAGAGTCCGAATAATGAGAGTCCGAATAAGAGAAGTTTTACTGTATTATCATTAAAAAAAAATGTACTCTATGCTTTTTCCAGAAGTGAATACATATTATATCCCCAACCCAAGACTGCTGTATGGAGTAGTCTTTGCCACAACATATTGCAGCAGAACTTATAGAGAAAATTGAGCACCAGGAGTGGCAGAGAGAGCCCAGTTCTGCTTAATCTTAACCTACAAACCAATAAATAAGCAATTATACAACTATGTCATTTATATTCCTCATAAATCTATAAGTTTAACCCCTTGAGGCCCAGAACGTAATTGCCATTGTAATTTGGGTACCAGTAGACGATTTTTAGTGACTATAAGCAATATTTTATAGTTATGACCTGTTTAGTATCCTTGTCCACTAACTAATTTGGTATATTCAGTTACTTTTCGTACTTTTATGGCTCGACAACAGATGATTTTATATAGCAAAGGAAAGATCTGGGCGTGAAGGGTTTAATCTTTCTTCTCTACGAAAAAACCCCACATATCCCCGACTCCCCACCCAAGTTTATAAGATTACAGGAAGTTTCGACGGAATGCACTTTCGACGGTAGAAAATGGAGGTTTCGACGGAATGCACTTTCGACGGTAGAAAATGGAAGTTTCGACGGAATGCACTTTCGACGGTAGAAAATGGAGGTTTCGACGGAATGCACTTTCGACGGTAGAAAATGGAGGTTTCGACGGAATGCACTTTCGACGGTAGAAAATGGAGGTTTCGACGGAATGCACTTTCGACGGTAGAAAATGGAGGTTTCGACGGAATGCACTTTCGACGGTAGAAAATGGAGGTTTCGACGGAATGCACTTTCGACGGTAGAAAATGGAGGTTTCGACGGCACCGTATACCCCGTCAAAACTTCCAATGTCTCTTCCATTCTACTTCTCAATATATATATCCTAGAGTAAAACCCAAAGGTATTTTGTCCTTGAGAGGATTAACCCCTTCACGCCCAGCTCTTTCCTTTGCTATGTGAAATTGTCTGTTGTTAGCCATAAAACTACCAAAAAGTAACTAAATAAACCAAATTAGCTAATGGACAAGGATATTTAACAGGTCATATCTATATAATATTGCTTATGTTCATTAAAATCGTTGAATGGTGGTTGTATTACAATGAAAATTACGTTCTGGGCCTCAAGGGGTTAATATAAAATACAAAGTTACTAGATCATTGCCCAACAAAATTAAAGTGTAAAGCCTATACAGCCAAGATCCTCCCCCCTATATCTTCCTTGTTTCCCACCCTAACGTGGCAACACCTATCAAACTTAGCTTGCCTATCATTAATATTGTATTTAATAAAATCAATTAGCAATAAAGACTAATAAACAATGAACAACAGCACTGTTTGTGTGGCTTCATCCTCAGACTAAGGCAGTGCCCTCCTGAGGGTCACAGTTACACACATAAAAACGCCACCTCAGTTTGTGGGCAAACCTGGGAATCCTGACTCTATATACTCTATTATACTTATTTACTTTGTAAGTGTCAAATGTTAAATATTGTTTACAAATATCAATTTTACAAACAAATTTTCATTTATATCAACGATATGTTAAAATTGTGCATGATCAAAGATCTAAAATATTATGAAGGGAATGAATGAGAGGGTTCCACGGCGCTGACTTGGAAGGTTCTACGATGCACTGTGTTGGAAGTTTCCACGGTGTCATCGAAAACGCATTCCGTCGAACCTTCCCGTTAGCGTTTATTATTACTTTTTTTTTCTTCATATCACAAAGGACTGGCCAAGGGCAAAAAAAAGTAGAAATGATGAATAATGCGGCCAGGAAAGTACTATATTAGATGCTTAGGTCCAGTGTTATGTGCGAGGCATCAAAGCCAGATATTGCATCCCTTCCTACTCCCCCCACCCACTCCTACTCCCCCCCACCCACTCCTACTCTTCCAATCCTTCCTACTCCACCCCCACCCACTCCTACTCTTCCAATCCCTTCCTACTCCCCCCCACCCACTCCTACTCTTCCAATCCCTTCCTACTCCCCCCCACCCACTCCTACTCTTCCAATCCCTTCCTACTCCACCCCCACCCACTCCTACTCTTCCAATCACTTCCTACTCCACCCCCACCCACTCCTACTCTTCCAATCCCTTCCTACTCCACCCCCACCCACTCCTACTCTTCCAATCCCTTCCTACTCCACCCCCACCCACTCCTACTCTTCCATCCTTCCTACTCCACCCCCACCCACTCCTACTCTTCCAATCACTTCCTACTCCCCCCCACCCACTCCTACTCTTCCAATCACTTCCTACTCCCCCCCACCCACTCCTACTCTTCCAATCCCTTCCTACTCCACCCCACCCACTCCTACTCTTCCAATCTCTTCTACTCCCCCCCCACCCACTCCTACTCTTTCCAATCCACTTCCTACTCCACCTCCACCCACTCCTACTCTTCCAATCCCTTCCTACTCCCCCCCACCCACTCCTACTCTTCCAATCCCTTCCTACTCCCCCCCACCCACTCCTACTCTTCCAATCACTTCCTACTCCCCCCCCACCCACTCCTACTCTTCCAATCCCTTCCTACTCCACCCCCACCCACTCCTACTCATCCAATCACTTCCTACTCCACCCCCACCCACTCCTACTCTTCCAATCACTTCCTACTCCACCCCCACCCACTCCTACTCTTCCTTCTTCTTGTTGTGACCTTAGTCGCTTAGTATCGCTTCATAGGTCCTCTTCCACTTCGTCTCCTTCATTAACAAAACTTGTCAACTCTTCCCCTGTTTATTTCACCTGGGAAAGATATTTTGATCTGTTTTCAGTCCTTTGAGTATCATCCTAATTCATTGTTTCTTGTGTGTTCTAATCTCCCAGCACTGCGTTAGGAACACTTTGGTGAGGTTTACAATACTTTCAGTTTCCTTTCTGTCCCCATACAGCCCTAACACCGTACACAGGGCCCCGTCTTTCTGTTCTAGCCTCCTGTCCCACTCCTCTCTGCCTAGGACTGTTACTATTGACGCTATAAGCCTTTCCCTCTGACTCCTATACTTGTTGCATTCCACAATGACATGTTCTACAGTTTTTTTCTCTCCTACCCTGCAGCTACAATTCTGGTTCTCCAGTTCCCTGTTCCTTCCGTTGACTTCCAAGGTGCCTGTTCTTGCTTTGTAGAGTAACTTACTACCCCAGTCTCCTACATGCCAAGTCACCCCCTCTGGTTTCTGTTTCCACCTGTACCACTGCAACGTTGATTTCCTGGCCATTCCCTCCTGCCATTTAACTAGCCCATTTTTCTCAATTTTCTTTTTGATATCTCTTATCTCCATCCTGTTCCATTTCTCTCCCACAGTTTCTCTCTTTTTCCATCTCTCTAGTTCCTTCTTCCAGGTGGAACTTGATCTATTTTCCTGGGATATTTTCTTTGCCCATCTATCTTCACTAAGTCTTTCAATTTTCTTGTGGAACACCAGTTTTCCTTTAATTATCCTTTCCCTGAAGGTGCTCCATCCCATGTCTCCCCTTATGGCCTCTACAGCAGTGCTCCTACAAGATCCTAGTCCCCATCTGCCTACTATGTTCTGAGTCTTTTCCAAGTGCATGATGTCTCCTTCCCTGTACTGAGTCACTTCTGACCCATACAGACAATAGGGTACAGCCACCCCCTTCCATAAACTCCTACCTACCTCATATTTATTAATGACTCTGTTACCACCATTTATAATCATGCCTGTCATCCTCCTTGCCTTGCCTTCATTAAGTTTCCTCTGCTTTTCACCGCCTATCCCTTCCTTGTTTACTTCCATTCCTAGGTATACATACTTTACTACTCCTTCTAGGACATTATTCTGAAGCACCCACTGACTCCTACCTTCACTGTTAAACTCCATGACTTTACATTTCCTTTCACTAAACTTCAGGTCCCATTCCATTCCGTATGTGTTTGTTATGTGTAAAATCTCCTCCATTTCATCCTTACTTTCTGCCATCAGCACTATATCATCAGCATAGGCCAGACAGCCTAACTTCTCTCCTCCAATTGCTACTCCTTTACTTGACTTCCTGATTCTCACGATCAGTTCCTCTAAATACAGGTTAAATAATGTTGGGGACATGACACATCCTTGTCTAACTCCTCTATTATTTTCCATCCAGCCAGTTGTAATGTCACTTAGAGTAAATTTCACTTCGTTCCCTTCATACATGCTGTTTATTACGTCCACCACCTTTGTATCTACTCCAATGTGTCTCAGTAATCTTATGGTAATTATGGAGGAGAGTTTCACGTTCGTTTTCAGAGACACCAACTACTTTTTCTTGACCTACAATAGGTGCTTGTTCTACTGGTGCTAGTTTTATTTTGCGCAAACCAAAAAAAAAAAAAAAATGAAAAAAAAAATTGAAACCTAACCTAACCTTATGTTTTAACCTAACCTAACCTAACCTAACCCAACCTAACCTAACCTAACCTAACCCAACCTAACCTAACCTAACCTAACCTTACAGGTTTTAAAGAAACTTAACCAAACCTTAACCATAAAATATTATTTTTTTTTTTTTTTTTTTTTTTTATTGAGCGCAAGTAGAGTAGTGGTGTACAGTATACTGAGCCAAAAAAAAAATTGAATTCGTGAGTAGTAAGGTCTGTAGCGTACGTGAAACTCTCCTCCATATTAACCACATCTTGTTTTCCTCTATCCACAATTTCAACTTCTCATTAATAATCATTCCAAAAACCTTGGCTGGTATGTTCATGACAGCTATGGGCCTATAATTGGCTATGTCCTAATCTAATCATTTCCTACACCCTTCCCACCCAATCCTACTGGGGTGCAGTCAGTTCGTACACAAGTTATTTCGTACACCAGTAGATTCGTACACCAAAAAGTTGAGTTGGGTTATAATGGAGGAGAGTTTCACGTTCGTTTTCAGAGACACCAACTACTTTTTCTTGGCCTACAATAGGTGCTTGTTCTAATGGTGCTAGTTTTATTTTGCGCAAACCAAATAAAAAAAAAAAATATATATATATTTTGTGGTTCAGGTTAGGTTAGGTTTCTTTAAAACCTGTAAGGTAAGGTTAGGTTGGGTTAGGTTAGGTTAAGTTTCATTAAAACATAAGGTTAGGTTAGGTTTCATTTTTTTTCTTTTTTTTGTTGTTGTTTTTGTTTGTTTGCGCAAAATAAAACTAGCACCATTAGAACAAGCACCTATTGTAGGCCAAGAATAAGTAGTTGGTGTCTCTGAAAACGAACGTGAAACTCTCCTCCATAATTACCAAAAGTTGTTTCGTAGTCTATATGAAACCATAGTCGTTTCGTACACTCAGCCCAGAGTTGAACTTGATTACTAGTTACGAAATGACACCAAGTATGAACTAAAAAACTCAACATCAGTGTACGAAACAACTAACAAAACCTGGGTACGAAACAACTTGTGTACGAAACTCCCTGTAACCATCCTTACTCCTCCAATCATTTCCTGCACCCCCCTCCCTCCCCCTACAACACCCAGGCTCACAATCATCACAACCAATCATCACACAACCAAAATAACAGAAATAATCACCCTAATAAAAATAAAATCTGAAAAAATATTGGATATCACAAACGTCAAATTCACAAAAACTACAACCCATTCCTTTTCTCCTCTTCCCTTCCTTCCCCCTTCCTTCTATCCCCCCTACAAACAGCACCCACACCCTTAAATCACACCCACACCACAAACACACAAACAAACACACATATTGGACCAGGAAGGGGGACAATTATCAACCATAATAATAACAATAAAATCGAGGTCACATCACAGACGCCATTACACGCCCTCACACCCACCTGTAAGGGCTCCTGGACCAGCATTTTGTCTCTCCGTGGGCGTGTGGGCGATGAGTGGGTGGTGGGTGGGCGTGGTGGGCGGGGTGGGCGCCTCAAACACCCCAGACGCCTTCTATTCCAGCTCTCAGGAACATCAGGGAAGCCATTTTTAAAAACCCACTGAATGGTTCTTGTCCTGTTTGGCACAAGTTATATATATAGTTATCTCGCAATTCGGTGTCTATTGCTACCTAAATTACATCTATTATATTTTTACTTCTGATTTTTTAATTATAACTTGAATTCGCTACATTTTGTCTTTATATCGCCTACCGTACCGTAGATAACAGTGAAGTCGCCACCTACAGTGAAGTCGCCAGGCGCCAAATATTACGAATTATAGCATTACTACTGATTTTTATGTGCCACTGAAGATGTTACACAGTAGTTTATATCATGACTGTATAATCTACCCTGTTTTAGCATTGTTTTGTGCTTTGTAGCTGCAAGTATAGACGGTTTCAAATTTCACTACGCGTTTTTTTTTCGGGCAACGACGACAGCGGTACGACACTCAGTAAATAAACACTAGATGGCGACTCTACTGTTGATAGCCACTTTGCAGATATTTTTGTAATTGGTTCATTTATAGCCATATTATGACACAGATGAAGACACAAAATGACACAGATTCTCCAGATAGCCCCTTCTAACTTTCCTGAAATCATGGATGTAGAAATACATGCCTGGAGCCTTCAAGAAGGCATACAGGAGCGGCATCGCCAAGGCCCAGGCGCTGTGGAACAAGCAGGGTAAGCCATAAATTGTTTAAAGAAAAAATAAAAATATTTCGGCAATAATCTGAAAATGCGATAAAGCGAATATGCAATAATGCAAAACTATTTTTTCAGGAATGAGTACAGTGTTTGCGGACAGCCTGTACAAGGCGATAAACAGGCGGCTCCCTGTTCCCACCAAAACAAGGTGGCACAGCCTCTATGACAGCCTGGTGGTCCTCAACAAAGTGCTGGAGGAGAAGAAAGACCAGCTGCACAAGTGCATGAACCAGCAGAGCAATCTGACAGTGTTTGTCCAGACAGACATTGACATCGTGTCAGAATATGCTAAGGTAAATAAACTAAATATAAGTTGGGCGTTATCGCGATACTTTGTTGCTTTTTACTCTTTAGCTTATGCTTCGATCTATTTTAAAACTAGTTAATTAAATAATAAATACTATTTGTCTATTTCAATGTTCAGGTGATGGCACCTGTCGCCTTAGCACTGGACCAGATCCAGGGGCAGAAGCAATGCTACCTGGGCTGCCTGATCCCCACCCTCATTGTGACCAAGAAGAAGCTGGTCAGCTTGATGACCAGCGGCAACCTCCGGTTCTGCGAGCCCCTGGTCAACACCCTCCTCGCTGCCATGGACAGGAGGTTCGCCGGCACCTTTGAGGATAAGGAGTGTCTTCTAGCCACTGCCTTCCACCCCAAGTTTCGCCTCAAGTGGATGGGGGCTTCTGAGGAAACAATGGTCAAGAGGTCAGAGGTCAAGTCCCTGATGGAGAGGAAGGTGGAGGAGTTCTTGCGGCGTGCTGACCTGGAGACCGCCAGCAACAGAAGCAGCCGCGAGGACATGGAGACGGAGGACTACTACTCCAGCATCTGTGTGTGATGAGGAGGATGACACTGGAGGTCATCACAGGTCAACCAAGTTCAAGGCTGCTCACATTGTGAAGGTGTGGCTGCAGGCCAAATGGACAGACAGTCTGGCAGACCCAGCCTTCAACAGTGAGAAGGTGCTCATTGACCTCTTCTTGAGGTACAACACGGCGATGCCGTCCAGCGCCGCGGTGGAGCGCTTGTTCTCCCTTGGCAAGGACATCAACAGGGCCAAGAGGAGCTCCCTGTCTGATGAAAACTTCAACATGCTCATGTTTATGAAGGGGAACATGTTGCAGAACCTGGTCTAGACTGTGACTGTGCAAAAAACATTTTTAGTAGTTTAAACTTTCAAATGTAGTTATTTTACTTAAAAACAGTACTTTTCATTAGTGAAGAGACAGGATAAACATTGAATGTAGAAGATATTAGTGTGCAAAAGGTAAATGAAGGGTTTTCTAACAGTTTACTGATAGCATTTAAGATTTTTTATTTAAAATATCAATATCGTTATCGCTTGTATCGGAATTTTGGATTTATAGATTTATCGGTTATCGCCGATAAGGTTATCGTTTTCGATTATCGTGATAAATTTTTTCGTTATCGCGCCCACCTATGCCTATTCCTCCCTATTTCTCCCTATTTCTCCCTATTTCTCCCAATTCCTTCCTACATTCTCCCTATTTCTCCCTATATTCTCCCTATTTATCCCTACATTCTCCCTATTCCTCCCTATTTCTCCCTACATTCTCCCTATTTCTCCCTATATTCTCCCTATTCCTCCCTATTCTCCCTACATTCTCCCTATTTATCCCTATTCCTCCCTATTTCTCTCTATTTCTCTCTACCTACCCGGTACATAATTTGAGAGGATTCATTCACACAACTCGCCTGAACAGAATGGACGCAAAAAATTTCGCCTCTCTCAAATCACAGTCTAACAATAGTCTCACAGTCTAACAATAGTCTCACAGTCTCAAATAGTAGTAGACTGCCCGCTAACTGCCGTGGTATCGCTTCTCTCACTATCTTCTGCCGTAGTTTTCATGGTCACGCATGCTCTTCTGAAAACAAAATATCGGACTTTTTAGACTTTTTGTGATATTTAAATGTTGTTTCTGATTTTTCTCTGTCATTTCCTTACCTTATTAAGCGTGATTTCTATGGAGTTTTGCACTATGGCTCAGTGGATAACTCTTTTTTTTTTTTAGAGGGGGGGATTTTTGGGATATTTTGCGCTCGCGTTGGCTTGTGACGTCACGCTCTTTGCATGGCCGTGACGGGAAGTCGGCCATCTTGGGTCCTATTATCGCATGCCTTTTATTTTTACCTCAATTTACGGGAAATTTCCTTGCAATATCTAAGGTCATGGAATTGGCTACATAGGGGTGTGTGATTATATTGCATTATATTACTCCTAAACAAAGGCATTATATTCACGGTAAATAGATAAAAGCAGGCTCATTAATAGCGCATTTTCGTGACGTTCACCGCCCTGGTTCAGTCCAGTCCGGACCGGGTCAGGGTGGACTGATGGTCGCGAAAATACATCGAGACTGGCCCCGTCCCATTCGTCGTTCCTATTGGCTGGGGGATCGAGTGGGCGGTACTGAACTGAACTGTGGAGGCGGCAGGCGTCCATCTTTTCAATATCCTTTTTGTCGTCCGCCTTTTAACCTGTGCTGAAGACTTTACAACTACCACGCCTGTGATACTATAGTCTTATGGTCGGCCATCATGGTGTTTCATGTCTTATCAGCAGCACGAGAAGCTCCTGGTCGCCTTCCCCGCTGACTGTAGTGCGCATGCGCCAGTTCTCCCCACACTGGTCCAAGGTGGTCCTGGTATGTGGGTCGGACCGGACTGGACTGGGCTAGCCCGTTCTAGACTGCCTCGCAAAAACAGTGACCGCCCGGGACTAGCCCAGTCCAGACCGGGCCAGAGCGGTCGCGAAAATACGCTATAAGCTACGTCCACACTAGGTATTACGATGCGCCTTGTAATGCGCATGATGTGCTGTACGTGGGAAGTGATGCAGAACGGAACACCGGGTGTGTACGTGTCCACATTACACCTTGGCGTGATGCGCGCATTACTTCCCGCAGCACATGATGCGGGAGTTTACTGAATCATATAGTGGCTGACTTGTATACCCTACAGTATGACGTCCGTCAAGTAGCCAGACGGCTATTGATGCGCGCATATTACGTTGCAGAAATGCCCAGCGCTAGATTTGCCCCCAGCATCACTCTCCCGCATCACTAAACACGAAAATCGAGTTCCAGCATTATAACGCGCATCGTAATGCCTTGTGTGGACGGGCCTTTATGGTTCCCCAGATGCCAGTTATCAAACAAGGTAGTCGAAAATTTCCACGTTCACGAAAGTTGTACACGTACGTATACAGTACGACCCATACCTAATCCTTGGTACCACCGTGGAAAAGATCCCGGTTCCTTAGTTCTTTGTTCTTAGGAGGTATATGTGGATCCTGGCAGGCCTGAACAGACCAAAAAACTTAACCAAACCAAGAACCAAAAAGTGTGTCAGATCAAATGATGTTGTTATATGTTCTTAGCTAGACACTGGATAGACCAAACACCAAGTTCGCACACAAGTTTATTACGGCGGGAATATGTAGGTAAGTACAGCGGAGGAAGGCCACGAGGAACACAGAGAAAAGGTGTTTGTGCTCTCTATGTGGTGGCTGGGAGGTAACTGCAGGATCCTGGTCAGGCTGGTCTCGAAAGTAGGGAGCGAGAGGAGGTGCGGGAGGATAATTTGGGTCACGAGCGAGTCAGGTCACCCGCCATGTGTGGCTTGACCTTTAGGGGTAATTAGGCAGCTGTGTGTCGCCCAACCTTGGGGTCACTACAAAATAGGCCAAAATAGGTTTTACAAAATAGGGCCCCCAACCAGCATTTCGCATAGGGCCCCAAAAGGCTAGAAACGGCACTCAGATCAGATGATGGTGTTGGGGTGTTGCCGTCCTGTAACGGCACCCCATCATTTATGTTTAGTTTTCTATGTTTTCTATTATTTTGTTTTATTTTGTTATTGCTGTTTGTATTACTGTTGCTGCTGCCTTGTAATGCTTTCAATGAGTGTAGAAAATCTGGTTCCAAAGACTGATGTTAAAAGTGAAATCAAGTTCATGCTCGAGGCAGTGTGGCGGCGGCCGTGTGGTAATGTCCCGTTGCCTTGCCATATATCTATTATTTCAGTGTTTTATCGCTACTTCCGCCGCGCCCTAGTAGCTGCACCTCATCTATGCCACCATGCCTCCTAAAAATGCCCAGAAGGGAGGCGCCTCGCAGTCTAAAAAGGCTGATCAGAAGAAGAAGGAGAAGATTGTTGAGGTAGGAAGGACGTGTGTGTGTGCGTGTGTGTGTGCGTGCTTTGGAACATGTATGGGACACTTTCACCCACCTCCACTAACGACCCTAACAACCCTGCATGCACTAACGACCCTTTCTGACCCTAGTGGGGGTGTCTTTAGGGTCTTTTAGGGTTCAGGTTGCCCCTCGTCCAGGCTGTCCCCGTCACAACGTGCCCTCACAGCTGTGGTGCTGATGGTGCCTGTGTGGTGGTACTGGTGGTGTGGGTCATAATGGACGAGAACTTCGCGGTCGCTACTGACCTTAATACTCACGTTTTCTGTATTTTTTTTTGTTCATTATACTGTGCAGTTCAGTTCAGTTCAGTTCAGTTCAGTTCAGTTGTGGGTCGGGAGTCAGGCCTTTTTCAACGGCACTCCCTGACGTGTTTCTTCTTGCTGTCTGGGTCGTTAATTAGTTGTCTTCTCTTATTCTATCTTATTAGTTTCTTTCTTTTTCTTTCTTCTTATTTTCTCTGGTCATCCAAAAACTGTTGATTGTTCTTTTTGCTTCTTCCACATTCCCCTCTCCGAACAAATACTCCCCCACTATATCCTCTTCCTCCTCTAAGTAAGGTTGTTGTAGCCTCGCACTGAGTACTCATCTACTTCCCCGTATCGTTAAAAAATTATATACAGATTGAATTTTATTTATAGTTATCTAATAGCGCACACGACACACCCTCCTCCCCCGACGACTAATTCAACACGGCAAAAGTGCTACAAACTCTTGTGTTCAAAGGTTAAGGTTAGGTTTAATTAAAAGCTACAAGGTTAGGTTAGGTATAGGCTACTCTGTATTTGTATTTTTCCACTATTACCGTGGTGTGGGCAGGCAACACCTCGCACTGGTGGTGGTGGTGGTGGTGCACAGCTGGGCAACGATTTACAAGACTAACCAAACCATAACCCCCTAAACTAAACTATTCACTGACCGCGCAGTCCTCGTCCATTTTTACCCACTTCAGTTAGCCCCGCCCCATACACACACACACAAGCTCGCCCACTATTGAATAGACACACACACACACACACACACAAGCCCACCCCATACACACACATACAAGCTAGCCGCGCCCCACCCCGCGCCATACACACACAAGCCCACCCGGCCATCACACCCAAGGTATAAGGGTATATTTAAGAAATATAAAAATAAATAAATAAATAAATAAATAAATAAAAAAAATGAAGAAAAAAAAATGTGAAAAATCATAAAATATAAAAAATATAAATATAAAAATCTAAAAAAAATATATAAATAAATAAAAAATATATAAATAGTCTATATGAAAAAAAAAAAAGAAAAAATATATATATACCTATATATATATAAAAGAAAAAATATATATATACCTATATATATATAAAAGAAAAAATATATATATACCTATATATATATAAAAGAAAAAATATATATATACCTATATATATATAAAAGAAAAAATATATATAGGTAATTATATAAAAATATTAACAAATCAAAAAACAAAACATCTGAAAATATAATATTTTTAAAAATCAAAAAATCAAAAATAAATGATTACATGAATCACATTTTATTTTTTATTTTATTTTTTAAATATACCCTTATACATGACATGACGTCATTTTTTTCACACACACACAAATACCCGCAATATGGTAAGAGAGCCGGCTGGCAAGGTTTGGAGACCTTAGGGCTTCCAAGCACCAAGATGTCCTGTCCTGCCTCACTAGGAATGGTGCAGCACTGTCTTAATGTTCCTTGATCTGAATCACCACAAATCACCAACTGCAATACAATGAAGCTCTTGAATGGCAAGGCCTTAAACCTTCAATAATCTGATGACTGAAATAGTTTAAAGCATCTCACAAACACACCTATAACTTGATGCCACGCCGCTCCCAAAACATCTCACAAACACACCTATAACTTGATGCCACGCTCCTCCCAAAACATCTCACAAACACACCTATAACTTGATGCCACGCCGCTCCCAAAACATCTCACAAACACACCTATAACTTGATGCCACGCCGCTCCCAAACATCTCACAAACACACCTATAACTTGATGCCACGCCGCTCCCAAAACATCTCACAAACACACCTATAACTTGATGCCACGCTCCTCCCAAAACATCTCACAAACACACCTATAACTTGATGCCACGCCGCTCCCAAAACATCTCACAAACACACCTATAACTTGATGCCACGCCGCTCCCAAAACATCTCACAAACACACCTATAACTTGATGCCACGCCGCTCCCAAAACATCTCACAAACACACCTATAACTTGATGCCACGCCGCTCCCAAAACACCTCACAAACACACCTATAACTTGATGCCACGCCGCTCCCAAAACACCTCACAAACACACCTATAACTTGATGCCAGGCCGCTCCCAAAACACCTCACAAACACACCTATAACTTGATGCCAGGCCGCTCCCAAAACATCTCACAAACACACCTATAACTTGATGCCACGCCGCTCCCATAACATCTCACAAACACACCTATAACTTGATGCCACGCCGCTCCCAAAACATCTCACAAACACACCTATAACTTGATGCCACGCTCCTCCCAAAACACCTCACAAACACACCTATAACTTGATGCCACGCTCCTCCCAAAACATCTCACAAACACACCTATAACTTGATGCCACGCTCCTCCCAAAACATCTCACAAACACACCTATAACTTGATGCCATGCTCCTCCCAAAGCACCTCACAAACACACCTATAACTTGATGCCACGCCGCTCCCAAAACATCTCACAAACACACCTATAACTTGATGCCACGCTCCTCCCAAAGCACCTCACAAACACACCTATAACTTGATGCCACGCTCCTCCCAAAACATCTCACAAACACACCTATAACTTGATGCCACGCCGCTCCCAAAGCATCTCACAAACACACCTATAACTTGATGCCACGCTCCTCCCAAAGCACCTCACAAACACACCTATAACTTGATGCCACGCTCCTCCCAAAACATCTCACAAAACACACCTATAACATGATGCCACGCTCCTCCCAAAGCACCTCACAAACACACCTATAACTTGATGCCACGCTCCTCCCAAAGCACCTCACAAACACACCTATAACTTGATGCCACGCCGCTCCCAAAACACCTCACAAACACACCTATAACTTGATGCCACGCTCCTTCCAAAGCACCTCACAAACACACCTATAACTTGATGCCACGCTCCTCCCAAAAAATCTCACAAACACACCTATAACTTGATGCCACGCTCCTCCCAAAACACCTCACAAACGCACCTATAACTTGATGCCACGCTCCTCCCAAAACATCTCACAAACACACCTATAACTTGATGCTTTAACTCTTAACTTTAACTTTTAACTTAACTTTAACTCCTCCCTTAGGACAAAACCTTTGGCCTGAAGAACAAGAAGGGCGCCAAGCAGCAGAAGTTCATCCAGCAGGTGCAGCACCAGGTGAAGTATGGCGGCAACAAGACTGCGCGGGAGCTGGAGAAGGAGAAGGACACTCAGAGCAAGAGTAAGGACGACCTCAAGAAGAAGCTGGCAGAGATCGGTGACCTCTTCAAACCCGTGCAGCAGACAGCCGGCAAAGGTCAGGATGGGAGGGCAGGGCAGGAGGGCAGGGCAGGGCAGGGCAGGGCAGGGCAGGGCAGGGCAGGGCAGGACAGGACAGGACAGGACAGGACAGGACAGGACAGGAAGGGAGGGCAGGGGTGAATGTGAAGTGAATGGGTGGGGGGTGATGGGTGATGGGGAGGGAATAGATGGGGGGTAAAGGGTGAGTGAAGGGTGGTGGGGGGGTAAAGGGTGGGGGATTATGGGTAATGGGTGAGTGAAGGGTGGGGGGGGAGGGTAATGGGTTTGGGGGATTGGAAGGGTTGGGTTTAAAACATCATTTCACATCCCTGATTTTAGGAAAGTTAGAAGGGGCTATCTGGGAAGGATTTGGTGGGCCCCAAGGCCCCAATAGCCCTCCGCAGGAGCTAGCCAAAAAATCCCCCCCCGTGGGGGCTTTTTGGGGAGAAACCCTAAACACAACATTTTCAAAAAATAATGACTTAGCAACAAAAAAAAGATGGGCCCCTTACCAACAAAACAAGATGACTTACCAACAAAACAAGATGACTTACCAACAAAAAAAAGAGATTAGCAACAAAAAAAAGAGACTTACCAACAAAACAAGATGACCCCTTACCAACAAAACAAAATGACTTTAAAAACAAAACAAGTACTTTGCAAAAAAACAAGATGACCCCTTTGCAACAAAACAAGATGATTAAAAACAAAACAAGAGATTACCAACAAAAAGAACTTACCAACAAAAAAAAGAGACTTAACAAAAAAAACAAAGACTTTGCAACAAAACAAGATGACTTAGCAACAAAACAAGATGCCCTTAACAACAAAACAAATGACTTTCCCAAAAAAAAGATGACTTTTTAAAAAACCAAAAAAAGATGATTAAACCAAACAAAAAAAAAAGGCTTCCAAAAAAACCCAAAATGACTTGCAACAAAACAAGAGATCTTAACAAAAAACAAGATGACTTTAAAAACAAAAAAAGAGGCTTAGCAACAAAACAAGATGATTTGAACAAAAAAACAAGTGATTAACAAAAAACAAGAGATTACCAAAAAAAACAAGAGACACCAACAAAACAAGATGACTTAACAACAAAACAAGATGACTTAACAACAAAACAAGATGACTTAGCAACAAAACAAGATGACTTAACAACAAAACAAGATGACTTACCAACAAAACAAGATGACTTAACAACAAAACAAGATGACTTAGCAACAAAACAAGATGACTTAGCAACAAAACAAGATGACTTAACAACAAAACAAGATGACTTTTTTTACCAAAAAAAAACAAGTGACTTTGCAACAAAACAAGAGACTTAACAACAAAACAAGAGATTACCAACAAAACAAGAGATTACAAAAAAACAAGATGACTTAAACCAAAAAAAAATACCTTACCAAAAAAAAACAAAATATTTTCAACAAAAAAGATGACCTTTTTAAAACAAAAAAAGATGACTAACAACAAAAAAGAGACTTACCAACAAAACAAGATGACCCTTAGCAACAAAACAAATGACTTACCAACAAAACAAAGAGACTTTTAAAAAAAACAAGAGAAATTTGCAAAAAAAAGATGACTTAACAACAAAAAAAAGATGACTTAGCAAAAAAAACAAGATGACCCCACCAACAAAAACAAAATGACTTTAAAAACAAAACAAGATGACCTTACCCAACAAAAAAAAGATGACTTAGCAACAAAACTAGATGACTTAACAACAAAACTAGATGACTTAGCAACAAAACTAGATGACTTAGCAACAAAACAAGATGACTTAACAACAAAACAAGATGACTTAACAACAAAACTGACTTATCAACAAAACAAGATGACTTA
Organism: Chionoecetes opilio; assembly: GCA_016584305.1. Lineage (NCBI taxonomy): Eukaryota > Metazoa > Arthropoda > Malacostraca > Decapoda > Majidae > Chionoecetes > Chionoecetes opilio. Next base: position 514,130 of record JACEEZ010022753.1, read on the forward strand.
ACAACAAAACAAGATGACTTAACAACAAAACAAGATGACTTAACAACAAAACAAGATGACTAAAACAAAACAAAAGACTTAAAAGCAAAATAGAGACTTAAAACAAAACAAAGGAAAAAAACTTTTTCCCCTAATACAGAAAATTTATGAACAAATCCCACTTTCACAATAAAGGGGAATAAAATATTAACATTTCAAGTCAACATTTCAGTCACACACACACCGTGACCTCAACACCAACACCAGCACCACCCATGACCTGACCTGACCTCTCCTCCTTACAGGTAGTGACCCTAAGTCCATCCTCTGTGCATTCTTCAAGCAGGGTCACTGTGGCAAGGGGAACAAGTGCAAGTTTTCTCATGACCTCAACATCGAACGCAAGGTAGGTCAACGGGTCGGGTCGTGTAAGGGTTTGACCTATTTGCACTTCTGTCGTAGCTGCTTTAGATAGATAGATAGATATTTTATTGGCCACAAAAATGCATAAAAAGATAATACATAATATACCAAAAATTACTCATGGACCGAAAATTTACTCTAAACAGTCATTAACAAAAGTATCAAGGGGCTCAAAAACAAACAAAAATAATAAATAAATAAATAAATAAATAAATAAATAAATAAAAACCACCACCTAAACGTAATTTAAAAAAAGATTAAGGGGGTCAAAAAAAAAAAAAAAAAAAAAAAAAAAAAAAAAAACACCACCTAAACATCATAACAAAAAAAGTATCAAGGGGCTAAAAAAAAAAAAAAAAAAAAAAAAAAAAAAAAAAGCCATCACCTTTTCCCTTTTCTTTCTCGTCTTCGTCCTTTCTCCCATCTTTATTTTCTTATTTTCTCCTTTTCCCAATCCTGGTTTTTTCTTCCTCTCGTCGTGGCGTTGCATGTTGTTGCAAAGTGGCGACGACACAGCGACAGGATGGAGTTCATTTCATAATGTTCTGTAATGTGCAGGCTTGTTTAGACACGTCAATATAATATTCATCACTTATTGTTCTCTCTCTCTCTCTCTCTCTCTCTCTCTCTCTCTCTCTCTCTCTCTCTCTCTCTCTCTCTGTCTGTCCTCTTTCTTTGCTTCACTTATTGTCCTCTCTCTCTCTCTCTCTCTCTTCCTCTCTCTCTCTCTCTTCTCTCCTCTCTCTCTCTCTCTCTCTCTCTCTCTCTCTCTCTCCTCCTTCACCTCATCTCTTCCACCTTTCTTCCTTTCTTCCTTTCTTTCCCTTCACCCTTTCTTCCTTTCTTCCTCTTTCTCTTCCTCCTTCACCCTTTCTTCCTTCCTCTTCCTCTTTCTTCCTTTCTATCACTTTCTTCCTTTCTATCACTTTCTTCCTTTCTATCACTTTCTTCCTTTCTATCACTTTCTTCCTTTCTTCCCCTCTCTCTCAACCTCCTTCACCTCACCACCACCTTTCCCTCTGTCCTTCCCAACACCTCATCCACACACTCACCCATCCCTCCACCTCACACCCACACACTCCCCCATCCCTCCACCTCACACCCACACACTCACCCATCCCTCCACCTCACACCCACACACTCCCCCATCCCTCCACCTCACACCCACACACTCACCCATCCCTCCACCTCACACCCACACACTCACCCATCCCTCCACCTCACACCCACACACTCACCCATCCCTCCACCTCACACCCACACACTCACCCATCCTTCCACCAACAGGCAGAAAAGCGCAGTGCCTATGTTGACATGCGGGACAATGGTGAGGAAACAAGTGCGGACTGGGATGAGGCGACGCTGATGGAGGTTGTGGAGCAGAAACACGGCAAGGAGAAGGCTCAAGCCACCACCACCGAGATTGTGAGTTGGAGGATCAGGGGTGTGGCTATAAGGGGAAAGATGAAGGGTCAGGGGTGTGGCTATAAGGGGGAAGATAGAGGGTCAGGGGTGTGGCTATAAGGGGAAAGATGAAGGGTCAGGGGTGTGGCTATAAGGGGGAAGATAGAGGGTCAGGGGTGTGGCTATAAGGGGAAAGATTGGGGGTCAGGGGTGTGGCTATAAGGGGAAAGATTGGGGTCAGGGGTGTGGCTATAAGGGGAAAGATGGGGGTCAGGGGTGTGGCTATAAGGGGAAAGATGGAGGTCAGGGGTGTGGCTATAAGGGGAAAGATGGGGGTCAGGGGTGTGGCTATAAGGGGAAAGATGGAGGGTCAGGGGTGTGGCTATAAGGGGAAAGATGGGGGTCAGGGGTGTGGCTATAAGGGGAAAGATGGGGGTCAGGGGTGTGGCTATAAGGGGAAAGATGGAGGGTCAGGGGTGTGGCTATAAGGGGAAAGATGGAGGGTCAGGGGTGTGGCTATAAGGGGAAAGATGGGGGTCAGGGGTGTGGCTATAAGGGGAAAGATGGAGGGTCAGGGGTGTGGCTATAAGGGGAAAGATGGAGGGTCAGGGGTGTGGCTATAAGGGGAAAGATGGAGGGTCAGGGGTGTGGCTATAAGGGGAAAGATGGAGGGTCAGGGGTGTGGCTATAAGGGGAAAGATGGAGGGTCAGGGGTGTGGCTATAAGGGGAAAGATTGAGTTTATGTTCTGAAGGGTTACAAGTCCTTAGATAGTTTGATAGTTAGTTAGAACTTAGATAGATAGATAGCTACATAGTTAATGAGGCAACTTTATCCCATGTAGAGCTAACAGGTAATTAGTAACTCATCATCAGTTAATCATTTAAAACTAATCAAGACTAATCTGTTAATCCCTTCACGCCCAGATCTTTCCTTGGTTATAAAAAAAATTATGTTGTTAGCCATAAAATTACGAAAAGTAACTGAATATACCAAGTTGGGTAGTGGACAAGGATACTAAACAGGTCATAGCTATAAAATATTGCTTATAGTCACTACAAATTGTCTAATGGCACCCAAATTACAGTGTAAATAATGTTCTGGGTCTCAAGGGGTTCATCATCTCAAACTATAACATCAGACAACTATTTATTATTATTATTATTTACTATTATTTATTTATTATTATTTATTATTTACTATTATTTATTATTTATCTCTCACCTCACCTCACCTCACCTCACCCAACAGGTGTGCCGGTTCTTCCTGGACGCGGTTGAGAATGGCAAGTACGGATGGTTCTGGGACTGTCCTAACGGCTCCAACTGTAAATACCGCCACGCCCTGCCCGCTGGTTTTATCCTCAAGAAGGTAGGTGCTGGGTACTGTTATCTATGTTATCTATGGGAGGGACGTACTTATCTAATCCTTCTTCTAGTGTAGTCACTCCTAGACTTATCCTAGACACCACTCCAACAGCTCTCCCCAATGCCTCACCACCTTCTCTCCTCTTCACGTGCCCAAACCACCTCCATCGCCTTACTCTCACCTGTAGTGCAGCAGATAATCATAACAATTGTGCAAATTATGACTAAAGCATGACATGTTTACCAGTGTTAGTACAACATACCATAAGGTTCATTTTCAGATCAGGAGGTAAGTCAGATTTGACCTCTGAGGATAGTGAGAGGTCAATGACCTCAATTACATTGAAATTGTCATTTTTTCACGATTCTGGTGCAGTTTGTCTGTTTTGGGAATCATTAAAAAGGTATGTTGCCATGTGTTGGTCCCTTTATCTTCTGGAGAGCCTATTTATACATAATCACAGTATGCAACCATGACTGAACAAGTGCTTTAAATGAGGTCAGTGATCTCAGAAAACAAATTTATTGAAATACACATTTAGGTTATTGTGGTGTCCAGAACAGCTTGCATGAAATCGTGTTGTAAGATCATCTGTGCAACCTTAATTTTCAATGTGCACTGAACATAGTCTATAAGCTTAAAGTACAGTGAGGTCAGTTACCTGAGACACATGTATAGTACATAGTGAGGGACAAGTAGAGTGGGAGTGGGGTTTCTCTCTCGCGGCTGTGGAGCACTGAGGTGCCTCCCCACTGCCTGCATGCCTTACACTGTTGAAGAGCAGCAGTTGTGGTGCTTGTGTTGGCCAACTTAGTCTGGTGCTTGATGTTCACCCCATCCAGGATCATGTTCACCAGAGCAAGGAGGGATGGTGTCACAGAATCTTTCTGGCAGTCTGCGTGGAACGCACCGTCAGAGGTGAACCTGGTCTGAAACATTTCTCTACGTACTACCTGTGCTGCTCTTACTAGGTGCATGGCATCGCTGTCATGATCACAGGCCTTCTTCAGGGCAGGACCTATATCTTTCTCAAACAAGAGAAGTGTGTCTGGGCCCTGAGAATGGGCTCTCAGATCAGAAAGCACAGCAAGAAGTCTGTCCTTCAGTCTGGTTGTGTGTATTCTGTTGGTTACCGTGGCACACAGCTGCTCCAGTCTCGTCTTGTAGAGGTTAGCCATGTCTGAGAGTTTAAATACAGGGCCATTGTCCTCATCTGCATGCATGTCCTCCATGAATACCACCAGCTCAGCAAAGGCTATGCCATGCAGACGATCCACATCCTCGTCCTTGAGTGCGACGGGTCTGATTTTGTTGTATAATGCACGGAGACAGCTGCGATGGTATTTTGCCTCGATGGCAATCAGTCTCCTGCAGACAGCTTGGCCACAGTTCAGTGTCCCCCAATTGGTGCACATCTCTGAAGGGTTCTTGTCAATTTCCTTGTAGCTGCTTCGTGCAAGTCTGCAGTGCCAGCTGGCTTATTGCAGAAGAAACAGATAGGCGCGGTTGAGTGTGGAAGCCTGTGGGCAGCTGCTGGTCGTGTGTGCACGGTTGGAGCACCGGTACTAGATTGCTGTCCTGAAGCTGATTCTGCTTGCCCCTGCTGGTCAAACATTTTTTGTTAAAACTTTAAACGAGATTCTGTGCCACTGAGCACTGTGTGTCCTCAAGGTAGCTTCTACGCCATCGCCAAACGTCCAGTCTGTTCACGTTGAGTTTCCATTGGCATGTGCCGAAGTCCCTTGAACTGGAGGAGGTCTTAGACTGTCAATGATGCATAGCCACTACCACTCAGTTTCATGGTTGATCTTGGTGGGCACTGCCAAAGCCGTCTCTATGTAAAAGCCTGCGCCTGGGAGGCGAGATGGATGGTGACGTCATTTTCAGAGTCGGCTCCACAAGCCAGTAGGAGCCGAGCTTTCAGTGAGTGAGGACGTACGGGCGGCACGGCTCTCATTGCACCCACCTTTCACCCACTGTAAACTCTTCGCCATTTAATATTTTGCTTGAAAACATTTTACGTGGAGAATATCAATAGAAGCGGAATTTAATTCGCTTTCCATTGCTATATTTCGTTTACTGATAAATAAATTAGAACCATACATACATTAGCGTTAACTAAATAAATAACATCATCAACCGGGAAAAATTACCCGATTTCAAGATATTTTTAGTTAGTTAACTCTAATTTATGCATGCTGCTAATTCATTTATCAGAAAACAAAATATAGCAATGGAAAGCTAACTAAATTCCGCTTCTATTGATGTTCGCCATGTAAAATGTTTTCAAGCAAAATATTAAATGGCGAAGAGTTAAAGTTCATGCATATTTCTTGAGAGTCTCATAATGGCATTTCTTTAGTGCGTTTTACGGGTTTTTATTTGAAAATATTAAAGAACAAACATTTCCGAAGATAACAGTATATCTTTTATACTGATAAACATTATATTAGGTAGGTAAACTTATCATCTCGGTGGCCTCGTACAGACTCCGTCCGTGACGTCATCAATCTCAGGCGCAGGCCTTTACATACAGACGGCTTTGCCACTGCAAAGGTTCATCTGTCTCTGCTTGGCAAAGAATACAAAGCTCCCAGTTAGTTCTTGGTCAGTGGTCTTGATTGCTTGGACGTAGAGGGCTGGGCTGTGTCTATGAGGATATGACGCTTTGCCATAGTGACGATCAGGTCTGGGATGCTTGTATCTTGGCTTGGATCATCAGGCAGGGAATCCTGCAACACACAACTACAACAATTGTGCTAGTACCAGCCACCACAGCCACCACAGCCACCACAGTTTACATTCATTGGCATCAATATTTGATATGTTGAGGTAATTGACCTCTCACTGTCCTCAGAGGTCAAAGCTAGACACCTGTAAATAATTACCAACGCTGTGTGGAATATGTAGACACTTTTATTGGAACACAAATGCATGGTTTGTACATCATAACCATGTTTACCATTAACCAATGATGCCAAACATCAATATTTTGATACTTTGAGGTCATTGACCTCTCACGGTCCTCAGAGGTCAAATCTGCCTTACCTCCCGATCTGAAAATGAAGCTTATGGCATGTACTAACACTGGGAGACATTTCATGCTTTACTCATAATTTGCACAATTCTTATGCTATGAGAGATTATCAGCTGTACTCTGGCACTTCCACTCTTAACACCTCTCACTAAAAGTAACTAAATATACCAAATTAATTACTCTACAAGAATACTAAACAAGTCTTATCTTTAAAACATTGCTGGTATTCACTAAAAATCGTGTAATGGTACCCAAATTACAATGAAAATTACGTTCTGGGTCTCAAGGGGTTAATGATACTTAGATAATCCAATCTTATATACTCTGAAGCCCCTTTGTAGAAACTTCCTCAAGGGGCTGGGCACACGCAGTGGCGTACCGAGGGGGGGGGCATGCGGCCATGGCTCCCCCCTTTTGCAGAGAATAAATAATGATAAATAAATAAATTTATTATATACATATTATAATTATGTTTTCCTAGAGATATTGAGTCAACATCTTATATAAAAATTCTTGAAACGAGTTAAATGCGAATACAATTATATTTTCCTTAAGATATTAAGTCAAAATTTAATATAAAAATTCTAAAAAACGAGTTAAATGCGAATAAAATGATATTTCCCTTAAGATATTGAGTACAAATCTATTATAAAAATTCTAAAAAACGAGTTATATGAGAATAAAGTTATATTTTCTTTAGGATAATAAGTCAAAATCTAGAATAAAAATTCTGAAAAACAAATTATATGAGAATAAAATTTTATTTTCCTAAAGATATTGAGTCAAAATCTAATCTAAATATTCTAAAAAAACGAGTTAAATGAAAATAAGATTATAGCCTATATACCTATAGATAATGAGTCAAAATCTAATGTAAAAATTCTTAAAAAAACGAGTTAAATGCGAATAAAATTATATTTTTCTAAAGATAATGTGTCAAAATCTAATATCAAAATTCTAAAAAACGAGTTATATGAGTATAAAATTATATTTTCCTTAAAGTCATCGTCCAGACCATTTCATCATTCCTGATTTAATGCAGTCAAAATATAGCCGCCATCGAGTATATCAACAATATGTTGTCACTTTTTGCATCCAGTCACCCGTTTTTAAATGATCCACATTCAAAATCTGTAAATTCCCCGAGCTCTCAAAACACAACTGACGACCAGCAGACGACGCACCATGGCTTGGTGACGTCACGGCAGGAAGCCTCCCAGCCCGGCCCAGATACAAATACACGGAGACTCAGAAAAAAATATAGTAATTGAAGAATTTTGGGTGTTTCTGATTTTTTTTTTTTGCGATATGGCATATACTTGCATCCTGTATGGGTGCAGCAAGAAAGCTGTGCCTTTCCAGAGAGCTTAGCACCCATTTCCAACCTATACGTCGACAATATACGGTGGCAGATTGTCTCGCCCAGACAATCTGCCACACACCGCCCGCTACTCCCCGCCGCTCCACACGTCTGCACACGTATATTGTCGACGTATAGGTTGTAAATGGGTGCTAAGCTCTCTGGAAAGGCACAGCTTTCTTGCTGCACCCATACAGGATGCAAGTATATGCCATATCGCAAAAAATATACCATATCAGGAACACCCAAAATTCTTCAAGTACGTATTATATTTTTTTCTGAGTCTACGTGTGTTTGTATCTCTTGTAGCTTCCTTGTGTTCATATGTTCTTATGTAGGTAGTGATAAGTAACAGGAACTACCACGTGTAGGTCTCGAGGCCTCTTGTAGCTTCCTTGTGTTCTTATGTTCTTATGTAGGTAGTGATAAGTAACAGGAACTACCACGTGTAGGTCTCGCAGCCTCTTGTAGCTTCCTTGTGTTCTTATGTTCTTATGTTCTTCTTATGTTCTTATGTTCTCCCACCAGGACCGCAAGAAGATGGAGATGAAGAAGGAGGACATCAGTCTGGAGGACCTGGTGGAGCGGGAGCGAGCTGCACTCGGCCACAGCACCACCCGGGTCACCCTCGAGACCTTCCTGGCGTGGAAGAACCGGAAAATCAGGGAGAAGGAAGACAAGATTCAGAAGGAGTCGGACAAGAAGAAGAAGGATTATAATGCCGGGAAAGACTTCGGGGTAAGGAGTTTAGTTTTGGAGTCTTTAGTTAGTTGTCTTCTTATATTCTGCCTTTTTTGAGGTCTTTAGTTAGTTGTCTTCTCTTATACAGGTAAAGCAGGAGGAGGAGGAAGTAGTAGTGGTGATTGTGGGGTAAGCAGGAGGAGGAGGAAGTAGTAGTGGTGATTGTGGGGTAAGCAGGAGGAGGAGGAAGTAGTAGTGGTGATTGTGGGGTAAGCAGGAGGAGGAGGAAGTAGTAGTGGTGATTGTGGGGTAAGCAGCAGGAGGAGGAGGAAGTAGTAGTGGTGATTGTGGGGTAAGCAGCAGGAGGAGGAGGAAGTAGTAGTGGTGATTGTGGGGTAAGCAGCAGGAGGAGGAGGAAGTAGTAGTGGTGATTGTGGGGTAAGCAGCAGGAGGAGGAGGAAGTAGTAGTGGTGATTGTGGGGTAAGCAGCAGGAGGAGGAGGAGGAAGTAGTAGTGGTGATTGTGGGGTAAGCAGCAGCAGGAGGAGGAGGAAGTAGTAGTGGTGATTGTGGGGTAAGCAGGAGGAGGAGGAAGTAGTAGTGGTGATTGTGGGGTAAGCAGGAGGAGGAAGTAGTAGTGGTGATTGTGGGGTAAGCAGGAGGAGGAGGAAGTAGTAGTGGTGATTGTGGGGTAAGCAGGAGGAGGAGGAGGAAGTAGTAGTGGTGATTGTGGGGTAAGCAGGAGGAGGAGGAAGTAGTAGTAGTGATTGTGGGGTAAGCAGGAGGAGGAGGAAGTAGTGGTGATTGTGGGGTAAGCAGGAGGAGGAAGTAGTAGTAGTGATTGTGGGGTAAGCAGGAGGAGGAGGAAGTAGTGGTGATTGTGGGGTAAGCAGGAGGAGGAAGTAGTAGTGGTGATTGTGGGGTAAGCAGGAGGAAGTAGTAGTGGTGATTGTGGGGTAAGCAGGAGGAGGAGAAAGTAGTGGTGGTGATTGTGTACTATACTCACTCAGTTCTCGTTCTTGACCCGCTATAGAGGTCACGCGTCAACAATATTTATAGGCGAGGTTAAGGAGAGAGTTGCCATATATACTTTACCTACCAACACAGTACAGGATAGTGGTGGTGGTGGTGGTCGTGTTGACAGTGAAGATAAGGAGATAGAGGAAGTGATAGGGGTCAGGGGTCAGGGTCAGCGTCCACATTGCCCTGCAGACACATAGGGAACACCACTGTCGACATGTCAGATTCATGTCTCTCAACTATTTATGCAACACAAAGTAAACATATTCGCAACAAGAATTGACGCCATCACCACATCACCTCATCATCACCCTTGCCAACACCACATCCCTGCACATCATCACCCTTGTCATCACCACATCACCTCGCCATCACCACATCTCTTCGCCATCACCACATCCCTTGGCCACATCACCTCTCAACCACACATCCCCTCGCCATTACCACATCTCTGCCCACATCACCCTTGCCATCACCACATCACCACATCCCTCCACCACATCACCCTTGCCATCACCACATCTCTGCCCACATATCACCCTTGCCATCACCACATCTCTGCCCACATCCCTCAACCACATCACCACATCCCCCTACAACACACCCTTCCCTTGCAGCTGTCAGGCCGTGAGATGTTCACCTTCAACCCTGGTCTGGCTGTGGGCGAAGACGGGCTGGAGGAGGGCGAGGAGTCCCTGGACGTGAGGAACCTGGGCAAGGACCCGGACGACGAGGAGAACCAGATTGAGGTGAGGGGGAAGGGCTGGGAGGCGGGGGGAACCTGGGGAAGTAACTGTTTTATTGAGAGTCCTGGTCAAGGTATTTCAGGCCCTGTCGACAGAAACTTGCACAGTGGCCGTGTGATGGAGCCATGTGATACTTCTATGGGGTGGTATCCAGGCCCCGATACATGTTTCACATTGCCCTGGGTTACGTTTACCTTCTGATATCCCGTCAGTATGTCCTTCCAGCAGACATAGGACAGGCTGCTAATTCATAATTCGGAAATAAATGATTTTCTTTTTCCATTCCCCGCGAGGATTCGAACCGTCGCTAACACCGGATTTGCACCAAACTCGGCGCCTTAACTGACCCGGCCAAAGGGTTAACCCGTTGGTTTTACGGTTCCTATGGTATTTATGTTCATTACATCTGCACTAACTACCTAACGATGGAGTCCATTCCAATCATTTACCACCCTATTTGTGAACCAGTTTCTCCCTATTTTCCTATGTTATATATACGTGCCTTGCTTCTTTCCCCAGTTCCCTATGTTATATATACGTGCCTTGCTTCTTCCCCCAGTTCCCTATGTTATATATACCCTTCCTTACTCCCCCCACAGTATAGGGAGATTGATATGGGCCACCTGACGGACTATAAGGACGTAGAGGCGGCCAGCATGACCATAGCCAACACGGACCGCCTCCAGCAGCTCAAGGAAGACCTGGACGTCGCTTCAGGTAGGTTTGTTGTGACCTCATTGTGAATCCAAATTGTGTCTAACATTCTCTCCAGATGCTTAACTTCACCCATCTGTCTCTTACTATCTTCTCACATCTATCTTACTCTCTTCTCTCATACTATCTTACTCTCTTCTCCTTGTTATAATGTGTGTACAGTAAACCCTCACTTTAACACCTTGAGGCCCATAACGTAATTTTCACGGTAATTTGGACACCATTACACAATTTTAATGAATATAAGCAATGTTTTATAGATAACAATGTCCTCACAGCCAATGCCGCCGCCGCCGCTGCTGCCGCCGGTGTTGAGGACGAGGCGGAGGGAGCCACGGGTAACGCTAACGACGAAGACGAGGACGAGATCGACATCGACGAGGCGCTGTTTGACGGAGACGACGAGGATCTGGACGAGCTGGAGGACGAGCTCGAGGATATGACCGTCACGTAGAACAGTGGCAGCAGCAACAGCAGTGTGCAGCGTAACAGTCTGCAGTAACAGCGGCCGCCATCCTGCTGTGAGTGACCCGTTCTGCCGGTTCTTTTCCTGCTGTGTTTGCATCGTGTTCCACCACAGACCGCGGGAGTCCATCCTTTGTTATGGGTGTGTGATGGAAGGAGTGTCTCGGTTGCAAGGTTACTGTCAGCAACACAAGCAGACAAGGAAGGAACAACATGAAGAGGGGCTTTCTGCTGTTGCCTGCTGCATTCTCGTGCTCCCCAGCTTGTTCAAAACTTGTATTGCGGGCGTCTACAAGCTGGAAAGGGGACTGCCACACGCACGAATTATCAAGTCTGAAGTCCAACTTTTGTATCATAGTTCCCAGAAATTACAGAAATAGCTCCCACCCCATGGACATTAGTCTGCGACTTGATAACGCTGTGCAATTACTGTTAACTAGAGAAAAGGCCACTAACACACCGTCGGGTTCAGGAACGAGTCTTGGGTGTAGGAAAGCTGCAACGCATTACTGAGGCAAAGGGATGTCAAAATCTTTATACAGGATAGACTGCATTGAGACGGCTTGATGTTTGCAGACTTGCCTCCCTCCTTCTGGCCCACAGGGACGAAGACGCCGGTCTCTTGGCCACGCTGCCGTGACCTCTCCGCGGATTGAGAAATAGCATAGACGCTCCTGGGTGGTCTCTGCAGACTACCGTGGTGGGATGTCACGGTGGAAGGTGTGGGGGTTATGAAATAGCCTGTCCAGTTCTCTTGTCACAGCGAGGTGTCTTGGAATGAAGCATTGCAGAAGTGTATCAATCAATTTATAACTCCGTGTTGGCAGATGTGGGTGTTTGGTTTGGCTAAAGAACCACCACAAGGGAGGAACTCTTGCTTGTGTGTGAATGTCCGTTTTTATTTGCTGTCTTTTATTAGGAATCAATATGTAATATGTTGGGCTGCTTCACTTATTGGGAAAATTGTTTTCACTGGCTAGTTAAATGGAGTAATCTAATATGTTAGTTGACTCAGAAAAACTATTAACAGTGATTCAAATGACTAAAGTCTGGACTCTAGAGAACTCAAAAGAAATTGATTGGCAAGTTGGTATCAGCAATCTGAGCAGAAAACCCCTGGTATCATTTCATTGAGGAGGAAGGATGTGATACTGTGATAGGCTTGTTCTTGTGATATTTTACGCAGGGAAGGATGAGCAGACAGGCACCCGGTGTTGTCCCCCCGGCTGCTGGTGGGTGAAGTCAGTCGGTGGAAACACTGCACCAACGTAAATTGTTCCGAGCTTAATATTTGATCACTCGTAATGGACCACCACCACCACCTCCCTGCCGCCACTCCTCCCAGTGTTGAAGCAAAAGCGATCCATGTACTCATTATGGTATATCTTTATTGAAATCACTTGAGTTAGGAAATACATATATTTTAACTGACATGGATTTTACTCAAATATGTTAAACTCATTTGTTATTCCTAGCTTGTAATTTTATTTTAAAGAGATTCTTTGACTATGCTTCATATTCAAATTTGTCATATCCACGAAACGCCTGAAGAAACCATAATTCTACCTGCTTTGGGAACGAGGCACCGGGAGTGTTGGCGAGGCACAGCAAGTACACGAGGAGGAAGTAATGCAAAGAAATCATGTACTTAGAATATCGGGAAGGAGCGCCACTGTTGGTTGATCATGTACTGTACTTAGAATACCAGAAAGGAGCGCCACTGTTGGTTGATCATGTACTGTACTTAGAATACCAGGAAGGAGCGCCACTGTTGGTTGATCACGTACTGTACTTAGAATACCAGGAAGGAGCGCCACTGTGGGTTGGGGGTTGTGAGAGCAGCAGACATGAGGGCAAGGCAAGGCAGCCGCAGTCCTGGGGAGATTCTGTCCGGGAGTTGCCGCCTCATGACAACTTTTTGCTTGAATCAAGCTTTGAATACTCTCCCTTTGCTTCTTCTGTTTCCTGATGGCTGATGCGCCGTAAGACCAGCGGAATGTTCAGGGTGTTGGGCGACTGTTTTATGAATTGTTACAAATACTACGACTACAGTGTGTTGTTGGCCAGTCGGGTGTTGACAGCAACTCCCGTGTGGCTGTTGAACGTGGCTGCGCACACACACACACACACACACACACACACAGGTTGGCTCTCAAGGTTCGCGTTTGATTGACTTACATTTGGATCTTTACCGTGTTGAGAAATACATGCCTCATTATAAAGCTTTCTTTGTCTTGACCTTGTCCTGCAGGCGGTGTGGCGGCAGTGCCTCACAAACCACTGTTCCAGCAAGACAGAGTTCTGTGTGCACCCTAAATTTTCTGGATATAATGTTTTCCGGAATCCCCCTCCTCCCTGGAAAATTTAACCTCCTTCCTCCAACAAATCCACATCCTACATCTGATCTAACCATCCTGCTGTAACATTCCGTTCTTTCCCCTTCCCTCATCGTTTCACTATTATTCTTCAACCCTGACCCTTGATATGCTTTGCCAGTGCCATATGACCTCTGATGTCTGGCACATTCACCTTTTTAGGCATTAAATCAATCAATCTGGTATAATGACGGAGCCTTTACACAACTTAACCTAAACTTGAAATGATGGATACATAAGTGGAAGGTATTTGTCAGTTAATAATGACTTCCTATCCCAGAAATTGTGGTTGCAAGATGACCTTCCTGTGCCTTCTAACAATAAACATATACACTTGCATAGGAAAGACAAAACATATGCATTCTTACTATATGATTATCACAAACTTTACATGATTACAGAAAATATGTCTAAGCAAGATTGTATCACATGGTTCTCTGACTAAGGAGACCTGCAGCGGCGGCAGCAGGCCAAGGGTGCTCCTTATAACTACAGGCCGGGACACTCCTGGCCGGCCTACACTATACATACACACACACACACACACACACACATATAACACGTGCACAGGACACACACGCACACACTCAAGTCCGCAAAGCTCGGTGGTCTATGAGCTACTTTGTGGTCCGGTGTTCAATACCCGCTTAAAAGATATTAAACTGACAATTGCAGGTAATTACTGTCCCTCTTGAGCAAGGGAATGGGGTGTGTGAGGTCCCACCTTTACCTAAAGATGGCTCTCTATGAGCTCTAAGCTCTTTATGAGAGGGGAACAGCTGGTGATCGGATGTCCTGCGCATGATCAAGGCTATGGGTGAATTACACAAAAAAGAAGAAAAGAAAAAAATCAGAGGAAGAGTGACCCAAAGAGAAGAGTTATGGACAGACAGACAACTCAGATTCAGAAAAAGGAAGGTCACCCACTTCATGAGATCTTACTGTAGTGATTGATAAAACACAGGAAAGGAATGGCTAGGCAGACTGCATAGACTTGGATCTAAAGAGAGCCTTGGACCAAGCACCCCCTCAAGGGCTGTTATGGAAGGTAGAAGACAGAGATTGCAGGACTGAAGGAAACAATTCAGAAAGTAATGAAAGACTACCTGAAAGGAAGAGAAATGTTAACAGTGGTTAGAGAAATGTGACTTTAGGGAAGTGACCAGCAGAGCAGCACAGCACTAGATCTTGGCGGCAATAAAGTGCTGGATGGACATCAATGACCTGCTCAACCTTGGGTGATGTCATGAAAGAGACTCAAGCAAAAGTTGTTATCTCATTATATCTAATTATAACGTTGAGATTTTAAAGTAGAAATTTATTAAATGGCACCAAATAGCTGTTGAATTCGATTTTTTTTAGCAGAGTTCATGGAAATTGAGACTTACAGAAACTTATAAAGACGTTTGATAATGGACATGTGGAGAAGACGGAAGCTAAGAGTGAATGTTAACAATAGTTAAATTTAGAAAAGGAAGAAGTTTGAATCAAGCAAAGAAGTATAGATGCCTGGAATGGACTAAAAGTGATAACAGCAAAAAGTGTGTATCAATTTAAGGAAAAACTTGATAAACAGGTATGGAGACAGAACCACAAGCATAGCTCAGGCCCTGCATGCTACAACTTTGTAAATACACACACACCTTGCACATCTTAACCCCTTGAGACCCAGAACGTAATTTCCATTGTAATTTGGCTACTATTAGACGATTTTTAGTGAATATAAGCAATCATTTATAGATATGACCTGTTTAGTATCCTTGTCGACTAACTAATTTGGTATATTGTTACTTTTCGTGATTTTATGGCTCGACAACATACAATTTTTTATATCAAAGGAAAGATCTGGAGCGTGAAGGGGTCAAGAACTCGCCGCAGCGTACCACGAGGACGTCCCGAGACGCTCGCCACAGCGACTGGGTTACTGACGCACATGACGGGTCAGTGTTCCAAGGACTCACAGTCTATACACCAGCGTGGGACCCGGAAAGGCTTGTGGGTGTTTGAGGGTGAAGAGAGTTACTGTGTGGATCCCAGGACACAGTAACCCATACGAGGCACAACCATTCACTCCACACAGTACAATCAGAACAGAATGGAATGTAAACAATCAATACAGAAAGCATAAACAAAATAAATACTGTAGCTTCTGAGCATCCTATATAATATTACATAATTATATAATACTGTATGTACTACTAGGGTGAAAAACATGAGTAAAAAGTACACATTCGGGAGCCATTATTAGACTCCAACACACAAGTGCAAAATAAAAACTATCAAAACACAACAAAAATGGTAGGTCACCCATGCCGGTACAATCACACACTGTATGGTTGACCAGGATTGCAGGTTGACCTATCCTGACCTTTCATGCGACCC
Organism: Chionoecetes opilio; assembly: GCA_016584305.1. Classification (NCBI taxonomy): domain Eukaryota; kingdom Metazoa; phylum Arthropoda; class Malacostraca; order Decapoda; family Majidae; genus Chionoecetes; species Chionoecetes opilio. The sequence continues at coordinate 530,082 of JACEEZ010022753.1, forward strand.
CCTCCAGAACAAGTATGTAATGCACAATAACAATAATGTTAGGGACCTCATCCCTAACCTTCAGATCTGTGTTGAGGTGCTAACTAGTAAAGTGAGCACAATAATCATCTCAATCTATGAATTATCAGATCTTTGAGTAAAGTTTGTGTTCCCTGTACAAAGAGGTCGCTACTACTGTCTGTAACACTAGTCGCCATTGCACTAATGTCGCCAGTGCCATATATTATGGATTTTAGCATCACTGCAGACTTTTATGTGCCACTGAAGACATGTAGATAATGTAAACTACCGTGTATGCCTCTTTAGTGGCAAATACAAATCTGTAGTGATGCTAAAATCCGTAATATATGGCGCCCGTCGACAATAGTGCAGTGGCGACTAGTGTTGTTGACGGTAGTGCTAGGTTCTGGCAGGACACACAAACTGACGTGAGCACGAGGCTGCTGCACCGACTGTGTGGCACCACCAGACACAGCACACAGAAACCACTCCTCAAACTCACTCTTTCATTAACCTACCACAACATGACAAGAAGGTTGACGCTTGATGTTGATTTACACTTATAATTATGCATCTCCAAATGACACAACTCCAGCTGTCACAACTGAGGCAAATATAAAGCTGAGTGGGTGTGTGACACTTGATGGTGCCACACAGTAAGCCACATGGATTCACTACCACTTGGCAATGAACGCAGACACTCGGCAATGAGGCACTCCATTACATAGCAAGTTGCTCCACCCGGTAAGCTTTGTGTTTTGCCATGACAGTCACATCACCTTAATCTACGGCACCAGGCGGCTTGTCTTCTACCGTAGATAACACTATAGTCGCCTGTCACTCGCCACTGCACTAATGTCGCCAGGCACAATATATTACGAAATTTAGCATCACTGCAGACTTTTATGTGCCACTGAAGACATGTAGTGTGATGTACATAATATAAACTACTGTGCATGCCTCTTCAGTGGCACATAAAAGTCTGTAGTGATGCTAAAATTTGTAATATATGGCGCCTGGCGAGTGACTGGCGACTCTAGTGTTATCTACGGTAGTGATTTCCCTTCCAATGGGTGATTGTAAAAGGTCTAACTACTCCTGAAGAGCTCCTGGGCAGCCTTACATCTCTAGTTATGGTGCACACAACGGAAGATTTTGCAAGGCATTCTAAGGTATAAAATCCATCACATTTGACTAAGATTTAAGGCATACACTTTGACTATAGAAAGAATGAAATGGTGGTGGTGTGGTTACATCTAAGATCCACATAGTTCTTAACGTGCCAGTTTCTTCACTCCCATTCTAACACTGGATTTCCCATCACTTTCTCCCACACCCTGCCGACACCCATCACTACAGAGGCGGCACTGAGAGGTGGGGGCATGGCTACCACAAAAAAAATTCCCTTTCTATCACTACAAATTAACCCCTTGAGGCCCAGAACGTAATTTCTATTGTAATTTGGGTACCATTAGACAATTTTTAGTGAGTATAGGCAATATTTTATAGATATGACCTGTTTAGTATCCTTGTCCACTAACTAATTTGGTATATTCAGTCATTTTTCGTAATTTTATGGCTACCAACAGACAATTTTTTTTTATAGTAAAGGAAAGATCTGGGCCTCAAGGGGTTATATTTTCTATCACTTAGCTCACAAAAATAGGTCAGTGCTCCAAGCCTAAGGAGCTACACACAGGAACACATAGGCACAACCACGACACTCTTCATCCTCTGCAGCTCTGACAAAAGAGACGTGTGTGATGGCGGCCACAGCTGTGCAGGAGTGTGTGGGATGAATGGAAGGATGCAACAAGTCTCTCATCGGTCTCATATTTTCTTAAAGAGTAACAAAAATAGTAAATGTTTTTATGTTCATTCTAAGATGTACCTATGAAGTGAGGCGCTTATTTCAGAAAGTCGATAAGCGCCATCAATAAAAAATTAAGAAAATGACTTCAAACTGTTTCAATGTTCAAAAGATATGACATTTTGAACATTGAAACAGTTTGAAGCCACATTCTTAGTTCTTTATTGATGGCACTTATCGACTTTCTGAAATGGGCGCCTCGAGTAAACTTTGAACCCCGACACTGTGTAGCATTGGACTGTGACTGACAGACAGGCTTGGGAGACTTGCTGCATGGTAATCCCCGGCTAGTGATGACCAACCAGGAACTAATGATGGGTAGTCCTCTCTGACCCCTGTGTGTGAGTGTGCCATGAGGCGTGACACTGAGGGCTGTGGGGCGCCGAGGGTGTTGCCACTTCATCTGTGACAAGAGGCGGCTACTCACGAGGCAAAATCTTGGAAAATTTTTGTCCATTTTGATTGTGATCTGTCCTCGTGCGCGCTTTGGAGCCTGTTTTCTGTGTTGCTTTGGTCCAGATCCAAAGTAGCTCCAGGAGGTCTCTTGGATAATCTTGGTTGGTACTTGAATACAACATGGCTTCCTCCGCATCTACAACTCTTACAAAAAAGATTTCATCATACCAATATCACTTTGGTAAAAAACCTCGCGAGTAGCCGCCTAGTGTGTGTGCAGGCAGAGGCGTGAGCGGCACTTTATGGTGAGGGGGATGTGTCTGGGCGCTGCATCCCCTCGCCCCGTGACATGGTGCCTGTGTAGTGAGTGGTGAGGCCCCGAGTGAGCCTCTCCCGGGGTGAATTCGGAAGTGTCTGCTCAACTTGTGGAATGTGACACCAGCAAGCAGCACAGGTTGTAATGACATCTTTCCAAAGGTGTGTGTGCTCTCTGCTAACTAAGGGTTGGTGACTTATGGCTATGTAGTGATTCTTATGGGACAATACGCATATAATTCAAGGATTCTACAAATCAACCGACAAAAAGTACTCAATATTTAACCCCAGTGGAACTATAAACCATCAAAATAATATGTCATATTTCCTAGTACATATATATAATACTAGCATATAGGCTATTGGGAGGAAAGATGATTCCAAACATGATAACTTAATAATAACTTAATAAATTCAGACTGCAATACAAAAAGTCATGACAAAATATATAGGGGAAAAAAATATCCTTAACTGTGAAAACAAGAGCACGAGATTGAAAACGACTTTGTACACAACACGACATACCAGAAACTCCATGTATGTCAACACGACCTTGTTTTTGAAGACTCCTCAAGACTGATCCAAGTGAGCTAAATTTTGTTGGCAACACAACAATGAGACAGGAGGAAGGAAGGAAGGCAGCAGCAGCAGCAGCAGCAGCACTGACAGGAGGGAACAAGGAGGTCTCAATGCTCTATGAAACTGGCGGCATCCTTTGACCACCACACCCACAGGCCAGATTGTAAGGAACAGCTGAGGAGAGCATTACCCATACCAATAAAGAACAAAACATAAGAAAATAAAGAAGCTACAAGAGGCCGCGAGATCTACACGTGATAGTTCCTGTAAAAAAGACAAAATCCTAAAAGCCACTGTTTCTTCCCTCGTTCCTCTCTAATCTTTAGTGCTCTGCAAAACTTGGACTCACCTAACACACAGAGTGACTAGGGGGAGTAAGGGGGAGGCGGGTTCCCTTCCAGAGGCGGGGGTGGTGCACGGTCCATCAGGTAGGGGTAGCCGGGGGAGCCTCCAAGGCCGGCCAGGGTGTCCAGACCCTCCAGGCCGCAGTCCTCCATGAGGGGCGCACTGTCCGCGTGTGGGGGGCGCACTGGAAGATGGTGGGGCCGGGGACCGGAGCCAACAAGTGCAACGCCCCCGCACACCAACGGAGAAGCGCTGACCATGCCAGACACTGCACATGGGCACCATCAGGAGGAAAGAATAAGAATCCAGTCTAGCATTTGCAAGTACCACAAAATACAAGGTAATATAAGGCCGCAGCAACACTAGGGATCAACGCTATGAATGCACAGCGACGTACATACAGCATATGGAGGAGAAACAGTAATGACATCAGCATTACAAGGCAGCAGCAGCAGTAATACAAGCACCAATAACAAAATAAAACAAAATAATAGAAAACATAGAAAACAAAACAAAAATGATGGGGTGCCGTTACAGGACGGCAACACCCCAACACCATCATCTGATCTGAGTGCCGTTTCTAGCCTTTTGGGGCCCTATGCAAAATGCTGGTTAGGGGCCCTATTTTGTAAAACTATCATCATCAATCATTGGGGGCATACGCCGGGGGGCGCGTCGCCTCGCCCACCCTACGACGCCACTCCCGGGGGTCACCACGCGCGTGTCCCCATGCAGGCTCTCTTCCCATGCCAAGCAGCTCTCGACAAGAAACATCAACTTGCCCAGTGTCCAGTGAAGGTTAGCCACACACACACCCCATACAAATTCTAAACTCGGCAATATTACGATCTACTACTACTACAGAGACACACAAATCATGGGCCGGTGGGGCAGGTCATGCTTGGGTGCCATCATGAATCTGAATGAAATCCTCTCATGAGGGGTGTCTAAATTATGTATTTTTATACAAGGAATTAAAATATGAGCTTATTTTTTGGATAGAACATCTCTTACCTGCATCATTTTGTATTTCTAATTTTTCAATTTTAGCCTTTGCACTGCAGCCCCTTTATCTGCTATTATAAGACATAAGGCAAATCATGTATAGTGATAGAGCCAAATAAAATGTACATATTTGTTAATATGTCAATCGCATGTATATCACTGAACACAATTACAAAGATTATTCTCCTTATGACTTCCTGAACTTTGCCAGGCTGCACAAGTCCTGTTTGGGCTCATTTTTGTACATGAGCCTCCGGTGGTGTCCTGAGCCCTGGTCCCTCCATCCCTCTTTTCATGTGAAAGTACTTAGCAGAAACCTCAGTCACCATTATAGTAACCCTCTCAATGCTTTGTGTGTGGCAAGGCCAGTTGAGCACTTCCATGGGTGTGTTGACAAAGTTTTTCCCCTGGGACGTGCTTAGAGAGCAGGTGAGAGGTGGCTCTGACACATCTTGTGACCAGCTGATCAGGTCACCTAGGCTGGAAGCATCACAATTAATGTCAGGTGTCCTTCTGGTCCTAACAGAGGAGTCTCCTAGCTGAGTATCTGGGTCCCCATCTCCCCTGATGGCCAGGATTCTTTCCACCCACAAATCCTCTCCGTCTGATCCTCAGAGCACAGCATTGTTTGTAGGATGGCTTCACTGTGGGCATAGCAAGCAAATATTTTCACAGTTGGCATCACAATGTCCAGCATCTCCTTCCTCTGTGACTTAAGGCAGTCCAGTTGAAAGAGGATGTGCCTAGGCCCTTCAATCCAGGAGTGTTTGACTTTCACATTGAACCAACATGGATAATACACTCCAATGATCAATTCCAGAATGAAGTGCAGATTCTTCAGGTTCTTCCCTTGAAGTCCATGTTGTTGTTTCACCCAGAGCCTGAGAAGTCTATTAGCTGTTGTGAGCCAGCGGCTGTGGTTTACTGGTCCTGTCTCCAACAGAGTCAGCCCTGCAGGAAGCACTCCATCCCTGACTGCACAGACAATTTTATAGCCATAGTGTTGATCCGTTGAGAGATCTTGAATGACCTTGTCGGGCAGCTTGTTCGGTGGAGGGCCAACGGAGATATGGGTGAAGTTTGGATTGATCTCAAAGTCTGTAGCAGAATCAAGGAGCTTTCCTATTGGCCCGGATATTTTTTTGTCTGACAGAGTAGCCACCAAGGCCAACAATCAAATGGCGCAGGGGAAGTACACCAGTGTGTACGTTGCCCACCAACCAGACCAGTTTTCTCCCCCGGTGCAGAGCCAGCTTCCGCATTACTCCAGCTTTCCCACCAGTGTTGACATATGTAGAGTCTCCTCCAATGGCCAACAAGGTCTTATCAAAACCCCTCTCTTTCAGCCAAGCAAACATGACCTTAGCAATCTTCTTCGCATGTGACACCTCTTTAGTACCTTGCTCTGGGATAAAGTGACACAGACAGCAGCTCCAGGCTCACTAACACCATTACGCCAAACTGTAGGCTCATTTTAATGAAGTTGAATTTTACCTATTTTTCTTTAAATATTTAGATGTCTTATATATTTTATGAAGTAGTTAGAACAATACTGTAGGAGAGAAAATGTGAGCAGCCATGACAGAAAAATTGAAGAGGTCTATGCTGGGGTAACTACAATAACAAATAGATCACCCATTTAATAATAACCAACTGCAAATTGATGTAGGTTACGGTTATCAGAATTATACCTTTTCTTCAGATTTATGTTCACACCAAAATACGTTATTTGAACACCCCTCGCCATTAATTGAAAAAAAATATATAGTATGACCCGGCCTGACCTACCGTCCTGCACCACCACCGAGCACCCAGGATAACACAAGACCTTGCCTGGAACCCACCTGCCAGGACGAAGAGGTAGAATCCGACATCAAACTTGACGTGAACTCTGTCCGTGGCAAAGACTCCATGGGTGGGCTTGGTGGCCTCCTGCAGCGCCTCCAGCAGGATGGTGAGGCGGTAACACACGCCCACGCCAGCCACACACACCCACACTGCAACAATAACAAGAACATCAGAAAATAAGGAAGCTACAAGAGGCCGCGAGACCTACATGTAGTAGTTCCTGTACAATGTAACAATGATGCACTTTAAAACTGAATCCCAAAAATCAGGAGACACATGGAAAATAACAGGCTGTTGGAGTGCAAGTGCCAGGTCACCGTCCACCAGGCAGGCCAGGGAAGACATGGAGGCAGTGTGTTGAAGAGGATCTGGCAGCATTGGGCATTGAAGAAGTTGAGGCAATGGATAGAGAATGTTGGAAGCGTATCATCGGCCGTCTAACCTCATAAAATATTACGGGAAAAACTGACATAAACAGAAAGAAGAAGAAGAAGAAGAAGAAGAAGAAGAAGAAGAAGAAGAAGAAGAAGAAGAAGAAGAAGAAGAAGAAGAAGAAGAAGAAGAAGAAGAAGAAGAAAGGCCACACACCCACCTGCCACTATGCTGGGCAAAGCGTTCCTTCTGAGGCAGCGCACAGTTTTGCCGGCTGGCCCAGCGAGGTCTAGCATGAGTTGCACCGCCGCGGCACACATCATCAGGAACACCAGGCCGATGATCACCTGCAGCAGCGACACGATGTGGGGCGTGACGCACGACTCCAGCTCTGGGGTGAGGCGGGCCAAGGGTCAGGGTGGTTTTTTTTTTTTTTTTTTTTTTTTTACATGTGGCCTTAGCGTCGTAGGCAGTGACCTCCAGGCTGGGAGGTGCCTGGGGTCACTGAGGGCGTGATGGTGGTCTGCCGTGGGGCGAGGTGTATGGCCCTTGATAAGTCATCTCCCTTTCCGTGCCTCGCATCGAAGTAGTTAAGGCAGGTTCTAGCCCTCAAGATTACTATTGTTATATATAATGAAGCAGGGCGAAGTGCGAGTCCCTTAGTCTGCCATCAACCGACTATGACCTTCCTCCTCCACCAACCACCTACCCAACCCACACAACACAACACCACAACACACCACACACCGTCTCCTTGATTGTATGAGAAGACGATTATCTGTATCGGGTAGCCTTCTTCCACACACAACACAACCCACCACCACACACACACAGTGACCTCCCCGTTGGCATGTAGGATTGTAGGAACGGTGCATTAGAGTATGAGGCTGTGTCCTCCACAGGGAACGAGGAGGAATGGGGAGCAGGGGTTTCTTCCTTCACCAAGGTTCCATGAAGATAAGTTTAAGAACTGTGGCTTTTAGTGATGAGTGCCCTTAGCCAGACTCTCCACTGCAGAACCATCAGGGCTGCTACACCTTCCACCACACCACACACCACACACTAACCAAACACACCACCGGAGGATGACAGAACACAACAGACCTGTCCAATCATTATAGATGTAGACTGATAATGAGGATGGTCTCCTCCCACCTACTACTGTAATAAAGGAGGAAGAGTCTTGCCTTGTACTATCAAAGCGCCAGAAAAAGGTAGATTTGATGGTGTGAATGATACCGCCCTCCTCCAAAAAACCACGCGGCGACACTGACAAAAGTCCGCAATTCCGCACCTCAGCGATACAAACAATCAATGCGCTGAATTTTCATAAATTTGAATGATGACGACTGAATCGTGTCGGCGGAATTTTTTTTCCCCTTTAATTCCGCGATTTTTAGTCCACGATCCAAAATGTTATATTTATAGTTATCATGGGTATAGTTATTATGGGTATAATGGCTTAATGCTTTATTTCTTCGAAGAAAAACTTCGCTAGTGATTACCGATCGCGGAATTTTAATTCAAACTTAAATAAATATTCCGTGACGCGGAACGCCAAATTTTGATCGCGGAATAGCGATAGTGGACCACCTATTTTTGGATCGCGTGCCCAGCACTGTAAATGATGGAAGAGATTTGTACGTACTCAGAAAGACAGATAGGTAAAAGTAATATTTGCATGGACGTAATAATGTAGCTCTCTCTCTCTCTTTCTGTCTCCTCCACGAACTCTATCTATCCACCCGTCTATCTGTCTATCCTTGTAGCCATTATTCCTAACATTTATATATTTTGCTTTTCTGTCTTTTTTTTTTTTTTTTTTTTTACATATCAGTCTTTGTCATCTCTTATACTATTATTTTTTTTCTCTCTCTCTCTCTCTCTCCTCTCTTTTTTTCTATCTTAAACTAACTGCCTGGCATGATCCTGGTCGCAATATAAATGACCTGACTGCCTGAGTAGCTTTTTGATGTCATTCACCACCTGGACACCTGAGAGAGAAAGGGTGGAGGGTATTATTTTCTCTACTGCATGGGATCTAAATACACACACTTCATTCCCTCATGCAACAATAAGCTGTGATGAAAGAAGAGAAACCTTACCATTCCTTAAGTAAAGTACAAAACAAAATGACTTGTATACATTTGTGAAACATCAAATCTTGAAATAAAAAATCTTTCTTTCAAACTTTTTTTTTCTTTTTTTCACACAGAACATGTCAATTCAACTCGAAAGCTCCAAAACCCCAGCTCACCCGATCTCTCTGCCCCCAAACCCACTCACCCGATCTCTCACAGTGCCCCCCAAAACCCCCCAGCTCACCCCGGATCTCTCACAGTGCCCCCCAAAACCTCCCAGCTCACCCCCGATGTCTCACAGTGCCCCCCAAAACCCCCCAGCTCACCCCGGATCTCTCAGTGCCCCCAAAACCCCCCAGCTCACCCGGATCTCTCAGTGCCCCCAAAACCCCCCAGCTCACCCCGGATCTCTCACAGTGCCCCCCAAAACCCCCAGCTCACCCCGGATCTCTCACAGTGCCCCCCAAAACCCCCCAGCTCACCCCGGATCTCTCACAGTGCCCCCCAAAACCCCCCAGATCTCTCACAGTGCCCCCCAAAACCTCCCAGCTCACCCCGGATGTCTCACAGTGCCCCCCAAAACCCCCAGCTCACCCCGGATCTCTCACAGTGCCCCCCAAAATCCCCCAGCTCACCCCGGATCTCTCACAGTGCCCCCAAAACCCCCCAGCTCACCCGGATCTCCAGTGCCCCCAAAACCCCCCAGCTCACCCCGGATCTCTCTCAGTGCCCCCCAAAACCTCCCAGCTCACCCGGATCTCTCACAGTGCCCCCCAAAACCCCCCAGCTCACCCGGATCTCTCAGTGCCCCCCAAAACCCCCCAGCTCACCCCGGATCTCTCTCAGTGCCCCCCAAAACCCCCAGCTCACCCCGGATCTCTCACAGTGCCCCCCCAAACCCCCCAGCTCACCCCGGATCTCTCAGTGCCCCCCAAAACCCCCCAGCTCACCCGGATCTCTCACAGTGCCCCCCAAAACCCCCCAGCTCACCCCGGATCTCTCTCAGTGCCCCCCAAAACCCCCCAGCTCACCCCGGATCTCAGTGTCCCCAAAACCCCCCAGCTCACCCCGGATCTCACAGTGCCCCCCAAAACCCCCAGCTCACCCCGGATCTCTCACAGTGCCCCCAAAAACCCCCCAGCTCACCCCGGATCTCTCTCAGTGCCCCCCAAAACCCCCCAGCTCACCCCAGATCTCTCACAGTGCCCCCCAAAACCCCCCAGCTCACCCGGATCTCTCACAGTGCCCCCCAAAACCCCCCAGCTCACCCCAGATCTCTCACAGTGCCCCCCAAAACCCCCCAGCTCACCCCCGGGTCTCTCACAGTGCCCCCAAAACCCCCAGCTCACCCGAAACTCTCACAGTGCCCCCCAAAACCCCCCAGCTCACCCCGGATCTCTCACAGTGCCCCCCAAAACCCCCCAGCTCACCCCGGATCTCTCACAGTGCCCCCCAAAACCCCCCAGCTCACCCCGGATCTCTCAGTGCCCCCCAAAACCCCCCAGCTCACCCCGGATCTCTCTCAGTTGCCCCCAAACCTCCCAGCTCACCGGATGCTCACAGTGCGCCAAAGCCGGCCACTCACCCTGGATCTCTCAGGTGCCCCAAAACCCCCAGCTCACCGCGGGATCTCTCTCAGTGCCCCCCAAAACCTCCCAGCTCCCCCGGTCTCTCACAGTGCCCCCCCAAACCCCAGTCACCCCGGATCTCTCAGTGCCCCCCCAAACCCCAGCTCACCCCGGATCTGCTCACAGTGCCCCCAAAACCCCCCAGCTCACCCGATCTTCTCAGTGCCCAAACCCCAGCTCACCCGGATCTCAGTGTCCCCAAACCCCCAGCTCACCCCGGATCTCACAGTGCCCCCCAAAACCTCCCAGCTCACCCCGGATCTCTCACAGTGCCCCCCAAAACCCCCAGCTCACCCCGGATCTCTCTCAGTGCCCCCCAAAACCCCCCAGCTCACCCCAGATCTCTCACAGTGCCCCCCAAAACCCCCCAGCTCACCCCGGATCTCTCACAGTGCCCCCCAAAACCCCCCAGCTCACCCCAGATCTCTCACAGTGCCCCCCAAAACCCCCCAGCTCACCCGGATCTCTCACAGTGCCCCCCAAAACCCCCCAGCTCACCCGAATCTCTCCCCAGTGCCCCCCAAAACCCCCCAGCTCACCCGGATCTCTCACAGTGCCCCCCAAAACCCCCCAGCTCACCCCGGATCTCTCACAGTGCCCCCCAAAACCCCCCAGCTCACCCCGGATCTCTCACAGTGCCCCCCAAAACCCCCAGCTCACCCGGATCTCTCAGTGCCCCCCAAAACCCCCCAGCTCACCCCGGATCTCTCACAGTGCCCCCCAAAACCTCCCAGCTCACCCCGGATCTCTCACAGTGCCCCCCAAAACTCCCCAGCTCACCCCGGATCTCTCACAGTGCCCCCCAAAACCCCCCAGCTCACCCCGGATCTCTCACAGTGCCACCAAAATCCCCCAGCTCACCCCGGATCTCACAGTGCCCCCCAAAACCCCCCAGCTCACCCCGGATCTCTCAGTGCCCCTCAAAACCCCCCAGCTCACCCCGGATCTCTCACAGTGCCCCTCAAAACCCCCCAGCTCACCCCGGATCTCTCACAGTGCCCCCCAAACCCCCCAGCTCACCCCGGATCTCTCACAGTGCCCCTCAAAACCCCCCAGCTCACCCCGAATCTCTCAGTGCCCCCCAAAACCCCCAGCTCACCCCGGATCTCTCACAGTGCCCCTCAAAACCCCCAGCTCACCCCGAATCTCTCAGTGCCCCCCAAAACCCCCAGCTCACCCCGGATCTCACAGTGCCCCCCAAAACCTCCCAGCTCACCCCGGATCTGTCACAGTGCCCCCCAAAACCTCCCAGCTCACCCCGGATCTCTCACAGTGCCCCCCAAAACCTCCCAGCTCACCCGGATCTCTCACAGTGCCCCCCAAAACCTCCCAGCTCACCCCGGACAGCAAGTTGCGTTCATCATCCAGACAGGCGGAGGGAGGGCAGTGAGGGCAGCGGCGGTGGGTCCTGCCGCTTGGGTAGCTCGGCGGGGCTTGCATAGTGTCAGGCAGAGGCGGGGCAGCTAGTCCAGTGGCACCCCGGCAGTACTAGCACGCTCCCGGCCCATCCCTGGCTAGGCGTGGAAGACAAGTGTAGGCGTGTGACTTGCCGTGCCACATGTGTTCAGGCGCTGCGGTACCTGTGGAGGTGGATTAACCCCTTGAGGCCCACATAATTTGCATCGTAATTTGGGTACTATTCAGACGATTTTTAGTGAATATAAGCAATATTCTATAGATATGACCTGTTTAGTATCCTTGTCCACTAGCTAATTTGGTTTATTCAGTTACTTTTCGAAATGTTATGGCTCGACAACATCATTTTTTTATAGCCAAGGAAAGATCTGTGTGTGAAGGGTTTAAGGGTTCAATGGCATGTAAATAACAATGAAAGGATATTAGCATACAGTAAAAGCCTTATAACTCGGCACGATAGGGGTTCTGGCCCTTGCCGAGTTATTCAATGTGCCGAGTTATGCAATGTCCTTCTCTGATATGGTAAAAAAAAAATAAAAAAAAAAAAAAAAAAAAAAAATAATAAAATAAAAAGTACATTAAAAGCATAAAAACTACACTTACCAGTGACCCGGTAAGCGAGTGTAAGCGAAGAGATGCAGTTATAACATCAATATGCCGAGATACATTATTTTTTGCCGACAACAACTCCCAGGCACTCACAGTCGAAGGTAGAGTTAATGGACAGGGCATAGTGTTGCAGTAATTAAGTGCTCAAGTGATGTAAAATTAAGTTGTACAGATACAGTACTGTATACAATACAGTACAGAGTTGTGATTATAAAGTGATTAAAGTGATACCAGTGTTAAAATGCGACTGAGTCCCCCTAACATCTTCTACATGTTACAACAAGGCTGCCCTCTCCTTGGATTACATGCCTGCTGCTACCCGTTCATTGGTAAGTGTAGTTCTTATGTTTTTACAGTATACTGTATTTTTTATTTTTTTATTTTTATTTTTTTTAACCAATATGAGAGGACATTGCATAACTGGGCACATTGAATAACTCGGCAAGGGCCCGAGCCCCTATCGTGCCCAGTTATAAGGCTTTTACTGCAGTCCTACACCAAGACCTAAAAAATCGAAATCAACTATACAACGCATAACTTATACCTGAAATGATACGGAAATAATCGAAATATATTGAAACACACAATCCTCCTCCTAAACTTCATGTAGAAAAAGAATTATTGTAAAGTAAAGCTTAAATAGATGGCATTACTAAATGTAGAAGGTTCCCTCCTTGTAAGAAACCAGGGTCAATTTATAGTTTCACCCAACCAACGATTTTCTGATGCGACTTATGTTTTTCTGGTGTGTTTTTATGTGTTTTGAATGAATCTGCTAACCGTTTCTGTCGCAATTTTTTTTTTTTTTTTTATTTTTTTTTTAAATGACAAAAAATACAAAAAAATGAACCTAAACCTAACCTAACCTTTACCTATACCTAACCTAACCCATACCTAACCTAACCTAACCTAACCTATACTTAACCTAACCTTTACCTAACTAAAAAAGGTTTTTAGGTAGTTTTTTTTTTGTTTTTTTTTTTGTTAGGTATAGGTTAGGTTAGGTTAGGTATAGGTTAGGTAAAGGTTAGGTTAGGTTAGGTTAGGTAGTTAGTTAGTTAGGTAGTAGTAGTGTAGTAGGTATAGGTATAGGTTAGGTAGTAGGTTAGGTTAGGTTAGGTATAGTTAGGTTAGGTTAGGTATGTATAGGTTAGGTTAGTAAGGTTAGGTTAGGTATAGTATAGGTAAAGGTTAGGTTAGGTTATTAGGTTCTTTTTTTTTTTTTTTTTGTCCTTTGCCATAAAAAGAAAAAAAAGAAAAAGAAAAATTGCGACAGAAACGGTTAGCAGATTCATTCAAAACACATAAAAACACACCAGAAAAACATAAGACGCATCAGAAAATCGTTGGTTGGGTGAAACTATAAATTGACCGTAATCAGAATACACCTCCGGGCCGCTTAAAAATAATATCATACAAACCTAGTTCTTGCCACACTACCACACATACATGACCTACTTACTAAATAACAGGCCTTGAAAAAATGACCGCGCAGTCCTCGTCCATTTTTACCAATAGTCAGTGTCTCTGAAAACGACCGCGAAGTCCTCGTCCATTATTACCCAGGGAGTTTCGTACACAAGTTGTTTCGTACCCAGGTTTTGTTAGTTGTTTCGTACACTGATTTTGAGTTTTTTCGTACATACCTGGTGTCGAATCGTAACTCTAGTAATCAAATTAAACTCTGAGCTGTGTGTACGAAACGACTATGGTTTCATATAGACTACGAAACCACTTTTTGGTGTACGAATCGACTGGTGTACGAAACAACTTGTGTACGAACTGACTGCACCCCACACACACCCCCACAAACATGTCAACAAGCCAGGCAGTACAAGGCCCATCACACACTTTATGGGCATGTTTCCCTCGCTACTGTTTCCCAATGTACTGATGCACCTGTCCCTTCATTGCTCACCTGAATTAGCCCAGGCAGTGCTATGGGGTGCCAGCAAGGAGGCGGAGGGGGGGGGGCGGTGACAGTGCTATAGGGTGCCAGCAAGGAGGCGGCGGGGGGCGGTGACAGTGCGTGGCTTGTGTTTTGTTTGGGTCTTCTTCAGAGTTTCTTCACTTCCTCTTCTTCTTCTTGTGACCTCTTTACAGGCTCGCTTTTTTGTAGGTCGTCTGTCAAGTTCGAGCTCACACTAGACCCATCTCTCTCTTCTCCGTTTTTAAGTCTATTATATGACCTATAGTCTATTTTTTTTTAACAAGGCAAAAATTCCATTCTATCTTAAGGTCTCCTGTTTAAAATTATGCCTCTGTTTACCTGATAATAGGGTTCACTATGATAAAATACAGCTGGAATTTAGAAGAAGTGTAGTATTCCCTTCTCCTGGCATCAAATATCAGTCAGTAAGCAGCAAGGGGGCAGCATTTTGGCCTCGTTAAAAAAAATAGACTATAGTTGGGGTTATTTTAGGTTTCATTTCGCTTTTTTTCTGGTTTAGTTTAGGTTATTGCAGGTTATTTGAGGTTTATTGTAGTAGGTTATAGGAGGTTTTCTATGCCGCTCTGTAGCCCTTTCTTTCCCTGCCACCTGAGGGAGAGAAGGGACACATCAGCAGGGCAGATCAGGCATAGGTCCCTCTATCAACTACCCTCCTATAGGTGGCTTGCACGTGACGTCACAGCCCTTGTTGTGGCTGCGACAGGCGCGGGAAATGCGAGCTGGAGGACCAACAAACGCCACTTGCCGCCCGTGTTTGCCAGCTTATGGTCATTTTCCCCTACTAAATATATGTTTATCAGTATAAAAGGTATACTGTATCCTCGGAAATGTTTCTTCTGTAATATTATCAAATAAAAAACCGTAAAACACGCTAAATAAATGCCATTATGAGACTCTCAAGAAATATGCATGAACTTAATATTCTAGTAAACTCTTCGCCATTTAATATTTTGCGGGAAAACTTTTTACATGGAGAATATCAATGGAAGCGGAATTTCATTAGCTTTCCATGATATATTTCATTATCTGATAAATGAATTAGCAGCATGCATAAATTATCGTTAACTATATAAATAACACCATCAATCGGGAAAAATTACCAGATTTCATGATGTTATTTATTTAGTTAACGCTAATTTATGCATGCTGCTAATTCATTTATCAGATAACGAAATATATCAATGGAAAGCTAATGAAATTCCGCTTCTATTGATATTCTCCATGTAAAAAGTTTTCTCGCAAAGTATTAAATGACGAAGAGTTTAAGTGAATATTAAGTTCAAGCATATTTCTTGAGTCTCATAATGGCACTTATTTAGCGTGTTTTACGGTTTTTTATTTGATAATATTATAGAACAAACATTTCCAAAGATAACAGTATATCTTTTATACTGATAAACATATATATTTGGTATGGGAAAATTACCATAAGCTGGTAAACACGGGAGGCAAGTGGAGTTTGTTGGTCCTCCACCTCGCTCCGACGGGCGGCATTTGGCTTGAAGCCGCTAGATCGTGACGTCAGTGCAAGACACCTATACGTCTTCTGCATTCCCTCGCAATCTTTTTTTCCCAAGCCTGCTTTAAAAACACCTTTGTTATTTCTACTATTTTCCTTCTCTCCTCATTACTCGCATACAGTCCTATAACCAGACCTATATACCCTACATAACCCTACTAGCCGCAAAGCCGACCTCCGGGCGGTAGATAGCCCCTTCTAACTTTCCTGAAATCATGGATGTAGAAATGTATGTATTAACGCCTTACCCATCACCCCCACCCATTCACTCACCCATTACCCATCACCCCCCACCCATTCACTCACCCATTACCCATCACCACACACCCATTCACTCACCCATTACCCATCACCCCTCACCTATTCCCTCACCCATCACCCATCACCCCCCACCCATTCACTCACCCATCACCCCACACCCATTACCCATCACCCCACCCATTACCCATCACCCTACATCAAGGTTTCCTCAATTCTCGCAACCCACTTTTTTTTCTTCACAATTCTCGCTAATAGGCTACTAAAAATAAAAATAAAATAAAAGTGATCGGATTATCTCATAAGTGGGCTTAAAATGTGCCCCTGGTCGACCCGGTTCCAAAACTGTGCCATGTGATGGGATTGGGGCACGGGGGGCGGCACCTATCGCGGACACACACACACACACACTTTCGCTTATATTATTATAGATATACCAGAGTGCTGCCAGCAAAGGGAAGAGAGGGAAATTTTTTCTTTGCATCGCTTCCCTCATTTACTGCTGCATTCACTCCACAAGTAGACTTTTCGTGCCAATCTTGTGTCCTCCATTCGTTCTAGTCTGACTTTATACCTAAGTGTCGCTTTCGTGTGTCTCTCCCTAAATGTACTCCATCCCATGTCACCTCTCAAACCTTCTATCACTGCATACCTGAGTGCATTCAGTGCCATTCTTGCTACTCTATTCTGTCCCACTTCCAATTTCTCTATTTCACTCTCATTCCATGCAATCACATCCATACCATACATAATGCTTGGGACAGCCACACTCTTCCACACTTCCCTCAACACATATCATACTTGCTTGCCCTCATCCTTGCAACACTCCCAAGTCGACCAACCCACTGATTGACCTGGCTGACCTTTTCAGACCTGCTTTTCCACATCCATTGGAACTCGTGCACATCCCTAGGTACTTGTATTCACTAGTTTGTTCTAATTCGATCATTCTCTCCCAGTCTCCATATGTAGCATTTCTCTCATCCTCTGATCTATTTACTATCATCACCTTACTTTTCTCACTGCTAAATCTTACTCCAAAGTCTCTCCCATACTCATTCGCCACATCTAACAGGCTCTGGAGTTCCTCGGCAGACTCACTCATAACTACCATATCATCTGCATACATTAACAAACTTATTTTTTCACTCCCTACTCTCACTCCTGCATCCATTCTTCTCATCCTTGCTGCCATTTCCTCAGTATACAGACAGACTGAACAAGGTTGGGGACAGAATACATCCTTGCCTAACACCTCTCTCACTCCTCACCCATTCTGTTTCTATATTACCTAGCCTATATTTTGCTCTAGTGTCTTCATACATGCTCCTCACTATGTTCACTATCTTTTGGCTCAACCCAACCTTTTCCAAAACCTTGCGTAACATTTCTCTGTTTACTCTATCATAGGCTTTCTCAATGTCTAAGAACCCAAGGTATAGTGTCTTTCCCTCCCTTTTATTCTTATCAATTAGTTCATTCACCACAAACATGTCCTCTGCTCTCCTATCCACTCGAAAACCATTTTGCTCCGCACCCAACACTCTAGTTCTCTCCAACCATTTACACAACCTTTCATTCAACACAGCACTGAAAATTTTACCAACTGTATTCATTAGGGCAATTAGTCTATAGTTCTTCAATTCACTCCTGCTCTTAATTTGTATCCTCCTTTATGTAACAGTCACTCTACATTCATTCCATTTTCTAGGCACCCTTTCTTCTTCCCACACACGGTTAAATAGGTCAGTCATTCTGTCAATCACCACCTCACCTCCGTTAACGAGCGGGGCCGGGGATCGAACTCTCAAACCACAGAATAACGGGCGGCGCTCTAAACCACCGAGCCACTCAGTGTGTGTAAGAGAGAGAGAGAGAGAGAGAGAGAGAGATAAGATAAGATAAGATTTTCATCCTATCTAGACACTTTGCAAGTACCAACTACAAGGTTATTGACTATACAAAGCGCCGCCACGTCAGCACGAACTAGGCGGACTCGAACCGCTGACCGAATGTACAGGGACGCTGCACATTGCGAACTCACGTCTCTAGAGAGAGAGAGCTAGAGAGAGAGAGAGACTAGAGAGAGAGAGAGGGGCTAGAGAGAGAGGAGAGAGAGAGAGAGAGAGAGAGAGAGAGAGAGAGAGAGATAATCATTCATCGCCTAGCAACCCTCCCACACTCTTTCTCTCTCTTTTCCGCCTTTCTCTCTCTTTCCTTTCTCTCTCTCATTCTTTCTTCTCCTTCTGTACTTCCCTAAGCCTTCTATTTCTCCTCTCCTTCCTCTTCCTTCTTCATCTTCCTCCCCTTTTCCCCTCTCTCTCTCTCTCTCTCTCTCTCTCTCTCTCTCTCTTTTCTCTCTCTCTCTCTCTCTCTCTCTCTCTCTCTTCTCTCAAAAAAAAAAAAAAATCTCTCTCTCCCTCTCTCTCGTCTCTCTCTCTCTCTCTCTCCTCTCTCTCTCTTCTCTCTCTTCCCTCCTCCCTCTCTCCTCCTCTCTCTGCAGATATTCCTACCAGGGTAAGCCACCTAAATAATAATATAATAATAGTCATTTATTTTCACCCCAAGGCATACAGGAAAAAAACAAAACAACAACAACAACAACTATATAACGATACAAAGTGCAGCAGAGAGAGAGAGAGAGAGAGAGAGAGAGAGAGAGAGAGAGAGAGAGAGAGAGAGAGAGAGAGAGAGAGAGAAGAGAGAGAGAGAGAGAGAGAAAAGAGAGAAAAGAGAGGAGAGAGAGAGGAGATTTTTTTTTTTTTTCTTTTGGGGGGGGGGGGAAA
>JACEEZ010022754.1:5000-7500 GCA_016584305.1 Chionoecetes opilio
GGAGATCGGTGATGCAACGTTGACCGTTTAGTTTTAAACCATTATTTCTTGTTGTCACTTGAGTTGAAAGCTCGAATAGGTTCTCTTGATTAATGACATCAAAACCTTTTAGGATCTTAAAGGTTTCTATCAAGTCCCCACGGATTCTACGATCCTTTAAGGAAAACATATTAAGTTTCCGCAGTCTCTCTTCATAAGATGAATTTCGCAGAGATGGAATTTGTTTGGTTGCTCTTCTTTGCACTGATTCCAATTTGGCTTGATCTTTTACGAAACAGGGCGACCAGAATTGAACGGCATATTCCAAGTGCGGCCTAACCAAGGACGTGTATAATTGTGTCATTACTTTCGGAGTTTTATGTTCAAAGTTACGTTTAATAAAGCCCAACATCATATTTGCCTTTTTACTGGCAGCTAGGCAATGCGAACTGGTTTTCAGATCATTACTGATGATGACACCTAAATCCTTTTCCTGCTGTACTTCAGTTAACGATATATTTTGCATTTGATAGTTATATTTGAGGTTATCGTTGCCTATATGCATTACTTTACATTTATCGGAATTGAATTTTAATAGCCATTTATCACTCCAATCTGATAAGTTTGTCGAGATCACTTTGTATGAGTTCGCAGTTTTCTCTAGTATATGCTTTACCGCCTAATTTGGTGTCATCTGCAAATTTTGATATTTTAGATACAAGTCCGCAGTCCAGATCGTTGATATATATCAGAAAAAGAGTAGGACCCAAGACCGAGCCCTGAGGCACCCCAATAGTAACATCTAACCAATCAGATGCCTCGCCATTTATTACTACCCGTTGTTTACGATTTGAAAGCCAATCGCCAATCCATGAACATAATTGCTCTCCTATGCCATGTGCCCTTAGAGGAGGAGGAGGAGGAGGAGGAGGAGGAGGAGGAGGAGGAGGAGGAGGAGAGAAGAGGTCTATATTCACACTGTAAGTCATGTAATCATCACGTTCTTAACTTGTCTATAAACTCTAGTCATTCTCTCTCTCTCTCTCTCTCTCTCTCTCTCTCTCTCTCTCTCTCTCTCTCTCTCTCTCTCTCTCTCATCTTCCTATCTGTCCTTCGCTTCTTCCCACGCCTTCCTTCCCTCCTCTTCCTCCTCCACCCTTCCCTTCCTCCTCCTCCACCCTTCCCTTCCCTTCCTCCTCTTCCTCCTCCACCCTTCCCTTCCTCCTCCTCCTCCTCGCAAGTATCCTTCGTCATCTTAACTTGTCCAAAGCCTGATTAACTTTGATGAACTTTCAAGGTGGTACCGAGAAGGCGAGAGGGCAAGAGTGAGTGTGTGAGATAATGGGTAAGTGACAGAGTACAGGGGGGGGGGGGGGGGGGGGATGTGGATGTGTGGATATGAGTGGGGGGGGGGGGGGTGGGGTTGAGTGTGAAGAATGAGTGGTGATTGAGTGGAGGGGATAATGAGTGAGTGAGTGAGTGGAGGGGGTTTGAGTGTGAAGAGTGAGTGGTGAGTGAGTGAGTGAGTGGGGGTGTATGAGTATAATGAGTGAGTGAGTGAGTGAGTGGGGTGGGTGGATGTGGGTGGGTTTGAGTGTGAAAGTGAGTGGTGAGTGAGTGAGTGGGTGGGGGGGTGTTTGAGTGTGAGAGAGTGAGTGAGTGAGTGGGGGGCTCTTTGGTCTATAACGAGGGTATCTGCTGTGAACTACATACTACTGAGTGAGGAGTAACAGTAAGTAGTAAGAGGAACAGGAGGAGGTCAATAAATATCTGATGGTAAAGGTGATAAGTGTGTATAAAATTAAAAAAATACAGTAGTGGTGATGACAACAGTAGTGTAGTGGTGATGGCAGTAGTTCTACAAAAGTGTTGAGGAGGAGAAGGGGGGGGGAGAGGAGGAGAAGAGGGGGGGGAGGAGAGGAGGAGGAGGAGGATAAAACTAATACATATTGTAGGACCTAACTTCCCTTCCCTCCTTTCCCCTCCCTCGCCTCTTCCCTTCACATACTACCTCCACGCCCTCTCCCCACTCCCCTTCCCCCACGCCCTCTCCCCACTCCCATTCCCCCACGCCCTCTCCCCACTCCCCTTCCCCAGCAGGAGATCTAGGCACCCTCAGGCTTGCTCAACCAAGGTATTCCTCCCCTCTCCCCTCACTTCTCCAGACACACACTCAGCACCTACAAGTCCAATCCTCCTTCTCATCATCTTCCCCCCAACGCCATTACCCAGTCAGCAAAACTCTACAAGATGATACTATGACCTCTCTCTCTCTCTCTCTCTCTCTCTCTCTCTCTCTCTCTCTCTCTTCGTAAATACAAACTTTTACCCTTAGTTTGTCATTAATGTTTTCTTTTACATTAATTTATAATCACTTGCCTTCACCTCTCCTTATTTTCTATTGTTCTAAGCCTAGTTTTCTTTCTTTTAGGTAGTCCTCCTTTTTCGCTTTTAATCTATGGCGTTAAGTATCTGTTCTTTTCTTATGTGAGTCAACCTGTGAGTCAACCTGGAGGAAGAA
>JACEEZ010022754.1:15000-17561 GCA_016584305.1 Chionoecetes opilio
TAAATTCTTTCGTGAAAAACTTTAGAGGTGATATTTGTAGCTCTTTTAGGAATTGCCTGCCCCCCCTTTTCCCTTCCCCTTCCTACCCCTCCCTCCTTCACTACAGCTCCCCACTACCCACAATACTCCTCATGATTACATAACATTCCACCTCCTGAATAAATAGAGTAGGAGAGAAATGAGGGGAGGAGAGTGGAAAGGAGAGGAAAGGGAGGAAAATGGTACACTTTAAAATGAGGGGAAAGATGGGAAAGTATTGAAGTATAGGTGAGGGAAGGGGAAGTTGAGGGGAAGTTGGGGGTTAATTAGGTAAGGGTAATTTACAAGGAAAGTCAGAGGGAGGGAAGGGGGGTATACGAGGGGAAGTGTAGGGAGGGAAGGAGAAGTCAGAGGGAGGGAAGGAGGGGAAATGACGCGTTTATAAGGGAAGTCAGAGGAAGGGAAGGGGAAATGACGCGTTTATAAGGGAAGTCAGAGGGAGGGAAGGAAGGGGAAATGACGCGTTTATAAGGGAAGTCAGGGGAGGGAAGGAGGGGGAAATGACGCGTTATAAGGGAAGTCAGAGGGAGGGAAGAAGGGGAAATGACGCGTTTATAAGGGAAGTCAGAGGGAGGGAAGAGGGGAAATGACGCGTTTATAAGGAAGTCAGAGGGAGGGAAAGGGGAAATGACGCGTTTATAAGGGAAGCAGAGGGAGAGGAAGAGAAGGGGAAATGACGCGTTTATAAGGGAAGTCAGAGGGAGGGAAGAAGGGGAAATGACGCGTTTATAAGGGAAGTCAGAGGGAGGGAAGAAGGGGAAGTTAGGTAAGGGGAGTTTACAAGGGAAGGCAGAGAGAGGGGAGGAAGGGGAAACGAGGGGAGGGGGGAGGGGAAATGAGGGGAGGATGGTGCCGGCCTCCTAACAAGCTACAAGCACGCAAGGTGAAGACTGGACTGCACCTGATGAATAAATCAATAAGGCGTGGACACACACACACACACAGTCACACAGTCACACACACACACACACACACACACACACACACACACACACGCACATATTAGAAGCCAACAATTTAGTGATAAAAAAATATATAATGCTTAATAAAACACATTAAGATGAAAATACACGTAATATTCGTGCACGAAAAAATGCTGTGTGTGTGTATGTGTGTGTGTGTGTGTGTGTGTGTGTGTGTGTGTGTTGTGTGTGTGTGTATGTAAGACTGTTCACTTCCTGTATTGATTAACTGACAACAAAAAATACCGTAGTAAAACTGTTAAAATAAATAGAAAGACGAAAGAAGGAAAAAGAAGCCGAAGAAGAAGAAGAAGAAGGAAGAAGAAGAAGAAGAAGAAGAAGAAGAAAGAAGAAGGAGGAGGAGGAAGAAGAAGAAGAAGAAGAATAAGGAAGAAGAAGAGAAAGAAGAAGAAGAAGAAGAAAGAGACGTAGAAGAAGAGGAAGAAGAAGAAGAAGAAGAAGAAGAAGAAGAAGAAGAAGAAGAAGAAAGACGTAAAGGAAAAAAAAGCATATATTCAGCAAACACATGACATGGTTGAAAAAAACGCTATAACACAGAAAAAACTGGGTAAGAAAAATAGGGAGGCTAGGTAAACGGTGAGCGGCCCCACACAGCCTATTTCCCCACGAGTTCACGAGGGGAAGGATGAGGGGAAGAGGGGAATTGAGGGACGAGGGGAAAAGGGACAGCAAGGAAATTGACATCTTTTAGACGAGGTAAGGAAAAAAAAAGGCAGAAAAAAAATAAAAAAGGATTAAATGTAATGAAAAAAACGTAAGAAAATTATATGTAAAAAAAAAACCCGGGTAATAAACAGAAATTATGAGGAAAATATTAAATGGGTGAAAAAAGTTAAAGGGAAAAATGGAAAGCACTAACAAGAATCTAATGGTATGTAAGTCTATTATATTAAACGGGTAATTATCTGTACACAAATTATTAGGGAGAGAAAATATTACATGGTGAAAAAGGTAAGTTAACAAAAGGAGGGAGAGGAATTTTTTTTGGAGGGTAGGAGAAGTATTGACAATTTTTGGTTAAAGAGTTGACTGCGGCAGTGAGGAGGAGGAGGAGGAGGAGGAGGAGGATTTTACAAGGGATTACATAGGAGGAGGAGGATTTTACATGGGATTACATAGGAGGATGAGGATTTTACATAGGATTACATAGGAGGAGGATGATTTTACATAGGATTACATAGGAGGAGGATTTTACATAGGATTACATAGGAGGAGGAGGAGGATTTTACATAGGATTACATAGGAGAGGATTTACATAGGGATTACATAGGAGGGAGGAGGATTTTACAAAGGATTAATAGGAGGAGGGGAGAGGAGGAAAAGGGAAGAGGAATGTGAATTTTTAACAGGTTTTAAAAAAAAAGCAGAAAAAATAAAAAGGATTAAATAAGAAAAAAAAGAAAATAATGATAAAAAAAAAAAGGGGGTTAAAAAAAAAAAAAAAAGAGGAAAAAAAAAATTAAAGGGGGAAAAAGGAAAGGGAAAAAAAGAAGAAAAAAAAGAAAAAAAAAAGGGAAGAAATTTAAAAATTATTTTTCA
>JACEEZ010022755.1:0-5000 GCA_016584305.1 Chionoecetes opilio
TATTAACAAAGGATGAAAAGAAATAAGCACACGGACCCTAGGATTTATCCGCGGGAAGGCCAGGGAAAAAAGAGGAAGAGGGGGGAGAGGGAAAAAG
This sequence comes from Chionoecetes opilio, assembly GCA_016584305.1. Lineage (NCBI taxonomy): Eukaryota > Metazoa > Arthropoda > Malacostraca > Decapoda > Majidae > Chionoecetes > Chionoecetes opilio. Next base: position 98 of record JACEEZ010022755.1, read on the forward strand.
AAAAAGAAGAAGAAAAATTGAAAAAAAAGGGAAGAGAAGAAGAAAAAAGAGATTGAAGGGGCAAGAGGAAAGAAAGGAGAGGAGGGGGGAAGGGAGAGGGGGAAAAAAAGAAAAAAAAAAAGAAGATAAAGGAACAAATTTAAGGGAAAAGAAGTTAAAGAAGATTTTAAAAGGGGAAAGAAAGAAAGAAAGAGAGATTAAAAGGAAAGGGAGAGAACCCAGAGAATAGAAAAAAGAGAGAGAAAGGAGAGGGGAAAGGAGAACTAAAAGGGAGAGGAAAGGACGGAAAAGAAAAAAAGGAAAGGGGGAAAGAGAGGGGAGATAAGAAAGAGTGAAGGAGAATAAAAAAAAAAAAAGAAAAGAGAAAAAGGGACAAAGAAAGAGAGAGAGGAAAAGGAATCAAGAAAAAAGAAAAAAAAATTAAAATTTAAGAGAAGGAAGGAAGGAGATAGAATAAAATGGAAAAAAAAAGACAAAAGGAAAATAAAAGAACGGGGAAAGAGAAATAAAAGAAGAAGGGAGAGAAATTAAAAAGAAGAAGTAAGAGAAAACGAAGAGAGAGAGAGAGAGAGAGAGAGAGAGAGAGAGAGGAAGAGAGAGAGAGAGGAGAGAGAAAAGGAGAGAAAAAGGAGAGAGAGAGAGAGAGAGAGGAGAGAGAGAGAGAGAAAAGGAGAGAGAGAGAAAAAGGAGAGAGAGAGAGAGAGAGGGGAGGCGGAAATTATTTAAATGTAAAAACGCAGAAGTGGATGTACTTATGTGGCTCGCCGCATCCAAAACTCTATATGGCTGTTCTACACCACCGTGTAAATTTAATAACGAAAATATTTTTTTTTTATATGAAATAAACAATGTTTCCCAAATTTTGAAGGAGGCGAGGTCCGGCAGCGTCGGGCCAAACTGGTCGCCCTGCAGGAACCGGAGAACCTTCTCCCGGGAACCCGAAGGGGCCAGGACGATGGGGAGGGGGTTTTGGTGGAACAAACCCCTCTTCAACAGGGTCACAGAACGCCGGTCCAGGACCAAACCCCAAAACCTATTTGAGGGGTCAGCCAGGGCCCCAGGTGAGTGGAGAGAGTAGCGGAGGACCTCCCACGGTCGTGGGCCAGGAAGGAGAGGAAATCCAGGACAACCGATTTAGAAAAGTCGCGGAGGCCCTTGAGTTTGAGGAACGGGCTGAAAGGCCTTCCAGTGAGACTGATATTGTCTCGTAGAGGACGGGCGAAGTGCCGCCAACATGTACTCCCCACCCCGTCCGAGACCGTCCGACGGAGAAGGTACGAAGAAAACCCAGGCGTGTAGCTTTAAGGTGGAAAGAAGCCCGGCCGGGAGCTCCTCCAACAAAGCGAGGGGGCCCTAGAGGAACGAGGAGGGGCACCAGGCCTTCAGTTCGGAGAACCACGGTTGCGCCGGCCAGAGAGGAGCCACCATGGTCACTTGCCCCTGTAGGAACGCAGTTTGTTGCATACCTTCAGGAGGACACTGGTTGTGCAGGGAGGCGGAAAAAAACATGGTAGACCTGGCGCCAACCTGTTCAGTCTTCCGTGAGGGCCGTCAGGGTCTCCCGCAGGCTTGTCCGGTCCCCCCACTGTTCAAAAGGCCTGTAGTTTTTGCGGCAGGCGGCGGGAACCGAAGAGGTCCATCTCCGGAGTGCCCCACCGCCGACAGAGAAGCAAAAGCGCTCCGGCGAAGCTCGCCACTCCACCGACGGAGCCCCGGAAGCGAGACAGGGCGGCGCCACACATTCTCCACTCCGGCAGGAAGCTGGAGACGGGATGGAAGAGGAAAACGGGCCGCCAGGCGAAGACTGCTCGAAAGGGACAACAGAAGGGAGGATTTGGATGGTCCTGGCGGGCGAGACAGAGTGGACCGCGACCATGTTGTCCATCTCGAAGCAGAGAGCGTCCCCTGGATCGGGTTCGATCGGAGGAAGAGAAGAGGAACCAGCAGCTCATGACGTGATGTGAGTCTGCGCCTCCACCCCGGACCACCCGCCGAAACCCGCCGGCCGTCGGAGGATTGGTAGCCCCACCCGACGTCCGACGCATCCGACATCACGAAAACCGTAGGGGGCGGCGGGTAGCCACCACGGTTCCACGCGGAGAAGAAAACCGCCCTCCACCAAACACTTGTGCCATTAGGTGAGGCGCCAGGGAGGGACGGGCCGGAGCAAGTCGCGGAGGGCGCCACCGGAACGGCTGTGTTCACCACCCGGACAGGCGGACGGAAGACGAAGGCGTCCTAGGGGAGTGACCTCTGGACGGCGAAGTTTGAGCGACGCCGAGGAGGGGACTCCCAATGCCTCCTCGAACAAAAACGGGACACCGAGGCCCGGGAGAGGCGTGGATGAAGCTTGGCCGCATTTACCCCGAGATGCGGGACCGCAGCCGAACGGAGTCCCATTGCATGCCCAGGCCAAAGTAATGCGGCGAGAGGGGGGTTGGTAAAGGACGGACATTACCTTGTTGATACAGGAACACCCATCTCCCCCGCCACCGCCAACAGCTCGGGGACAGCATGCGAACCGCTTCCTCCTGAGACGGGGCGGACACCAGCCAATCGTCCAAATAGAGGAGGCAATTCACCCCTGCAGGACACCCATCAGCTGAGCCACCACCTTGGTGAGCCGCGTAAGAACCCTGGAGGAGGGAGAGGCCCAAAGGTGTAGTCTGGTGAGCTGCCACGTGTCGATCCCACCTGGAAGGCCAGAAGCGCCGGAACGAGGACTGAATGGGGACATGCCAGTAGGCGTCCTTGAGATCGAGGGACGACATACCAGTCCCCTTGCATCAGCTGAAGGCGGACCTGGGCCAAGTCAGCATATGGAACCTGTGGTTTGCGCACAAATCCGTTTAGGCGGCTGAAGGTCCAAGATAAGCAGCCACCTTCGAAATCCTTCTTGGAATGATGAAAATGCGGGATAGAACAGACCTTTCCCGCGCCTTCTCAATACCCCGGAGGATGTGCATTTCCGGACACGTGGGCGTGGCGAAGCACTGTGGAGACCGGCGTCCAAAAGGAGGGTCGCCGAAGTGGTGGTTAGGGCAACTAAGGCCAAGAAAGCATCGTGCGGACCACCTGGGCGGCCCAAACTCTCTGCGCAGGCGCCCGAAACCCGGACAGGAGCCTGGAAGGGAGGCATCAGAAGCGAGAGCGACCCTTGGAGGATGAGGCTTGTGGACAGGTAGCGGGCCCCGAGCGAAAGGCCCGAGACCCAGAGCCCATGAAACCCGAAGGGCCCACCCTGACGGGGACGACGAGGATCCTGGGGGCAATCCACACGGGAGTGAGCGCTCCTGGACTGCCTTACGACGAAAGAGCCCCGACGGAGCACTGCTGGGACCCCCTCTGGAACCCCCCGGCCGAGACGGTTGGGGGGCCGGAGTAGACACCAGAGTGACGGTGGGGGGGATTGAGCGCCGACACTACTGCAAGGAGGGCTCGACAGACCTCCGAATCGAAGGGACTAATCCGGGGAATCTGCTTGTCGCAAGGGTCAGCTCGGCAGGCCCCGAAAGGCCTCGCGCCGACCGAAGAGCCAAGGCGGGCAGTGACGGCACTGTCAATGTGCAGGGCGGACCGTAGGGAGGAAGGCAGGCGCGAAACGCATCACAGGCGGTCGGACAAAGACCGACAGACATCGAAGGGAAGCCGGGGGAGAGGGGAAGTGTGATCCACGGCGAGGGAGGAGAGCCCAGTCCGCCGGCTGACTGAAGAATGCAACAGAAGAGGCCAATAGGGAGGAGTGTGCCGCTTCCTGAAATCCCCGACGAAAAAAGCTCCTCCTTCACGGTTGCGCCCGCCACGGGAGGTCCTTGGCAGAAAGCGGGACACCCGGCGGAAATCAGCCATCACACTGGGAAGCCACCCAGAGGCCGGGATGAAACCGGGATCGTGGGCCCAGGACGGAGCAGGACCCGGGTCAAACTGGTGGTACCCGCTCTTCACACATCGGGCAGGGTCCAGGCCGGACCTTCATCCAGGGCAACCGATTTCTGCCCCGAGAGAAAGCCACATGGGCATCCTGGCTCCCTCCACACACGGGAAGCGTTCCCTGACAAACATTTTTTTTTTTAGGCTCAGCCAGATTAAGTAAGGAGGCACAGAGCATCCAAAGCGGCCGCCGAAGAAACGCAGGTGCTTCGACGTGAAAGCGGTCCAGGCGCAGAGAAGGGAATCCGACGGTAGGGTAGGACTCCTGTCCCCGCCCTCCCGGAAGCGACGCACCTCCAAGTCCGGAACTGGTCCCCACGAGGACGTCCCCAGGACGACCGATGGGCAACAAGCAGCCCGTTCAAAACCGTACTCACAAGAATCGACGGCTGGCATCGGTGCCCAGGTAAACAGGATGGAGGAAGAAGGAGGGAGGTCCCAAGCATACTCCTCAGCGGGACGACGGGGACCAAGTGCACATAGCAGGCACCCAGAAGAAAAGGTGGGAGGAAGGGCCCGGCGGACAGGAATCGGGGGGCGGAACAGTTCCCGAAACCGTCGTATCTCTGGCATGGGTAGGGCGCATACTCTTCCCCGCGAGCCCACCCACGGTAGTCATTCCACGACTACCACGACGCAGAAGGATAGGCACCAGTGAGGGAGGTAAGCAGGCGATGGGGAACCTGCCGCGCCTCGCGTCGGAGAACGGGAACGCAGAACTTCAGTGGGACCTCCATTCTTGCCATGAAGGAGTTTCACTGAAGTCATCCCCAAGCCGACAACCCCGGAGGCACAGGAGGTGAGGGTGGGGAGACAGGCCCAGGAGACGCCTGACAGCCGTAGGAGCCAACAGACCCAACCGGCACGTCCTCGACCTGGGAGTCGCGGTCATGGTGAGGGATGAGGAGACCGCCAGATCTTGCTCCACCGTCAGCCCGATCGGACGCCCCGAGCTCATGGAAGCAGAGGCAGG
>JACEEZ010022755.1:7500-15000 GCA_016584305.1 Chionoecetes opilio
TGAAGGAGGATACTGTCCATTTTGCGGTTGTAGGTATAAGGAAAGTTAATGCACGCAGGTAGCACACTTTGATGTTTTGTGTTGTGGATTTGCCTTCCCTTTTCACTGCATTATTTATTTATAATTGTTGTAGTGTTTTAGTTTTCCATGGAATAATTGTCCAAAAATTGGAAAACGCCGCATATAAAAGAAAACTTTATACCAATGTACTGACTAGTTAGCTGTGTAAAATGTTAGTGCTTTATTCTGGAAAACAATTTTTTTGGCGCCTAATCAGGGGAGAGGATACATAAATGGCCGGGACAAATGTTTCTGGCCATGTAACGAAAATCCGCGCACCCTCTTGTTATATCACCAGGAACGAGAAGGTCCGGTTTATTGAGGAATACACTGAGTACGGTCCGGCACGCCGCGAATAGTTGCCACTCCGGAATACATAAGAAATAGAGGAAATATTCGCCCGTGGATATGTTAGTCTTTTGTGGAAAGCGAATTGGCAAATAATGGATGTGAGAGAGCGCTGCATTGGCTGGCAGCAGTCATGCAATGGTGAGGACGTCATGGTGTTGTCTTGAGTCGATGATTGTTTCGGTGGTGTGTGTGTGTCTGTGTATGTGCGTTGTGCGCTTGTGCGTATGATTGTGCGTGTGTGGTTTTGTCCGGTGTCCGTGTGCGTATTGTGCGTGTGCGTGGTGTGATATATTTTATCTTTTTTTTTTTTTTTGTATAATAATTTTCTTATTTCCCTTGTTTGTTGTTTTTTGTTTGGCGGTAATTCGTGCGACTCATTTGGATGTAATTTTTGTTATTCAATGTCAATTTTTAACTGGGTTTTTTTTCATTCATGTGGACTGAATATATTGTTTTTTTTTAATGTGTTTAATTTCTCCTTCTCATCTCCCGCCCCATTCATCATCATTGCCATTCATATCATACTATCTCGCCCCCATTTTGCTGGCCCTTACCCTATCACTCTCGTCAGTCTCTCACCACGAAGTTTTTTTCCTTCACTCACTCCACCACAATAACCATCTTTCACCTCTTGCTTTCATGCTCTGCTCTGCCCTTCATAAACCCCCACCACATCCCATCCATGCTAAACCTCTAACAAACCCTCTACTCTCCTCTTCCTCCCTTCCTTTCCTTCCTTCCTTGCCTATTCCTTCCTTTTCCTTTCCCTCTTCCTTCCTTCCTTCCTTCCTTCCTTCATTCCTCCTTTCCTTTCTTCCTTTCCTTCCTTCATTCCTTCCTTCCTTCCTTCCTTCCTTCCTTCCTCTCCTTCTTTCCCGCATTAAAAACTCACCTTCTCTTGCTTACCTCTCCTCGACAGAAATCTCTGTCCAAATCTTCTCCTCGATCATTAGTGATGTTTGACTCTCTGTTTTCTCTTCTCTTCTCATTTTTCTTTATATAATTCCTCCCTCCTACTCGCTATTTCTCTCTTCATAAGATAATTATTGTTTTCTCTATACTTTTCCTTTCTTCTTTCTATCTTACTCTTTCTAAATCTGTTGGTGTTCGTTTTTCTCGTATTATCTTGAATTGTCCTTTTGGGTGAGTCTCTCTTCTCTCTCTCTCTCTCTATCTCTATCTCTACTCTTCTCTCTCTCTCTCCTCTCTCCTCTCTCTTCTCTCTCCTCTCTCTTCTCTCTCTCTCTCTCTCTCTCTCTCCTCTCTCCTCTCTCTCCTCCCTTCTCTCTCTCTCTCTCTCTCTCTTCTCTCTTCCTCTCTCTCTCTCTCTCTCTTTCTCTCTCTCTCTCTCTCTCCTCTCTCTATCTCTCTCTCTCTCTCTCTCTCTCTCTCTCTCTCTCCTCTCTCTCTCTCTCTCTCTTCTCTCTCTCTCTCTCTCTCTCTTCTCTCTCCTCTCTCTCTCTCTCTCTCTCTCTCTCTCTCTCTCTCTCCTCTCTCTCTTTCTCTCTCCTCTCGCTCTATCTCTCTCTCTCCTGTCTCTCTCTCTCTACTCTCTCTCTCTCTCTCTCTCTCTCTCTCTCTCTCTCCTCCTCTCTCTCATCTCTCTCTCTCTATCTCTCTCTCTCTCTCTCTCTCTCCTCTCTCTCTCTCTCTCGTATCAGGCTGTGGGAATCAATGTTATTCATTTTTCAACGTTGTTCACAGACGCCACCTAAACAGGGAATAAAGTGATTCACGGAGAGATACGACAGAGCGCTTAACTTCCGATCTTTCATAACTTTTGATTGGGTAAATCAAACTTGTTTTGTTCAATGCCTCAAAAACCCAATTTCTTCACCTATCTACTCGACAAAACTCCAGATAACGATCCCCTCTCTTTAATGACACTCAACTGTCTCCTTCTTTTTAACAATGAACAGTTCTAGGACTATACTTACGAAAAAATTCTGAACTGGAAATCTTGAATTCATCTCTGCTAAAACAGCTTTTAAAAGCGAAGTTAGGTTGCCTTTGGTGTCTGCGTCCATTTTTTTCTTTCCCCTCCCAGCGCGTACTCTCTACAGGGGCTTTATACGCCATGTATAGAGTATATCTCACATGTTTTAGGGGGATCCCGCATTACAGTCTCTCCTACTAAACAGCGGTTGAGTCAAAAGCTTTACGTCTCATCCAAATCCCTCCTCTGAATGGTTGTCTTCAATCTTTAAATCATCGCGCAGTGTTGCTTCGCTATTGCTATCTTCTACGTCATATTTTCATGCTTACTGCCCTTTGAGCTTGCTAACTGCATGACTCCGTTCCCTCCCGCGGCTCGCTTGCACAAAACTTTTAATCTCATTCTTATCCCCTATTATGGTCTATCTTCCTAATGCAAGAGTTAATCCAGTTATCTTACTCTTTTCATCATTTTCCCTGGTAAACCTGGAATCTCTCCTGGTTCATATTTTTTCACATTCCTGGTGACTAAATTTTTTTCAAATAGGAGGACAAGACACCTCCCGAACTAACTTGAGTAACCGTCTGTCTTTATTCTCTCCCCTGTGTCTTTATAGGGGATTGGCAACCAAAAAACGGCTTTCTTGTGCCTCTTTTTTTTTTGTTTTACCCTTGGACAGCCTTTATTTATGATGATATAGAATATATATATATATATATATATATGTATATATAATATATATATTCATGTCTCGTGTGACGCTTTATATCATATATATATATATATATATATATATATATATATATATATATCATATATATAATATATATATATTATAAATTAAAAAGCGTCACACGAGAACCTGAAGATACGTGATGAGAGAGAGAGAGAGAGAGAGAGAGAGAAAGAGGAAGAGAAGAGGAGAGAGGAGAGAGAGAGGGGGGGAGAGGACGGACGAGAGAGGATGAGAGAGAGAGAGAGCCAGAGAGGAGAGAGAGAGAGAGAGAGATGGGAGGGAGAGAGAGACGAGGAGAGAAGAGAGGGGAACGCGGAGGGAGGAGGCGTACCAGAGAGGGAAGGAGGGAGAGAGGAGAGAGAGGAGGAGAGAGAGGAGAGGAGGAGAGGAGGAGAGAGAGAGGGGAGAGCGGAGGAGAGAGGAGGAGAGGAGAAAGGAGAGGGAGACGAGAGGAGAGAGAGCAGGAGAGAGAGAGACGAGAGAGAGGCGGAGAGAGGCGAGAGATGAGAGACTGAAGGAGAGAGAGAGAGACGAAGGGAGAGACGATGGAGAGAAGAGAGAGGGATGAGAGGAGAGAGAGGAGAGAGGCGAGAGGAGGCGAGAAGAGAGGAGAGAGAGAGAGAGAGAGAGAGGAGAGGAGAGAGAGAGAGAGAGAAGAAGAAGAGGAGAAGAGACAGAGTGAGAGGGAGAGAAGAGAGAGAGAGACGAGAGAGAAGAGATGAGACGACGTGAGAGGACGAGGAGTGAGATTTAGTGAGAGAGCGAGGAGATGAGTAGAGACGAGGAGGTTTCCCTTTGCTTTTGCCTGCCCTTCCAAAAACCCCCCCCAAAAAACCATCCTAAAACCTCTCCCAAAACCCCTCTACTTTTTCCCTCCTTTTCCTTCCTTCCTTCCTTTCCTTCTTCCTTTCCCTTTCCCTTTCCCTTTCCCTTCCTTCCTTCCTTCCTTCCTTCCTTTTTTCCTTCCCCCTTCCTTCCTTTCCCTTTCTTCCTTCCTTCCTTCTTCCCCTTCCTTCCTTCCTTCCTCCTCCTTTTCTTTCCGTCAAAAAACTCACCTTCTCTTGCTTCCTCCTCCCGACAGAAAAAAATCTTTTGTCTCAAATTTCTCCCGATCATTAGTGAGGGACTCTCTTTTCCCTCTTCCACTTTTAAAACCCTCCCTCCTACCTCCTTTCCCCTTTCCCTCTTCTAAGAAACATTTTTTTTCTCTTCTTTTCCTTCTTTCTTCTATTTTTCCCCCCCCTTTCTAACTTTGGTGTTCTTTTTCTCTTTTCTTGCCCTTTTTTTATTTCCCCCTCCCTCCTCCTCCCTTTTTCTATCTTTCTTTTTTTTTCCTTTTTTTCCCCCCCTTTTCTTCTTTTTCCCCTTTTTTTTTTCCCTTTCCCCTTTTCTCCTTTTTCCTCTTCTCTTTTCTACTCCTCGTTCTTCTTTTCCTTCCCCTCTCTCTCTCTTCTTCTTCTCTTCCCTCTCTTCTTTCTTTTCTCTTTTCCTTCTTCTCTCTTTCCACCCTTTTCTCTCTTATCTCTCTTTTTTCCTCTTTCTTTTCCCCTTTCCTTTCCTTCTTTTCCCCTTTTTTTTCCTCTCTCTCTTTCTCTCTCTTCTTCTTCTCTTCTCTTCCTCTCTCTTCTTCTTTTCTCTCTCTCTCCTCCCTCTCCTCTCTCTCTCTCTCTCTCTCCTCTCTCTCTCTTCCTTCTCTCTCCTCTTTTTCTCTCCTCCTCTCTCTCCCTCTCTCTCTCTCTCTCGTACAGGGGGAATCAATTGTATATTCATTTTTCAACGTTTTCATTAGCGCCACCTCAAAGGGAAAAAGTGATTCACGGAGATACGACAGAGCGTTTTAACTTCCGATTTTTCTAAAATTTTATTGGGGTAAACAAACCTTTTTTTTTTTGTTCAATGCCTCAAAAACCCAATTTTTCACCTTCTACCGAAAAAAATTACCAGATAACTACCCCCTCTTCTTTAATGACACCAACTGTCTCCTTCTTTCAATGAAATTTTGGACTATCCTTTTTAAAAATCTGAAAATGGAAATCTCGCATCTCATCTCTTCAAAACGCTTTTAAAAAGTTGGTGTCCTGTGGTGTCTGCGTCCATTTTTTTTTCCCCCCCCGCTCGTACTCTTACAGGGGCTTTTTTCCGCCCGTATAGAGTATTCCCATTTTTAGGGGGGGTCCCGCATACAGCTCTCCTACAAAAGGGTTGAGTCAAAAGCTTTACGTCTCATCAAATCCCCCCTTGATGGGTTGTTTTTTTTTAATCTTTAAACATCGCCGAGTGTTTCTTTCCCTTTCTTTTTTCTACCGTTATTTTCATGCTTACTGCCCCTTTGACTTTCTAACGCATGACTCCGTTCCCTCCCCCGGCCTCGCTGACAAAACTTTTTACTCATTCTTATCCCTATTATGTCATCTTTTTAAAGCAAGAGTTAACAGTATCTTTATTTTTCATCATTTTCCTGGTAAAACCCTGGAACTCTCTTCCGTTCTATTTTTTTACCTTCCTGGGACAAAATTTTTTTCAAGATAGGAGTGACAAGACCCCTCCCGAACTAACTTGGCTAACCCGTCTGTCTTTATTCTTCCCTGTCGTCTTTATAGGGATTGGCAACCAAAAACGGCTTTCTTGTGACTTTTTTTTGTTTTACCCTTGGCCAGTCCTTTATGATGATATATATATATATAATATATATATATATATATATATATATTCATGTTCTCGTGTGACGCTTTATATATATATATATATATATATATATATATATATATATATAATATATATATATATATATATATATATATATATATATATATATATATTATAAATAAAGCGTCACACGAGAACCTGAAGACTACGTAAGAGAGAGAGAGAGAGAGAGAGAGAGAGAGAGAGAGAGAGAGAGAGAGAGAGAGAGAGAGAGAGAGAGAGAGAGAGAGAGAGAGAGAGAGAGAGAGAGAGAGAGAGAGAGAGAGAGAGAGAGAGAGAGAGAGAGAGAGAGAGAGAGAGAGAGAGAGAGAGAGAGAGGAGGAGAGAGAGAGAGATGAGAGAGAGAGAGAGAGAGAGAGAGAGAGAGAGAGGAGAGAGAGAGAGAGAGAGAGAGAGAGAGAGAGAGAGAGAGAGAGAGAGAGAGAGAGAGAGAGAGAGAGGAGAGAGAGAGAGAGAGAGAGAGAGAGAGAGAGAGAGAGAGAGAGAGAGAGAGAGAGAGAGAGATGAGAGAGAGAGAGAGAGAGAGAGAGAGAGAGAGGAGAGAGAGAGAGAGAGAGAGGAGAGAGAGAGAGAGAGAGAGAGAGAGAGAGAGAGAGAGAGAGAGAGAGAGAGAGAGACAATATTTTCATTAAAACAAGTATCAGAATGTCTTATCACTTGTCACCGAAAAAAGTCGATCTCTTGTATTATCGCTAGTTATCAAATCTGATATATACATATGACTTTTTTGTACAATCTCTCTCTCATTCTCTAAATCTATATTTGTATGTGAGTGTGTGTGTCTGTCTGTCTGTATGTCTGTGTCTGTCTGTCTGTATGTGTATGTCTGTCTGTCTGTCTGTATGTCTATGTCTGTATATCTGTGTCTGTCTGTCTCTATGTCTGTCTGCCTGTGTGTCTGTCTGTTTTTTCTCTCTTTCTCTTTCTCTATCTTTCCCTTTCTCTCTTTCTCTCGTCAAGTCACATACAATCGTGAAAATGTCAAGTGCCAAGTGGTTTTGTTTATTTCTTATCTATTCAGCTTCCAGGAAACAATCCATGGAAAGAACAATATGTAATTATAAAAATAGAGTATAATATATATTTACATTGACATCCCCAGTGTTCCTTGTGTAACCTCGATATTGTGTGATTTTGTTCTCACTCAATATTTTGTTTCAGGTTCAGCGTGGACCAATGCAATTCTCTTCACAGCTCAGGACACGAGTGGTGAAAATTGAACTTCTGCAAATTTATCAGCAACTTGTCGTGTCAGCCAGGTATGTACCTATGAGGTGCTACCCGCCAATACTACTGTATCTCCCCTCATGGCAGCCGAGTAGGGCATACGGAAAGTTGCCATTTTATAGCCACTAGGCGCTGAAACACCTGTGTTTTATCACGTAAAAGTCAGATCCAGGGCCCGTTGTTGGACCAATGTCTTGGCATCCTTTTGTTTACAAATGCCATGTTGGATTTTTAGGGAGGGCATTCGAAGGCATCACGGTGACCGTGACTTTAGTGGGATAACATTAACGTGTAGTATACGCGAGGGGCATTTTTTTTATGAGACCAATTGAAATGGGACTGTGAGTGGCTATTAGCTGGGCCATTGTAGACTTCCTTTAAAAAGAAATTAAGCCGTCAAGTAGGCGGGAATGAGGTAGGCCATCAGCATGAGTCTGAAGCGGTGCAGCGCAGGTTGTCGGCAAATAGGAGGAGTCCTTTTTTT
>JACEEZ010022755.1:20000-42500 GCA_016584305.1 Chionoecetes opilio
TGTCTCTGAGTGCATCAATTTAATGTACTCTTTCTCACTTTTCCTTTAATCACCAGACCGACCAGAGTAACAGGTGCCTCTGCCACTTTGATTGACCATATTTGGGTGCGCAACCAGAAACAAACATTAGCAATTATATAATACAGACAGATATCACAGATCACTTTCCAGTCGTTTCTCAGTTCACAGATCACAGTACAGGTAAATGCAAACAAGTATATATCAACAAAAGAGTCTTAACACAGACTGCGTTACAGAACATTAGTAATGATCTGGCGGAGGTAAGCTGGAACGATGTTTTAGAGGCAAACTGCCCAAATAAGTCTTATTATTTTTTTTCTCAATAAATTTGATTATATATTTCAGAAACATTTCCCTGTAAGAAGAATTAGAATTAATGCAAAAAAAGAACGAAGTCCATATGTTACATCAGCTTTGCGAAACAGCATAAAAGAAAGAAAAAGATTAGAGCGACTAGCAAATAAATGGCCTTTAACATATAGAGAAAAATACAGACACTACATAAATAAATTAACATCAATATTAAGAGCAGCGAAAAATAAATATTACAGTGACATGTTAAAAGAAAACCAAGGTAACCCTAAATCTCATTGGAAATCGATAAATTCAATACTTGGTAGAGATTCTCACTTAAATGATCACACAATTGAGTTAAAACCATTCTGCCCTGACACCTCAAATATATTTAATGATCATTTCTTAAAAATTCAAAACAGCCATGAAGATATACCAAATGAAGATTACCATCGCTATTTGAATGATCCTCCTTTATTCTCAATGTATCTACCTCCAGCAACCCATAAGGAAATAGATGACTATTTGCGCGCCCTTAAAACTGATACACCTGGATATGACGATATATCTCCCAAAATTATAAGACAAACATCCACACTATTATCTACACCCTTGACTCACATCATCAACCTTACTTTAAAAACTGGAATCTTCCCGAACAAATTAAAAACGGCAAAAGTTATCCCTATACACAAGACAGGTAGCAGGAGTGATATCAATAACTATCGACCTATATCAATACTGCCAGCATTCAGCAAAATATTTGAAAAAGCTATATCCACTCGCTTGAAAAAACTATTTAGAGAACAATAACCTACTCTCTGGATATCAACATGGTTTTCGTACTAACCATTCAACAGAGTCTGCAATACTACAGTTTACCAATAATATATATAACAGCTTGGAAAGAAAATTACATGTTGTAGGAGTTTTTATGGATTTGTCAAAAGCGTTTGATACAATAAATCATCACATACTACTGGATAAATTAAAGCAAATAGGAATCAGAGGTGTACCGCTGAAATTATTTGAAAATTATGTTACTAATAGGTCACAGGCTGTATACTGCAACACAAAATATTCTTGCTTTAACTCTATATCTGCAGGTGTACCACAGGGATCAATTTTAGGACCAACACTTTTTCTTATATACATTGATGATTTAGTAAATGCCAGCTCTAAATTTAGAATTACCATATATGCCGATGATACAAACTTGCTGCTGGAAGATAATGATATACACAGTCTCCATTCAAATCTGATAACAGAGTTACATTTAATAAATGACTGGATAAAAGTAAACAAACTAAGACTCAAAATAACCAAAACGAATTATATTTTTTTTCAAATCGGTCCATAAAAAATCACATACCTCCACTATTGCTTGACGGTAAAATTCTACAATGTGTACCCATACAAAATTTCTTGGTGTCATTATTGATGAAAATCTGAATTGGAACCTTCATATAGATAGCATATATTCAAAACTCTCTAGAATGTGTGGTATATTGTATAAAGTCCGTAATTATCTAACAGCTGAAGCAATGATAAGTATCTACTACACCCTGTGTTACCCCCATCTCATTTACTGTGTGCCTATATGGGCTTGTACTTGGCCTTCTTTCCTAAGAAAATTAAAAGTAATACAAAACAAAATTTTAGATGCATATTTTTATGGGTAAATTTGATTCAACAGCTTATTTATATTCAGACAATAAACTTCTTGATTTTTTTAATATTCATAAATGTTTTGTTCTTTACTTCATGTTTAAAAATATAAAAAATGTTCCAGGTACTTCTATTTATAAGTTTGTAGAATCAACGCATGGAACCAGAGGAAGCAATATGAATTTAGTATGTCCACAGTTCCGTACAAAAACTCTTTAAGAACAGCATAATTTGCTTTGGTCCTCAACTATGGAATGCTCTGCCTACACCCATAAAACTACTTACAAATAATATCAGCTTTTTTGAATTCAAGAGGAGAGTAAAAAATCATTTCCTTGTCCTTCAGACCTCACAAACATCCCACGAGTGATAGGTAGAATATGTATTTCATGTACATTTAAGATGCCATACATGTATACATGTATAGTATTTATGTATGTAGTTTGGTATGTGGTTTAGTCATAGTGTATATTTTCATGGTCATAGTAGAGTATTATATGTAAAAGTATGTATTGGATAGGCATAGGTTACGAAAGTTCTTTTTTTTGTTTTTTTTAAATATAAATGTATATGTATATGTGTTATTGCATATATATGGATGAATGAATGATCGAAATATGTGCGTGTGTGTGTGTATGTATATGTATGTATGTGGTATGTATGTGCATATATGTGTATATGTGTGGTATGTGTGTACGTATATGCATATGTGTATGTCCTGTATGGTATATGTATGTATAGATGTATATGTATGTTTTTTTTTTTTTCACTTTACAAAGTAGTATATTTTACTACAGAAACAAACAGCCAACTGATTCTGCTCAGCACATATAACTTATATCTCAACATGTCTGTCAGGGCCTTGGCTCGACAGACCGTGCCAACGACCACTTTTATGTAATTACTGAATGTATTATTTACTAGTAATGGCAATAAACTTTATACTTACTTACTTACTTACAACTTCCGTCACCGTTTTTGCCCCCTCACAAGCATTCATACATTGCGCACACACCCTCACACCATCTGAGACTTGCCACAAACGCCCTCTTACGCCCACACGCACTGCAAAAACCCTCTCACACATGCCCATCATGCCCCGCGCCGCCAGCCAGGATCAAGGGTGAGCGTTCGAACCTCCCACGGTAACGCGTTGGATACACATTCCACGACCCCCTGTGAGCGGGCCGTCTGGTCTACGTGATATGTTCTCAATTTTCTTTGTTATTCTATATTGCTCTTTAAAAGGCAAAAAAAGGAACAAAGAAAAAAAATATTAAAGAGAAGAAAGTTAGAAAATATATAAAAATATATAAGATAATAAAGTAAATAAAATAGGAGAATAAGAGAATACAGTTAAAAAGGGGGATCGAATGTTTTTCTTTGTTTCTGTTTTGTATAGTGTGTGAAGGGGTTTTGTTTTTTGTGTTTGCTTGTCTGTTTTGTTTTGTTCTTTTATTAGGATGTTTGTATTATCCCTTTTTTTAGGTGTGGTGAACCTGCGTTTGTGTAAGGAGAGAGAGAGAGAGAGAGAGAGGAGAGAGAGAGAAAAAGAGAGAGGAGAGAGAGAAGAGAGAGAGAGGGAGAGAGAGAGAGAGAGAGAGAGAAGAGAGAGAGGAGAGAGAAGAGAGAGAGAGAGAGAGAGAGAGGAGAGAGAGAGAGAGAGAGAGAGAGAGAAGCGAGAGCGAGAGCGAGAGCGAGAGAGGAGAGAGAGAGAGAGAAGGAGAGAGGAAGACACGAGATAGAGAGAGAGGACAGGAGAGGAGAGAGAGGAGAGAGAAAGAGAAAGTGAGACCGAGAGAGATGAGAGAGACGAGAGAGAGACGAGAGAGGAGGAGAGCGAGATGAGAGAGAGAGAGAGAAGAGAGAGAGAGAGAGAAGAGGAGAGAGGACGAGAGAGAGAGAGAGAGAGATAGAGAGAGAGAGGAGAGAGAGAGAGAGAAGGAGAGATGAGAGAGTGAGAGGAAGAGAGAGGAGAGAGAGAGGAGAGAGAGAGAGAGAGAGAGACCGACAGAGGAGGGGGGGAGAGAGAGAGAGAAGGCGGATCGAGAGAGAGAGAGGAGAGAGAGGAGAGAGAGAGAGAGAGAGACGAGAGAGATGAGAGAGCAGAGAGAGGAGAGAGAGAGAGAGAGAGGAGAGAGAGGAGAGAGAGAGGAGCGAGACCCGAGAGAGAGACGAGAGAGAGAGGAGATACGAGGAGAGGAGAGAGAGAGAGAGATGAGAGATGATGAGAGAGAGAGAGGAGAGAAAGAGGAGGGAAAAGGAGAAAGAGAAAGAGAGGAGAGAGAGAGATTGTGAGGGAGAGAGAGAGAGAGAGACCCAGGACACCCGCCCCTGACGCTTTTCACGCTTCCATCATTGGTACGGACAGAACGTCAAGCCATACATTAAAGATCTCTCTCCACAAACAAGTCGTTGTCTCCGAAAAACATCGGAGCCTGAACGCACAACTGGTGTACACGCCATAGTGCTGAAGTAATTCCATATGGTGACGGAAGAACCTGGCTCAAACAACCAGTGTGGAGCCCACGTTCGGCACGATAGTGGCTACACCAAGGTAGCAGGAGGGGAACCGCCCTTGAGCGAGCAGGTGGCGGTGTGGCTGTCTGCTTCATGGAAGGGGTGCAAGCCAGCACCCTCGGATGTGGTCCCGCCTCCCCATATGTAGGTGATGTTCTTCCGGGTAGTGCTGGGACGATCAGCTTCCGCTGTGTGCCTGTATCGCCCGCCACGTCAGGGAACCGCCCCTCGCTCAAGTACACTCACTGGGGACCCCTGGACGAACTATGTTGGAGCACCGCTGCAGGCACGTCTTGTTGGGGGCGACCTCAACCACACCTGGAACAGATGCCTATGAGACACTCGTAACTGCAGGCGCTTGACGGACTAGGTGACCTTCCCTACACACGAGGGGGGGGGGACCAAGACCCTGTCATCACTGACCTCCAGGGGGACACTCTCTGATGTTACCAGCTGGGATAGTGGGCACTGACACACGCTGTATTAACACAGAATAGATAATGGGCGTGGCTCGGGACGAGGCAACTCCAGTACGGGCTGGTTGTGGGAAGAAAAGCAGACTGGGCCTCCTGGCGCCGTGACATGAGTCCACGGCGTTGGGTACTTCGCTGCGGGGACGGGCGGGAATAATATGTCGCGAGCCTACTTACCGCTCCTGGACCTTCAGAGACGCCATGTGCTACACGCCATAATAAACCACCAAATCACGGATCAGCCATGGTTTGGATACCGTTGCGTGTTGCTGACGAGGCCAAGTTACTCAAACGTGGGCTCCAGCTTCAAGCGGAAACCCGACTCGGCGCAAACTAGGACCTCCACAGCGGTGGCCTGCAAGGAGGATGGGTTGTCAGCAAAGGGCCATAAAAAAAGTGGGAGGAGGACTTGTCCGCAAAAACACAAGGGCCCAAGCGTGGGAAAACAAGACTGGGGTCCCCTGGTTAGGAAAAAACAGGAATAGCCGCAAAGAGACAATTCCTCCTCACCAAGCAAAAGACGGAATAGCGGTGTCAGGCAGCAGGGAGATAGGCTCAGGGCTGGCTAATCTCTTCTCTGCAAGATGAAGATGGATGCCCCCCGGCAGCCCCCCGCCTAGTCTGGAGCAGCAGGGTGAAGAGACAGTCGACAAGGGGAGGTTAACGCAGGCGCAGAGAGCACATCCTGCGAGGCTATCGACACCAAAAAGCCACTGGCCCTGATGACCGTCAGCCCGCATTTATTCAAAATAGTGCGCCCGGGAGCTGTCTGCCCTCTCATCACAGTCTTCACGTCTGCCTGCAGGGAAAACATCTAGGCCTTCAGCTTGGAAGAGGCTCGAGTTGGTTCCTGTCACAATCTTAGGAGTTCCAGATCTGACCCAAAACTAATGCCCATCAACTGGCTGTCTTGTGGTGGGGGAAAGTGTTCCGGATGAGCGTAGCAGAGATAATCTGTCGTCACCTCAGCGACAACTACCTCCTCTCGGACCAACAGTTGGGTTCAGACCTGGGGACGGCCACTTCTGACGCTGATGCTCTTGACACGAAACTGGCAGGACGCCCTGGATGACGGCAAGGACACTGTCGTGATAGCCCTTGGACATAGCGGGTGCCTTTGAACAGGGTTTTGGCACGGAGCCTTCTCGAAAAAACTCCGAGCAAAAAGCATTCCAGGTGACCTCCTGCTGATCCTGGGGAAACACCTGCAGGGAGGAACCCTCCAGGTCGTCGTTAACGGGAAGCCTTGAGTCCCTGCCAGTGGAAGCACCAGTCCCACAGGGCTCTGTGCTGGGGCCAGTCCTGTGGGAACATCTACCTGGACGATTTCTCGGCAGCTGCAGCAGTTGGGCTTACGTAATGACTTACTCTCTCCTGCTCTACCCGCGACATGACGTGGCGTGCTGACTGATGAGTCAATCAGCAGCTGAGTGTATACAGAAGTGGGGTACACGTTGCAGGTGACCTTTGCCGGAGAAGACACAGGCAATGGTGGTATTTCGGTCTCGCGGCGGGCCATTAGTGGAAAGGAGGCTGGCTGTTGGTGGCGTTCCTCTCTCATTCCAGGAAACCGTCAGGTCTGGGAGTAGAGTGGACGAGGAGCTAAGGTTGACGGCCACATCAAACAATTGCTAAAAAGGCCCCTCCAGAGGTCTATGCCCTGTAAAGGGTAGCCAGCTTCCTCGACAGGGGAGGGAAGTTCTTGCCTCTATAAGGCCCAGATTACGGCATTACTTACCAGTACGCGCCCTCTCCAGGATTTCGTTTCCAGCCTCGAACACTAAGAGGCCGGACAGCATCCCAGCGTCGAGCCATGCGGGACTGTGGATGCTGCAGACCCGCCAGACCCACCAGCCCAAGTAGTTCTGAACCAGTGAGTACTCTCGACTCACTAGAACACGGCACGGGACGTCGCGGCGCTTTGGTATTCCACAAGGCACAGGTGCCGGGAGTGGCCACACCTGGCTGAGGTACAACAGCCTCCGAATATCGTCACGTGAAGCAGGAGAAAACGTGTGCTTACCAGTGTGATACAGGGAGGTGCCCGCGTTTCCCGTGCAGTCCAGCACCAACGTCACCCTGGTGTGGCCGCGGTTCTATAGGATGTGGAGCATTTTCACGGCGCTGTCCCTCCACATCCAGGAGATGAACACAAAAGTGTAAAATGGCGGAAAAATCGGTGGAGTCTGGAGGACTGTCGAATGCCCACCCTCCACTGACGCTAGTGATAATGTGACACTCGCGACAGAACAGTGCCTCAACAAACACTTTAATGATGCTTATATGTATATAATGTTGGTTTTTTAGGTCTTGTATCGTATGTGGGAACTAAGGTGGAGTGCTCATAGCTTTTGGTTAACTGGAATCGAAGGATACTCATTTGTCCTAGTTCAGGTTAATTTTATTCTCATAAAATCTGGAAAGTAATATATTACAAATTTTAGTCTCCATAAATGGGTGTTTTCCAAGTGGTTATGAGAAACTCGCCAAGAAATGCGAGTTTCACCAAGGATGACCTTGGTGATATATTGCTGATTTTAAGTTGTGTCATAATTGTGATTTATTGAGAAGTGATAAACAATGCAAACACTGATAAGCACCAAACATTGATTGAAGATTACAATTAGTAATAGTCCCAGTGTACTCCGATCTCTGTATAGAGACCGCACTGGTAGAGCACGGAAAACATGGAGACTGAAATTAAAGGGGTGACATGTAGTCGCTACAGTACAACCCCCCCTAGTGACGCGGGAGGCGGAACGAGAGTTGGTTGGTGGAGCGAGTGCTGCTGGTGTTCTGTTGCCGATTTGATGTGGAGGGCTGTGTGGTGAACAGTTGCTGGCTGCCAGTGTTGCCGCCATGCAGTGGTGCCGCCGCTTGTGTTGCTGGGCGTGGCAGGTGCGCCATGCAGACAGTCTCTCAGTAGAGTTGTATTGAGAGTAGTCAAGATAGTGGTGTATTTTTGTGCACGCCGGCAGTAAGAGTAGTCGGCGGCGAGGCAGTGTTGACGCCATGGGCAGTGGTGCGCCGGCAGTGGTGCGGGCGTCGGCAGTGTTACAGCCATGGCAGTGGTGCCGCCAGGCAGTAAGTCGTCCGGGCCGAGCATGTTTGACGCATGGCAGTGGTGGCGCCGGCAGTGTGTGACGGGCGTGGACAGTGTTACCGCCATGGCTAGTGGCTGCGCCGGCAGTAAGTCGCAGGGCGACGGCAAGTTGTTGACGCCATGGCAGTGGTGACCGCCCGGCGCAGTAAGTCGCGGCAGACCGTCGTGTTGACGCCATGACTAGTGTGCCGCCGGTTGTGTTGCGGGAGTGGCACAGTGTTTGCGCCATGGCTGTGGTGCCGCGGCTGTTGTTGCGTGTGCGTTGTCGCAGTGTTGCCGCCATGGCTGTGGTGCCAGGTGGGGCAGGCTTGTGTTGAGGGAGTGGCACAAGTGTGGCGCCAGGGCAGTGTGGAGCCGGCTGTGTTTGCGGGAGTGGCCGGCTGTGTTGCGCCATGGGCTGTGATTGCGCCGGCTTGTGTTGCGGGCGGAGGCCGTGTTCGCGCCCCATGCTGTGTTGCGGCGTGGCGGCAGTGTCTGGAGACATGGCAGTGGTGCCGCCGCGGGCAGTAAGTCGCGGGGGAGGCAGTGTTGACGCCTGCAGTGTGCCGCCGGCAGTGTTGCGGCGCTCGGCAGTGCTTACCAGCCCATGGCAGTCAGTGGTGCCGCCGGCATAAGTCGCGGGCCGATGCAGTGTTACGGTTGACGCCATGGCAGTGGTGAGCACGAGCTTCGTGTTGGGGCGTCGGAAGTGTTGCGCATGGCTGCTGGTGCCGCGGCGTTCGTGCTGCGGGCGTGGCAGTGTTGCGCCATGCTGTGGTGCCGGGCCCCCGGGGGGGGCGGCCCCCCTTTTTTTTGGTTTTGTTGCGGGCCCGTGGCGTGTTGCGCCATTGCAGTGGGGCCGCCGGCTTGTGTGCGGGCATGGCAGTGTTACCCGCCATGGCATGTTTTGGTTGACGCCGGCGGTGAGTCGCGGCGTGGCAGTGTGTTGGAGGTTTTGGCGAGGAAGTACGCTGCCTAGTATCGCATTTTTCGTTGATCGCCGCGTACGAGCAGGGCGGGGTCGCACTTTGAGGGCTCTGCTGCGAAGTAGTTCGTGGTACCAGCAGAGGCCAGAGATTCTAGAGTCGGAAGCGTGCTGGCGGCGTTGAGGTGTGGGTGAGCGTGGACGGTACTGGCGTTGCTGAGGTGTGGACTTAGCGAGGTTGTGGTGGTCCTGCATTTGCCTCTTGAGAGAAGTGACTCTGTCGAGAGCTCGGGATACAAGCTGGGTTGAGCTAAGGCGAGCTGACGTGTTCGTCCTGTGTCGAAGCGGAGGACACTGAAGAGACACGTGTTAGGAACTGTTGCTGTTGTGGGTAGGTTGTCGTCGTCAGGCATGGCGAAGTTGAGTTCAAGCGAAGGTGTGGACTGGACGGGTGTCCCAGTTGTTCAAGGAACGATCGAAAACACGGTTACGCAAGTAGCACTGGTGATGAGTAATCCACAGGGCGATGAGTAATCCACAGGGCGGTGAGTAACCAAGAGGGTGGTGAGTAATCCATAGGCGGCGGCGGCAGGCCGTGGAACGAGTCACTTTAACACTGTGGAGTTGAGTGGTTGAGTAATCCGCAGGAGCGGTGAGATAAGCCACAGGGCGGTGAGTATAATCCACACGGGTGGTGAGTTAATCCATAGGGCGGCGAGCGGCGGCCGTGGAGTGAAATCACGTTAACACTGTGGGGCTGCGCAGAATGCGCGTGAAGTCGTTGTGAGGGACGCAAGGATGGCGTCAGAGGGTGAAAGTGGCTGAGATGATGACATTAGGACACTGAGGCGTATGAGGAAGCAGGGCCCCGCGCTAAACACGAATAAGGCCGATGAGGAGCGCGCGTGGTGAGCCGTATGGAGGAAGGCAGCGGCCGCGCTAAAGGCGCATAAGCGCAGTGAAGCCCTCAGGAGGAAGCAGGGCCGCGCTAAATGCGCAATAAGGCCGCTAAGGACGCGTGAGGCGCCTGGCGGTGTGTACGTGGCCGCGCTGAATGGCATAGCGCGCTGAGGACGCAGTAAGGCGTCTGAGGGCAAAAAATGCCCTGAGGAAGGCACAGAAGGTGCGGGTTGGGTGGGGAACCTGACTAGTGGTGGCGTACACGTAAACGTGTACAATTCTCCCTATCCCGCTTAAATTATCGCAATCCACCAGTGAAGCTGGAGGCTAGGAATCTACAGCGGGAGCATGGGACTGAATGCTTCCGAAGACGCAGGTCACGACTAGGAGAAAGATGCTTTGTGTACAGCATAAGCATTCGATAAATTAATTTCTATGCCGAGATGGACAGAAACAGTTAAAGCCACCTAGAAACTGTTAGCTTACACTCCGGGGTCACACATTTGTAACTAGGTGGACGTGTTCATAGCTTTTGGTTTAACTGGAATGAAGGATACTCATTTGTCCAGTTCAGGTTAATTTTATTTCAAAAATATGGAGTTATATACAAATTGTGAGTTCTCATAAATGGTTGTTTCCAATGGTGTTATGCAGAAACTAGCCAAGACCATGCGAGTTTCACAAGGATACTTCCATGGTGTATATATGCGATTTTACATTGTTACATAATGAGATACTTGATAAGATGATAACAATGCAAAACACCTGATAATTACCAAACAATGATTGAAGATTACAATTAGAATTAGTCCCCGTGATACTCTGATTCTCTGTATAGAGACCCAGCACTCGGTAGAGCACGGAAAACATGGAGAACGAAAGGGGTGAAGTAGTTAGTCGCTACATGTGTATATAGCTATATACTTGACTTTAAATAGGTAGCACACGACAGTGAAAGCATTTGGGCTTCATTGGCGTAAAAAATATGTGTGTTGAACAAACCTTAAAATAAGAGAGAGAGAGAGAGATTGAGAGAGAGAGAGAGAGGAGAGACGAGGAGAGCGAGAGAGGAGCGAGAGAGAGAGAGAGAGAGGGCGAGAGAGGGAGAGAGAGAGAGGAGAGATAGAGAGAGAATCAAAACCAAACATTAGGAGATCTCGCTCACTCTTTACATCATACCACAAATCCCCAGATCATCATTGCTCGGGGTCGAGGACCTTCCTGAACCATACTATCCCTGGGCCAACTTCGGACACATCCAGGGATATTCAAGATGGCTCCCGTAGAGACCCGTTCCCACGGCACCTTCGGGGGCATCGCGGTTGATTCCGCGCAAGGTTGCTCGCTTAGAGGCAATCCGAGAATGAAATGGATAGGCATGGAGATGATGTTATTTCAGACTAGTGGGACGAGTCGCCACGAAACCCATCCTTTACATACGTTCTGCTACCGCCCACAGTGCAAGAAATGACACCATCCAACTCCCACTCCACTTGCACCCTACTTCTCAAGCACAAACTGCAACCCATATCCATTGTTTGTAAGGCGGACAGCGAACAGCACTGTTGCGAGCCAGTTCGAGAATTTGCTAACTGAGTACGTCTCTCTTAACAACATGTAACTTCCAAACCCACATCTCCGGCTCCTCCTCGACCCCTCATCACAGATTTGCCAGAAGAAGTGATTCACCTGCCTCCCCGGGTATGGTTGGTCTTATCATCGGAACACTCTGCCGTACTCAACCACCATCAGCACCACTGTGGTACGCGACGAGCTACTGCCGAGTCAACTGGCTCTTGGTCCTCGTGGAGATTGGACAGCCTAAAAGAAAACTGGACAACTTCCATTGTGTGGACGGAGCTTCTCCACGGCACGTTAACACACAAGTCGGACCACACTTCACCTACCTCCTCCTATCCTCCAGAAAAAACTATATACCCCAGCCAAACTACAAATCCAAACCCCATATCAGCCCTGGTTTTTTGGTTTTCAGTGCTAAGAGAGCTGCTGATAAGAAGAGTAGGGCCTGGCTGCGGTTACAAGCCCACCCCTACCAACTCAACAACATCGGCACAAGAAGCCTGCAAGACCAATTGTCAGGTCCAAAGTAAAGCCATACATGCTGTGATGAGGACTTAAAGGCCAAGTACAGCGGCAGCAGTGAGCAGTAAGGAGTGTTGGTTGTGGAGGAAGCTCTAGCAGCAAAGCCTCTTTGATGACAACACCCAATTCCGCCGATCACCGGCCAAAAGGGTGTGTCAGTAGGCTGTCCGCGAAAGAACAAGGCTGAGTGGTTGGCAGCCTCATTTTTTCTTTTAAGATGTCGGTTGCCAGACCCGTATACGCGAGCCCCCAGAGATTACATTCCATCAACAGAGGCCTCTATGGCAGAGTCTCACAGTTAACAAAGGAAAGGTAGAAACATCAGCTTCGGCAAAGGTAGATCCCAAGGAAGGCGTGGGGCCCGGACAACATCAGGCCTCCAACCTACTAACGGGACTGTGCTTGCTGTTACCCTTTATATGGTTATTTTACGGGTAAAGGGTTACACCCATGTTGATACTGGTTGACTAACCTGTAAAGGGTGATGACGGATGACGCCCTCGTGGACGGGCTGGTAACTGCTTCGTTGACCAGAGGTTACACTGGCAAATAAAAGTGGTATTTTGGGCGTAACGTGGGTCAGCGGTTCTAGACGTATATTATAAGTATTCCTAGTGCCAAAGGATTCGTGTATGTCAGACAACTATACTACAAAATATTATATTATTAATATATCTATGTACACTTGTGGAAGGTTTATACATTAATTAGGTCAACGCTGTTCGTAAGTAACGGCCAATTGAAACGAATGGATAATAGACAGAGCCTGGGAACAAGTAAGTCGTGACAAGGTACTACATCACCCCCCAGGTGTGGGGTTACACAGAAGAGACACCAGGAAGGTGGAGTGAGTAGGAGCGCCAAGGCAACGCGCCCCTCTCGTTCACTGTGTCTGTTCTGCCTCGTACGGCCAGTTGCAGCATATAAGGAAGCTGCCGGCGGAACTGCAGGTTCCGATGCGGGACATGTCTCTCAGGCCTGTTGACACTCTAATAAGGCGTCATCATCCTTGGGGCAGGCGCTGAGATGACACACACACACCTTGTGCATGCAGTCCGGAACCCGGAGGGAGGTGTAACTACGGCTGCATCAGGCACCGGGTGACGTGTCCACGTTCATTCTTATGGGCCATGGCGTGATTACCTGTCAACGTAAACTATCATAAGGTGGTCAGCACTCAGCATCCGCTGGGCAACACTCAGGACACTCGGACATCTGTCTTAGTATAGATTACAATAAAATATCTAATCAGTACGTAATTACTGCCCAGCTCGCTCTACCACTCACCATCATCTTCAAACAGTACATAAGTCCTCGTCAGTGGCCCACCGCACTGGAAAGAGGCAAGAGTGGTGGCAATCCACAAAAAAAACAGCAAACGGGACCTAAGGAGCTACCGCCCAATTCCCTTGCTCACCATGTTGGGAAAATCCTGGAGTCCTCATCACCGCCAAGATCAAACACCTTCTTGGATCCACCATTCTCCTCTGACTCCAAGCCAATTGGTTTTCAGGCAGGGAAGGTCAGCTATACTGCCCTACTCCTTCGTCTGCTTCCTGAAACCACTCGTTGGACTAGAGGAATGGACACCTTTGTCGTGGCTTTGGACAGCGCCGGCAGCCTTTGACAGGTGTGGCACCGAGGCTCGCTGCCAAGATGAGGAGCCTGGGAGTACGCGGCCGCCTTATTGCAGCCCATCCAGGAGTACCTCGAATACAGGACCTTACGGGTAGTGATCAACGACCCACACATCCAGGCAGCAACGAATCCACGCAAGCGTCCAGCAGGGCAGCCGAACTCGGGCCTCTACTGTGGAATGGTCTATTTCCAATGACATTCTCAAGCGCATTCCCTGAGGGCCCAGGCCTACGATGATGACTGCACCTGCCTTCCCCTGCACAGACGATGACTGCAGGACCCGGTGTGCCGCATCAACCTGGCAATGGGACAACATCGTCAACTGGAGTATCGATGGCAGGTCAGCTCTGGCCCTGGACAAAACCCAGGCCTCTGTTACTCCGCATGGCAAGACCACAACTGCTGCACCGGACTTACGGCTTGAGGGCAGATCACTCCCCTTCAGAGATCAATCTCCATCCTTGGGGTTAGAGTTGACGCGGGACTGACCTTCACAATCATGCCAGGAGGTAGTAAATAACTCGCCCTGGAGACTCAGCTGGGTCGGCGCAGCTTCCACCTCTAGACGCCAAGGGATTGATGTCTGTACACAAAGTCATGTCACGTCCCCTCAAGCGGAAATACTCCTCCCTAGCATGGTCTTCCTAGCCCGCCCTCTTACCTTGCCACACTAGACCCGCGTCCAGGGAGAGCACCCAGCGACTGGTAGCGATAAAACGTCCCACACGCGCCTGATCCTTCCAAACCCAACCAAGGACGCGCAGGGAGTGGCAGGTGTAGGGGGAATGCACAAAGGCACAAATTCCACACGCCCACCTGGCAGCAACCAAAGCTCCCCAGGCCCCCGCTCGCCCATAACGCCACCGTGTCGCCCCACACAGACATAAGAGCAAGTGAATGCGTACTCTTTCTTCAGGATTGGGCACCACTCTACGTTCCTTATGACCCCGCTCATGGAGTCTGTGAAAACCAGTTAGTTCACAACCGACCTACACCACCAAGTCCTCGCTAACAAGAATTTTAAGCGGGGGTGAACAGACTGATGATGGCCTAAATTATTATTAAATATAAAATGTCTTTTGTATATTAATGTAGTATAGATAGCTCTAGTGTAAAACCTAGAGATTAGCTCTAATAACAGCGAATGTACCTAAGTTTAAATAAAACAAAAGAAAAAGAGAGAGAGAGAGAGAGAGAGGGAGGAGATGAGAGAGAGAGAGAGAGAGAGAGAGAAGGAGAGAGAGAGAGAGAGAGAGAGAGAGGAGAGAGAGATGAGAGAGAGAGAGGAGAGAGAGAGAGGAGAGAATAGAGAGAGAACTATCAAAACCAAACCATAGGAGATCTCGCTCACTCTTTAATCATCCCACACATCCCAGACATCATTGCTACGGTCGAGACCTTCCTGAACCCTACTATCCCTGCCAACTTCGGACACATCCAGGGATATTCAAGATGGCTCCGAAGAGACCGTGTCCACGGCACCTTCGGGGGCATCGCCGTCTGCTTCCGCGAAGGTCTCGCTGTAGAGGCCCTCGAGAATGAAATGGATAGGCACCTTGAGATGATGTTCTTCAGACTGTGGACGAGTCGCCACGAAACCATCCTACTATACGTCTGCTACCGCCCACAGTGGCAAGGAAATGACCCCATCCACTTCCTCCACTCCAACATTGACACCCTACTTCTCCAGCACAACTGCAACCATCTCATTGTTGTAAGGGACATGAACCAGCATCTGGTTGCGAGGCAGTTCGAGAATTTGCTAACTGAGTACGGCCTTAACAACCATGTAAGCTTCCCAACCCACATCTCTGGCTCCTCCCTCGACCCCGTCATCACAGATTTGCCAGAAGAAGTGATCACCTGCCTCCCCCTGGGTACGGTTGGATCATCGGACCACTCTGTCGTACTCACCACCATCAGCACCACTGTGGTACGCGACGAGGCTACTGCCCGAGTCAACTGGCTTTGGTCTCGTGGAGATTGGGACAGCCTAAAAGAAAACTTGGACTCCATTGTGTGGACGGAGCTTCTCCACGGCGACGTTAACACACAAGTGGAGACCTTCACCTACCTCCTCCTATCCCTCCAGAAAAACTATATACCCAGCCAAAACTACAAATCCAAACCCCATGATCAGCCCTGGTTTGGTTTTCAGTGTAAGAGAGCTGCTGACAACAAGAGTAGGGCCTGGCTGCGGTACAAGTCCCACCCCTACCAACTCAACAAACATCGGCACAAAGAAGCCTGCAAGACCAATTGTCAGGTCCAAAAGTAAGCCATACAACGCTGGATTGAGGACTTAAAGGCCAAGTACAGCGGCCAGTCAGTGAGCAGTAAGGAGTGGTGGTGTGGAGTGAAGCAGCAGCAAAGTCTCTTTGCTGACAACACCATTCCGCCGCTCACCAGACCAAACGGGTCAGTGGCTGTCCGCGACAAGAACAAGGCTGAGCTGTTGGCAGCTCATTTTTCTTTTAAGATGTCGGTGCCAGACCCCTTACGTGAGCCCCCAGAGATACCATCCATCACCAGGGCCTCTCTGGAGAGTCTCACAGTTAACAAAAAGGAAGTAGAACATCAGCTGCGGCAAATAGATCCCAAGAAGGCGCTAGGGCCCGACAACATCAGGCCTCACCTACTAAAGGGATGTGCTGCTGTTACCCTTCTTAGTATGGTTATTTTACGGGTAACGGGTTCACTCCATGTTGATACTGGTTGACTAACCTGTAAAGGGGTGATTGCCGGATGACGCCCTCGTGACGGGCTGGTAACTTGCTTCGTTGCCCAGAGGTACACGTCAAATAAAGTGGTATGTTTGGGCTTAACGTGGTCGAGCGGTTCTTACGTAATTTATAAGTATTCCTAGTGCCAAAGGATTCGTGTAAGACAATATACTACAAAATATATATATTATATATATATATATATGTACACTTGTGAAGGTTTATACATTAATTATGTCACGCTGTTCGTTAAGTAACGGCCAATGAAACTAATGTCTAATAGACAGAGCCGGGAACAATTAAAGTCGTGACAAGGTACTCCACACCCCCAGGTGTGGGGTACACAGAGACACCCAGGAAGGTGTGAGTGAGTAGGAGCGCAAGGCTAACGCGTCCCCTCTCGTTCACTGTGTTCTGTCTGCCTCTTTCCGGCCAGTTGCAGCATATAAGGAAGCTGCCGGAACTGGCAGGTTCCGATGGACATGTCTCTCAGGCCTGTTGCACTCTCATAAGCGTCATCATCCTTGGGCAGAGCGCTGAGATGACACACACACAACTTGTGCATGCAGTCCGGAACCAGGGGCGAGGTGTAACTACGTGCTGCATCAAGACACCGGGTTGACTGTCCACGTCATTCTTATGGGCCATGGCGTGATACCTCGTCAACGTAACCTCATCATAAGGTGTCAGCACTCAGCATCCGCTAGGCAACACTCAGACACTCGGACATCCTGTCTTAGTATAGATTAACACATAAATATATAATCAGTACGCTAATACTGCCCAGCTCGCTCCACCACTCACCATCATCTTCAACAACATTCATTCCTCGTGCAAGTGGCCCACGCAATGGAAAGAGGCAAGAGTGGTGGCCATCCACAAAAAAAACAGCAAACGGGACCTAAGGAGCTACCGCCCAATTTCCCTTCTCACCACTGTTGGGAAAATCCTGGAGTCCCTCATCACCGCCAAGATCAACACCTTCTTGGACTCCCACCATCTCCTCGACTCCAAGCAATTTGGTTTCAGGCAGGGAAGGTCAGCTACAGACCTGCTACTCCTTCAGTCTGCTTCCTGAAACCACTCGTTGGATAGAGGAATGGACACCTTTGTCGTGGCTTTGGACATCGCCGGAGCCTTTGACAGGGTGTGGCACCGAGGTCTCGCTGCCAAGCTGAGGAGCCTGGGAGTACGCGGCGCCTTATTGCAGCTCATCCAGGAGTACCTCCAAGACAGGACCTTACGGGTAGTGATCAACGACCACACATCCAGCCAGCAACCCATCCACGCAAGCGTCCCGCAGGGCAGCGAACTCGGGCCTCTACTGTGGAATGTCTATTTCAATGACATTCTCCAGCTCATTCCTGAGGCCCAGGCCTACGCTGATGACTGCACCCTTGCCTTCCCCTGCGACAGACGTGACTGGCAGGACCCGGTGTGCCGCATCAACCTGGCATTGGACAACATCGTCAACTGGAGTAGTCGATGGCAGGTCAGCCTGGCCCCTGACAAAACCCAGGCTCTGCTTATCTCCCGCAGGCAAGACATCACCAACCTGCCTGCACCGGACATACGGCTTGAGGGCAGATCACTCCCCCTTCAGAGATCCATCTCCATCCTTGGGGTAGAGTTTGACGCGGGACTGACCTTCACCAATCATGCCAGGAGAGTAGCTAATAACTCGGCCTGGAGATTCAGCTGTGTCCGGCGCATCTCCCACCTTCTAGATGCCAAGGGGATTGAGGTTCTGTACAAAGCTCATGTACGTCCCCTAATGGAATACTCCTCCCTAGCATGGTCTTCCTGCCCGCCCTCTTACCTGGCCACACTAGACCGCGTCCAGGGGAAGAGCCCAGCGACTGGTTAGCGATAAACGTCCCCACCACGCGCCTGACTCCTTCCAACCCCTCCAAGAGCGCAGGGATGTGGCAGGTTTATGTGTCATGCACAAGGCACTAAATTTCCACACGCCCCACCTGGCAGCCATCAAGCTCCCCAGGCCCCCGCCGCCCCTAAACTCCACCCGTGTCGCCCCACACAGACAAGAGCAAGTGAATGTGCCTTTCTCCAGGATTGAGCACCACCTACGTTCCTTCTTACCCCGCTATGGACGTCTGTGAAACCAGTTAGTTCACCAAACCGACCTCCACCACCACGCCTCGCTACAAGACTTTAAGCGGGGGGTGAACAGCTGATTGATGGCCTAAATTATTACTAAATATAAAATGTCTTTTTTATATTATATGTAGCTATAGATAGCTCTAGTGTAAAACCTAGAGATTTAGCTCTAATAACAGCAAATGTACTAAGTTTAAATAAAACAAAAGAAAAAGAGAGAGAGAGAGAGAGAGAGAGAGAGAAGAGAGAGAGAGAGAGAGAGAGAGAGAGAGAGAGAGAGAGAGAGAGGAGAGGGGAGAGAAAGAGAGAGAGAGAGAGAGAGAGAGAGGAGAAAAGAGAGAGAGAGAAGAGAGAGAGAGAGAGAGAGAGAGAGAGAGAGAGGGGGAGAGGAGAAGGGGAAGGGGAGAGAAAAGAGAGAGAGAGAGAGAGTAGAGAGAAAAACTGACTCTTATTTCCGCTAATGTCAGAGGACCTAAAAAACCAACATAGGAGATCTCGTTTCACTCTTTCATCATCCCACACAACCCAGACATCATTGCTACGGTCGAGACTTTCCTGAACCCTACTATCCCTGCCAATTCGGACACATCCAGGGATATTCAAGATGGCTCCGAAGAGACCGTGCCCGCGGCCCCTTCGGGGCATCGCCGTCTGCTTCCGCGAAGGTCTCGCTGTAGAGGCCCTCGAGAATGAAATGGATGGGCAACCTTGAGATGATGTTTTTCCCAGACTGTGGACGAATCGCCACGAAACCATCCTACTATACGCCCTGCTACCGCCCACAGTGGCAAGGAAATGACCCCATCCACTTCCTCCACTCCAACATTGACACCCTACTTCTCCAGCACAACTGCAACCATCTCATTGTTGTAAGGGACATGAACCAGCATCTGGTTGCGAGGCAGTTCGAGAATTTGCTAACTGAGTACGGCCTTAACAACCATTGTAAGCTTCCCAACCCACATCTCTGGCTCCTCCCTCGACCCCGTCATCACAGATTTGCCAGAAGAAGTGATCACCTGCCTCCCCCTGGGTACGGTTGGATCATCGGACCACTCTGTCGTACTCACCACCATCAGCACCACTGTGGTACGCGACGAGGCTACTGCCCGAGTCAACTGGCTTTGGTCTCGTGGAGATTGGGACAGCCTAAAAGAAAACTTGGACTCCATTGTGTGGACGGAGCTTCTCCCGGCGAACGTTAACCCCAAAAGTGGAGACCTTCCCAAACCTCCTCCTATCCCTCCAGAAAAACTATATACCCAGCCAAAAAAACTACAAATCCAAACCCCATGATCAGCCCTGGTTTGGTTTTCAGTGTAAGAGAGCCTGCTGACAACAAGAGTAGGGCCTGGCTGCGGTACAGTCCCACCCCTACCAACTCAACAAACTGGGGCACAAAGAAGCCGGGCAAGACCAATTGTCGGGTTCCAAAAGAAGGCCATACAACCCCTGGATTGAGGACTTAAAGGCCAAGTACAGCGGCCAGTCAGTGAGCAGTAAGGAGTGGTGGTGTGGAGTGAAGCAGCAGCAAGGCCTCTTTACTGACAACAAAATTCCGCCGCTCACCAGACCAAACGGGTCAGTGGCTGTCTGCGACAAGAACATGGCTGAGCTGTTGGCAGCTCATTTTTCTTTTAAGATGTCGGTGCCAGACCCCTTACGCGAGCCCCCAAAGATACCATCCCTCACCAGGGCCTCTCTGGAGAGTCTCACAGCTAAAAAAAAGGAAGTAGAGCATCAGCTGCGGCAAATTGATCCCAAGAAGGCGCTAGGGCCCGACAACATCAGCCCTCACCTACTAAAGGGATGTGCTGCTGTTACCCTTCTTAGTATGGTTATTTTACGGGTAACGGGTTCACTCCATGTTGATACTGGTTGACTAACCTGTAAAGGGGTGATTGCCGGATGACGCCCTCGTGACGGGCTGGTAACTTGCTTCGTTGCCTTGAGGTACACGTCAAATAAAGTGGTATGTTTGGGCTTAACGTGGTCGAGCAGTTCTTACGTAATTTATAAGTATTCTTAGTGCCAAAGGATTCGAGTAGGACAATATACTACAAAATATATATATTATATATATATATATATATATATATGTACACTTGTGAAGGTTTATACATTAATAATGTCATGTTGTTCGTTAAGTAAAGGCCAATGAAACTAATGTCTAATAGACAGAGCCGGGAACAATTAAAGACGTGACAAGGTACTCCACACCCCCAGGTGTGGGGTACACACAGACACCCAGGAAGGTGTGAGTAAGTAGGAGCGCAAGGCTAACGCGTCCCCTCTCGTTCTCTGTGTTCTGTCTGTCTCCTCCGGCCAGTTGCAGCATATAAGGAAGCTGCCGGCACTGGCAGGTTCCGGTGGACATGTCTCTCAGGCCTGTTGCACTCTCGTAAGCGTCATCATCCTTGGGCAGAGCGCTGAGATGACACACACACAACTTGTGCAAAGCAGTCCCGAACCCGGGGCGAGGTGTGTCTACGTGTTGGCATCAAGACACCGGGTTTTACTGTCCAGTCCCTTCTTATGGGCCATGGCGTGAAAACTTCGTCAACGTTACCTCATCAAAAGGTGTCAGCACTCAGCATCCGCTAGGCGACACTCAGACACTCGGACATCCTGTCGTAGTATAGATTAACACATAAATATATAATCACAACGCTAATACTGCCCAGCTAGCTCCACCACTCACCATCATCTTCAACAACATTCTTTCCTCGTGCAAGTGGCCCACGCAATGGAAAGAGGCAAGAATGGTGGCGATCCACAAAAAAAACAGCAAACGGGACCCAAGGGAACTACCGCCCAATTTCCCTTCTCACCACTGTTGGGAAAATCCTGAGTCCCTCATCACCGCCAAGATCACACCTTCTTGGGGCTCCCACCATCTCCCCACTCCAAGCAATTTGGTTTCAGGCAGGGAAGGTCAGCTGCAGACCTGCTCCTCCTTCATCTGCTTCCTGAAACCATTCGCTGGATAGAGAATGGACACCTTTGTTGTGGCTTTGGACATCGCGCCGGAGCCTTTGAAAAGGGTGTGGCATCGAGGTCTCGCTGCCAAGCTGAGGAGCCTGGGAGAGTACGCGTCGCCTTATTTCAGCTCATCCCGGAGTACTCCAAAACGGACCTTACGGGTTGTGATCAATGGCCACACTTCCAGCCAGCAACCCATCCACGCCCGCGTCCCGCAGGGCAGCGTAAATCTGGCCTCTTTCTGGTGGAAATGTCTATTTCAAAGACATTCTCCAGCTCATTTCCCGAGGCCCAGGCCTACGCTGATGACTGCACCCTTGCCTTCCCTTGCGACAGACGTGACTGGGATGACCCGGTGGCCGCATCAACCTGGCATTGGACAACATCGTCCCCCTGGAGTAGTCGATGGCAGGTCAGCCTGGCCCCTGCCTGACAAAACCCCCGGCTCTGCTTATCTTTCCCCCGGCAAGACATCACCAACCTGCCTGCATCGGACATACGGCTTGAGGGCAGATCACTCCCCCTTCAGAGATCCATCTCCATCCTTGGGGTAGAGTTTGACGCGGGACTGACCTTCACCAGTCATGCCAGGGAAATAACTAAAAATCGGGCCCGGAGACTCAGCTGGTCCGGCGCATCTCCCCACCCTTTTAGATGCCAGGGGTTTAGGTTCTGTACAAGGCTCATGTACGTCCCCTAATGGAATACTCCCCCCTAGCATGGTCTTCCGCCCGCCCTCTTACCGGGGCCCCACTAGACCGGTCCAGAGGGAAAAGCCCAGCGACTGGTTAGCGATAAACTCCCCACCACGCGCCTGACTCTTTCCAACCCGTCCAGGGGCGCAGGGATGTTGGCAGGGTTTATGTTCATGCAAAAAGGCATAAATCTCCACAACGCCCCACCTGGCAGCCATCAAGCTCCCCAGGCCCCCGCCGCCCCTAAACTCCCCCCCGTGTCGCCCCACACAGACAAGAGCAAGTGACTGTGCCTTTTTCCCAGGATAGAGCACCACCTACGTTCCTTCTTACCCCGCTATGGACGTCTGTAAACCCG
>JACEEZ010022756.1:0-5000 GCA_016584305.1 Chionoecetes opilio
GCCACCTGATCGACTACTTAAGATAATGCGATGCAATTGTGGTGGAAATTGCAACACAAGAACATGTACATGCCGCAAAAATGGCTCCATTGCACTCCAGCTTGTGGTCAATGCAAGGGCATTACCTGTTTGAACGGTCCACCTGTGGATATTGAAGAAAATGAGGTGGAAAACGATGATGATGAAACGGACTATAAATAAATTAATGTGTTTGAAAGTCACTTTGGAATATACACATATACATATTTATATACATATATACATACACAATATACACAATACAATAATACATATGTAAAGATTATAGCCGATTGTTCAGACAAATTAATTTTGCTCATTTTAGGGTAATTTTAGGCCAAAATGTTGATTTTTCGAGGATTTCAATATGAACACATCCTCCAATCTCTTCCAAAGTAACTTTAAATGAAAGAGCACCTCAAAATTAGTGGATAGACACTTTATTTGTGTTTCTATGTTGATTTCAGCAAAGTTATGCTATTTCAATATTTTACCTTCCGCGGCGGCGGGCATCTAGGATTTTCAGTGGAAACGAGTATTTGCCATGGGTGGATTCGAGTGGGACTTTTTTTTTGTGGTTAGAACTACCTCCAAAGAACCCATTTCAGGTGAAATTGCTTTGTTAACATTTTTGTCCAACCTCGGCACTTTATCGCCTGGCTTATATCCCAAGCACCCCATCCCTCCCTTGGAAGCCACCCGTGCGATCGTACGTCTGGCAGCGTATCTTCCTGATACATTTTTCGGAGATTACTATATACATATGCTATGCCACTTGGAGCCGTAACTTTCTTGCAATCATACTTCACTTGAACAACAATACTGATGTACCTCATATTTATCACGTTCTTAATAATCATGTATAAGACATAAATATGTACTACAGATATTCATTCATATATACGAAGGTTGTGATTAACATTGGAGTGTATGGGATATGTATGTGAGTAATTCATGATACTATGAAAGTAACTTCATTACTGAGAGGGGCTCTTATGTGGAGTAAACGAAAAAAACGGTTTACGAAAAAATGAATAGTCACCCATGTTGCCCGCACGAGAAAACGGAAAAAATGTAAATATATTAGTACATGGGACCTCTGGCCTCTGCGTCTATGGGCCTATTGAATAATAATGGAGCTACATGTTCTACCGAAAATTGACCGTTATTTTAGCCACAAACGGTGAAGTTAGGTTAAATCAGATTAGGTTAGGTAAGAGGTGGGGTTTGGTTTAGTAACAGATGATATCAAGAAAAAATAGAAAACTATAAATACTACGGTGGTGAGAAGCGGAGCAAGGTTTGCTGGGCGGGCCGGGAGGGACGGATTCCCCCCCCACACCTGTAAACAAACATTTATTTCCGGCAAAAACGAGTGCTAGATAATGGATCATTCAATACACATCAAAACTATTCAGGGAAACTAAGTTTTAGGCCTCGAAATCGGTGAAAGCCCACTACCGAAAATTTACCATAACTTATCTAACCTTACCAATTACCTCCTAGCGAGACCTAAAGGCGAGAAAGAGAACTAGAATTTTACCACGTTAGGTTATATTGAGGTTATAAGATTGTAATTTTTGGGTGGGGGTCTCACAGGAGGCTATTAGCGAGTATAACGTCTTCAGTGTTGTGATATTTCCTTTGGGAGTCATGTAGGTATTGTTTACATTCTGACTGTGTGCATTATGATTGGCTAACACTCTCAAAGGTTGATGAAATCTTTCTTCTGATTGGCCAAGCGACAGTCAGCTGGGTTCCATTCCTCATGATCGGAACGGAACGGAACGAGCTTGAAGATCGCATCATCGTGAGCTAAGAACATTCGGACGGTCCTTTGAAAATACATTTTTGTGGTGTTCGTAAACCAAGATCTAAGATGGCCGCTAAGAACGCTCTTAAGATGATCTTAGAGGCGGAAAGTTACGAACGTTCGAACATCCAGCCCCAGGCTTTTAAAGATAAAGAACCGGGGATTAGACACTGGGTAAGGCATTCGACAAGGTACCACACGAGCGACTCTTTAAATAAGATTAAGGTTCATGGAATAGATGGGAAGGTTCTTCGTTGAATCAGAGTTTGGCTAAGTGATAGGCAACAAAGGGTTATAATTAATGGTTCTAAATCTCAATGGGACAGGTGATAAGTGGAGTTCCACAAGGGTCTGTTTTGGGTCCATTACTATTTTGATTTACATCAACGACTTGGATAGTGGGATTAGCAGTGATATCAGCAAGTTTGCTGATGCTCCTAAGGTTGGTAGGATTATTGGATCACAGTCTGATGTAAACATATTTCAGGGAGACTTAGATACACTTAATGAGTGGGTAGTCAGATGGCAGATGGAATTTAATATTGATAGTGCAGCGTTATGAATTTTGGTAGAAAAAACCCTGGTAATAGATACACCATACGCAATGTATCGCTGAAAAGATCAGAAGGTGAGACAGATCTTGGAGTGAGGGTGAGCTCAGACCTCGACCTAGGAAACAATGTATTGAGGCCAGAAATAGAGCTAATCGAGTGTTAGGATTCATTACCAGAAGTGTTAAAAGTAAAAGTGCGGAAGTTATTCTAAAGCTTTATTTGGCTCTAGTCAGACCTCACCTAGACTATGCGGTTTAGTTTTGGTCTCTATATTACAGGATGGATATATCCTTGTTAGAATCAGTGCAGAGAAGGATGACCAAAATGATTCAAGGGATGCGTAACTTTAGTTATGAGGAGAGATTGAAGCTATTAAATTTACACTCACTCGAGAGACGCAGAGTAATTGGCGATCTGATAGAAGTTTTTAAGTGGATAAAGGGATTTGATAAAGGCGAGGTAAGAAAAGTTCTTACGGCTATTAACCAGGATAGAACATGAAGTAACGAATTCAAGCTGGAAAAGCGTAGATTGAAAAAAGAATTAGGGAAAAAACTGGTTCACAAATAGGGTGTTGAATGCTTGGCATGGACTCAGTAGACAGGTAGTTATTGCGGAGTCATTAGAGAGCTTTGAAGGGAGGCTAGATAAATTCATGGATGGGGATGAAAGGTGGATGTAGGTAGTGTTAGGTAACAGGAACTACCACGTGTAGGTCTCACGGCCTCTTGTAGCTTCCTTATTTCTTATGTTCTTATATATATATATATATATATATATATATATATAATATATATATATATATATATATATATATATATATATATATATATATATATATATATATATATAAAATTGTATATACTATATATGTATATATATGTATATAGTATATATATCATAAATATAAGCGAAAGTGTGTCTGTGTGTGTGTGTGTGTGTGTGTGTGTGTGTGTGTGTGTGTGTGTGTGTGTGTGTCCGCTCCAGGTGCCACCCCCTGTGGCGGAATCCCCTCATATGGCACAGTTTTGGAACCGGCTCGAGCAGGGGAAGGTTTTAAGCCCATTTATGAGATGATCCGATCACTTTTTTCTTTTCTTTTTTTTAGCAGCCTATTAGCGATAATTGTGAAAAAATGTGGGTTGCGAGAATTGAGGAAACCTTGATGTAGGGTGATGGGTAATGTCTATCTATAATAATATAAGCGAAAGTGTGTCTGTGTGTGTGTTGTGTGTGTGTGTGTGTCCGCTCCAGGTGCCGCCCCCTGTGGCGGAATCCCCTCATATGGCACGTTTTGGAACCGGCTCGAGCAGGGAAGGTTTTAAGCCCATTTATGAGATGATCCGAACACTTTTTTTTTCTTTTTTTTAGCAGCCTATTAGCGAGAATTGTGAAAAAAAGGGGTTTGCGAAAATTGAGGAAACCCTTTGATGTAGGGTATGGAAAAGGGGGGAGTGAATTAGGGGGGTGAGGGGTAGGGGTGTGGGTGAGGGGTGAGGAATGGGTGGGGGTGAGGGGTGGGGGAATAGAGGGGGGGGGATGGGAAATGGGTGATGAATGGGTTTTGGTATGGTAATGGGTGGGGGGGGGGGTGGGGGGTAAGGGGGTGAGTGAATGGGGGGGGGTGAGGGGTAATGGGTAGTAAAGGGGTTGGGGGGGATGTGAATAGTTGGCATTAATACATACATTTCTACATCCTGATTTCAGGAAAGCTAAAAGGGGGGCTTCGGGAGAGCCCCGGGGTTTTGGGGGGGGCCGGCCCCCAAAACACAGGTGGGGGGCCAAAGGGCCCACCTATAGCCCCCCGCAGGAGCTACCCAAAAAAGTCCGCCCGGAGGGCGTCTTTGGGGCTAGTATTAAAATAAGGGGAACGTGAGCGAGTTTAGACCGTTTTTTTTCGATCAAGCTTTTTAGACTTTAACGGCCAACGTTTGAATACATTTTTTGGTTTTTGTAGCCCCGTTCCCGGTCCTGGGGAAAACCCTAGCCAAGGGTCGTGACTTTTGGGTTCTCAGTTGCCGGAAATGGTTTTTTACGTTTTTTTCGTTGTGACATTTTTTTGCGACTTTTGGCGGCCCAAAAGCCTGTGAACATAGTTTGACAACGTAGGGTTTACTATCTTTTGCCTGTCAGTACAGACCTCTAAGACTTACGGTTGGGATTTTAGAGTATGAATTTTTACCGTAGGGTTTTTTCCCCTATAAAAATATATTTTATAGGGAAAATTAAGGGAAATAACAATTTTTATACCGTCCTTATACAAAATTATTACGAGATCGTTTTTACTATATATGAAATAAAAAATTCAATATATTTCCCCCAAAAATGCATACAAAAATTACTCCATCTCCCCTAATATTCTTCACTCGGAAAATTTCATTGAATAACAAATATTACCCGCCATTATACACATTTAATACGGACATTTTTTCGTATTAAAGTAAAAAAAAATTTTTAAATTTTTTCGTGGTCTGCGGGCTAGGTAGGTCTGAAGAAAAATTTTTAAAGGCACCTTTCCCAAGAATTTGTGGCCTTTTTCAACTTTGTCTTCAGTAATTTTATTGCATCTCTACCCTAATGGCTTTTCTATACGAAAAAAAACCCCTGACCTGCCC
>JACEEZ010022756.1:17500-24169 GCA_016584305.1 Chionoecetes opilio
AAAACTTTACTTGTATATTTCTCCCATTCAAAGTCTTTGATAGTTCAAGTTATTGCTGGAAGCTCATATATATATTAATATATATATTATATATTATTATATATATATATAATATTTATATATATATATTATATATATTATATATATATATATATATATATATATATTATATATATATATATATTATATATTTCGTGGCCCCTATATGTCTGTCTCGAAAAAGGGATAAAATAGAGGAGGAAGGATGGAAGAGAGAAGGAGAGAATTAAGGAGGGGGAGGTGAAGGTGTCTTAAAGACACCTAGGGCCATACTATTGCGATCGCCTTGCGTCGCTTGCGATGCTGCGCCAGGTCAAGTCTCCAAGGGGGCGGAGTCAGGAGAAGGTGTTGACAACTTTACAAGTATATTTCTCCCATTGAAAGCCTTTGATAGTTCAGTTATTACTGGTATTTAATCCTGAATGCAGAACATGATTAAAAGCTTATTAAATGATATATTGGGTACTGTAATATCAAGATCAAGACTAGAACTGTCGCCGCAATGGAACTCCCGCCGACGTGAAAAATTGGAACAGTCGCCGATATCGGCGACAATTCCAGGGTACCCAACTGTGTAGTGCGTGGTGCGCTCAGCGGGGGGAGGGGGCGCGCGCGCCACTACCAACAGCCTAGGCAGGTCCTCTATTACCCGCCGAAGCACCAGGGCTGCCCTATCCTCGTCGTCCTTGGGCCGCCGATCTGCTGCCTCAGCTGAGCCGTGGCTGGGCAGGACAGCAGGTAGTGCCTTAGTGGGTGTCGGCGAGGTGGCCACAGTGGTCACACTGCCGACTCTCGAAACCCGTCCTCAGCTCCCCCAGGGTGCGATACCCAAGCCGGAGTCGGTGTAGCTTGACCTCGTCTCCCCTGGAAAGCTGGCGGGCGGGAAGCAGTGGGCGGTAGGCGGTGGCTTTGGCATACAGGCCGCCCTGCCGCGATGACGCCTCCATCTCCCGGTGTTGCTGCTCGGTGCTGTTAGCGGCAGCACGTCGGGCCCATCGCCTTGCCCTGCGGTATGCGGGGCAAACGACGGCGGTGACTGTAGGCCACCTGATGACTGCGCGGGCCGCCTCATCAGCAGCCTCGTTCCCCCGCAGCCCCACGTGGCTGGGCACCCAGTTGAGCCGCACGTGACGCCCCTGTGCGGCGATTCTTTGGGCGAGGCCCAGGATAGTGGTGGTGAGCCGCACGTTGTTCGTTGGTGAGCTCAGCTGCTGCAGGACCTGTAAGGCAGACCTGGAGTCGGAGTGGACGACCACCATCTCCTCCCGACGGTGGCGGGCGTGCTCCAAGGCGTGCTGGATTGCCACCAGCTCCTTCTGGAGAGTGGAGCAGTGGTCGGGCGTCCTCCAGGACAGCACCTCCTGCCCTGTGACCACCGCCGCGCCCGTCGTGCCTCTCTCAGGGTCAACTGAGCCGTCCGTGTAGTAGAAGGCGCTGCCTGGGACGTTGTCCTCTGCAATTCCCCTCAGTGCGTGATCCCCGCAGCTCCGCCCGGGTGCACACCCGCCTTACTGGCCGGCAGGGCGGTAATGACGACTTCCACTTCGGGGCTTGCCACGGAGGAGGAGCGGCGTAAAAGGCGGCGGGAAACGATCGGGTCCTTCCTGCAGTAGCTGGTCGAGGTCGAGCAGGTGGTTGGCGGCTTGGGCCCAAACCATCCTAGCAGGTGTTGCCAGCTGACGGTAATGAATGCCTTGTGGCAAGACTGTGCTCAGCTTTGTTCGTGCTGCAGACTCTCTCACCTGGTGAGGATTTTTGGCCACCCGACCAGGCCCCCAATCTGCTGAGTCCTGGTGGTCAAGGGCACCAGCCGGGGCCCTCGCTCTGCATGATGCAGCCGCTGGTCCAGCGTGGCGCCCCCAGCATGGTCCTCATGGCCTGGTTTTTGGATGACCTCGATCCTCTTCTGTTGGGTTGGGTGACAGCGGATGAGCACCGGCGCGCTGTAATCCACAAGCGCGCGGACGGCTTCCACATAGAAGAGTCGCAGCACAGCGCACGGGGCCCCCGGCGTGTGTCTTCGTCATGGCCCTCATAACATTGACCCTCGCCTGAGTCCTCTCCCTCAGGTACTTGACCTGAGTGGTGAAAGTCAGACCCTGACTATCCACACCCCCGAGGTACTGGTAGACGCGGGTCCAGGGCAAGCCTGACGTCCTGCAGCAGCAAGTGACAATCCGGGGTGGGGCCTTGATGGTCATGCCTTTGGACTTCTCAGCTGAGATCTTCAGGCCCAGCTCTCGCATTTTTACTGACAAGGTCAAGTGCCTGCTGGGCCCTAACGATCCTGTCATCTCGCCCTGTGACAACCAAAACGAGGTCAT
Source organism: Chionoecetes opilio (assembly GCA_016584305.1). Lineage (NCBI taxonomy): Eukaryota > Metazoa > Arthropoda > Malacostraca > Decapoda > Majidae > Chionoecetes > Chionoecetes opilio. Next base: position 19,864 of record JACEEZ010022756.1, read on the forward strand.
CGGCGTAGCTGAGAAGAGCCACCGCCCTCCCGGAACGGCAGGCTGACCAGCTGCTCCATTAGCAAGTTGAAGAGGGGGACCTGAGGATCCCGCCTTGCGGCGTGTCGTTCTCCAGCTCCCGGTAGTGCGACCGGTGCCCCTGGAACCTGACCCTGGCTCGCCTGTGCTGGAGGTATTCCTCTATCCAGGCGAGGAGTCGTCCCTGGATGCCCTTCTGCACCAGCGCGGCCAGGATGGCGTGAGCGCAGGCCAGCTCGAACGCCTTCTCCAAGTCAAGGAAGACAGCGACGGCGGGGCGGTTGTCGACCAGACTCATGAGGGCTATGATGCTGGGCTGAGGTCCCCACACCCTTCGTGAAGCCGAAAAAAGTGCCGGTGGAGGGGCCCCAGGCGCCACTGGAGGGCGGGTGAACACCATCCTCTCCGCCGTCTTCGCCGTGCAACTCATCAGGGAAATGGGTCGCGGCTTTTGGGGGGCTCCTTGGCTTAGGTATGGCTGGATGTCTTTCCGCCTTCCACTGCGACGGCAAACGGCCCCGCCCGCCAGGAGCAGTTGACCAGGGCCAGGATCACCTTCTCCCCAGATGCTCCGACGTTGGCAAGCATGGGAATGGTGACGCCGTCTGCACCAGCAGCTGTGTCTCGTCCCCTTTTTGGCCCACACCAATTCCTGTGGATGAAGGGGTGGTCAAATGACGTCAGTTTTTGGCCCGCGCGCCGTTGATGGCCGCATCTGCGGCGGCCTCAGCTGTGTCTGCAGTCTCTGGACCTGAGCAGGGAGCTGGGTTGCTGGCGCTCCTTGCTACGACATGTCCACCAGTCTATCCGCCTCCTGTTGTGGCTGGGGGTGAGCAGGGGGGTTCGGAGGTCTCTTTCCCGAGGCCGTCCTCAGCTTGGTCCAAAGGTCAGCCATCTGGTGTGCTGGGTGAAGCTGGCACACCACTCCAGCCACTTGGCCTCCCTTTTTCTCCACGGACTTCCCGCGCGTGCCTCACAACCTCCTTCAGCAGCGCAAGGTTGTGGGGGTGGGCCGCCTTCGGTACAGCTTCCTGTGGATGTTTACAAGATGATTTTGCTCCCTGACTTCCTCGGTTGTAGAACCACCAGTTTTTCCTGGCGGTTTCGTCCAGGGACTTTCTTCGGGATGGCTGCCTCCGCTGCCCTCTCGATTGCGGCCGTCAGGGCCTTCTCCCGCTGTCCGGTCATCCGGCGGCTCATACCTGGCCCACCCCTCGTCTAGGATGGCCTGGAACTTAACCCAGTCCGCCCTGTGGACGTTCCATCGCGGCGGTGGGAGCCGTGGTGGCAGCAGCAGGGCGACGCCAGGGTGAGGTGACGGCGTAGTGATCGCGGTCAGCGTGGGGTGAACCCGCCAGGAAGCGCCAGGCGCCAGGCCCCTGGAGACGAGCGTCAGGTCCAGCCTGCCACTCCGAACGTGTGGTTGGCTCCCCCATTGTTGAGTAGGGCGACCTCAGGGACCCCTTCAAGCACGGCAGCCCGGGCCGGCCTGCCGCGTTAGTGGGGGAGACAGACTGTAGCAATGGGTGGTGGGCGTTGAAGTCACTGGCGACGACTACACACTGTGGGTGGCGAGGGATAGCAGCTCGCCTGCCTCCAGCTGTTTTTCCCCGGGCTGCTGTAGATGTTGTACACAAGTAGGGGGGAGGCCGGCGAGCTGCAGCTGCACCGCCAACACCTCCACGCCCCCGCCGCATTGTACGGGGTCGGGATCCTGTGGGTGTGGGAGGCAGCTGGCCCCACCAAAACCATCAAACCTCGGACCACCCGTCTTTTATCGCGCGGGAGGGCGTAGTCGTGTAGCCCGCAACCCTCCACTCAAAGTCCAGCGGTGTTCAGTGTCTCCTGCAGGAGCACAAGGTCAAGGTCTTCCTCCAGTATGGCCTGGATAACCTCGGGCCTCTTGTTTCTTTGCCCGCCACGTTTCCATTGGAGCACCCCTTGAGGCTGCTGGGAAAGGGCGGCTGTGAGCCGCTGTTTGAGCTGTTCATCACGCTGTTCCATCGTGAGTCGAGCGCTGACTTCCTTCTTCCGGGTTGGCTGGCAGGGGAGCAGGAGACCCCTACCATCCCGCACGGCTTCCATCATCCTGTTTCCCCCAATAATGAATCCATGCCTTCCTCGTCTTTAGGGATGGGATCCGTCTCCTCCAGGAGGCGCTTCATAACCCGCATCATTCCGCTAATTATCCTGTGTAGAACGTCGTGCGACACTCCACACAAGCTGCTCAGCCCCTTTGGGGGGGGGGCGCGGTCGGGGCGGAGCCTCTGCTGGCTGGGGAGGCGCGGGCGGGGCAGAGCCTGATTTGACGCGGCTGACTGACCTCTCCTGGCTGGGGGGGCACATGAGGGGGTGAGCCTGAGGCTGAAAGAGCCCCTGCGGCTGGGGGGGCGGGTGGGGCTGAGCCTGAGGTTGACTGAGCCTCTGGCTGGCGGCGGGGGAGCCGTGGTTTTAGTGCACAGCATTCCCCTGCCGATTTCTCCTCATGCGCTGTGGCTGTTTAGTCACATCCCGTGGAGAAGGCCGTTTTGGGGGACTGCAGACGGCGGAGGTGATTCGCAGCATTCCATTCCCCCCTCTCCAGGGCGAAACCCCCGGGTGGGTGAGGTTTTGAGAGGTGTGGCCCCTTAAACTTCTGTCAGCTGCATGGGAGTCTGTGGCGAGGGAGGGGGTGAGGTCCTTTTAAACCCGAGTAGGTCGCCCCAGGCCGAGCGAAATTTGGAATTGGGGCAGGAACAAAGCGCCCTGCCGATCCTCGGCGTGGGGTGGTGAGACTCGTTCCCCGCTGTTGCCACCTGCTCGCCTCCCGGCAACCGCCGTAGCCGCTCGGGGCTCGTGGATGCCAAGCATGATGCTCCTGGTGCAGTTCGGGCATCTGGCTGTAGTTTACCTCACTCGTCTTATGCCGCCTGATGCAGTCCTCTGTCGTATGTGGTTGACTGCACAGTATGGAAGGGTGTGGCAGTCCCTAGCATTATGTATGGCCTGGAAACAATGGTGTGGTCTAGGAAGGAGTTGGACAGATTGGAAGTAACACATAACAAAGCAGGCAGAATAGCATTAGGTGCCAATAGGTATGTGGCAGTGGAAGCGATTAGAGGAGACATGGGATGGAGCACGTTCAGAGAGAGGATAGCAAAGGCAGGACTGAGGTACAGAGCTAGACTGCAACGAACGGATGACAGCAAATGGGCAAGTAAGGTTTGTGACTGGAATATGTATGGGAAGTGGATGAAAGACTCAGTAAACGTGGAAAGATGGACAGGTGAACTGGGAATGTTTGTGACAGGAGTGATGAGACATGGGAGTATGGCTGTGTGCAAAAGGGAAATAAATAGGAGAGTGGAAGAGAAAGAAAGGGAAAGAAGAATGGCTGAGGGGAATGAGTGAGAAATCAACACTGGAATGGTACAGGAGAAAGGACCAGCCACGGAATGAAAGGTTCTATGATGGTGGCTATGGTGGGGATTTACTCTTCAGAGCCAGGACAAAGTCGCTGGAGGTAAATAGTCGTATGTACAGATGGAAGAATGGTGGCAGCAAGGTGTGTGTGATGTGTGTGACAGGAGTGGATGAAACCGTGGAGCACTTGATGCTGGAATGTGAACGGTATGAGTATGCTAGAACAAAAATGTTGGAGGTAGTGGTAGGAGAGATCAGAGTGGAAAAATGGAGAGAGATGAGAGACAGGAGTGTGGAGATGGAGTACCTGCTGGGGTTGTGTGCTGAGTGGAGGAGTGACAGTCGTGTGATTGAGAGTGTAAAAGAATTCTTGGAGAGCCCGTATGAGAGAGAATGAGAGGCAGTGGGCCCTCAGTGATGGGGGACCCTGTGTGGGTGTGGTGCTGGAAGGGGGGGGGAGAAGAAACACCTGTCTGTGCTTCCCCACCCCCCTTTTGCTTCTCTCCCAACAGATTAAGCGTGTGGGAGAATGCCGGACCAAAGGCTTCACCGACAACATCCGCTGGGTGACTCCCAAATCAAGATCAAGATCAAGGCCTTACCAACGGCACTCCCCTACAGTGTTTCCATTCTCTAATGCCAATATTCTTGCTGTATTTACCATATTTCCTACGATTTCCTTAAACTTTATCATTGATTTCTGAACTGAACTCACGGTGAGGATGTACTCACCCTTCAGTTGGGCCTGATATCCAGCCTGAGCCCAGGGAAGTCCTTCTGAAGGGAAAGGATGGCCAGGTAGTGGTTGGCATGCCCTCCGTGTTCCAAGCTAAACTTGGGGCGCCTGTTCTGTCCTGGCCGCCTGGTCATCCTTTTGGTGTCACCG
>JACEEZ010022756.1:24428-39428 GCA_016584305.1 Chionoecetes opilio
TTGGTCAACCAGTAGGGAAAGGGTGTGGGCAGTCCCTAGCATTATGTATGGCCTGGAAACAGGGTGTGGTCTAGGAAGGAGTTGGACAGATTGGAAGTAACACATAACAAAGCAGGCAGAATAGCATTAGGTGCCAATAGGTATGTGGCAGGGGAAAAGCGATTAGAGGAGACATGGGATGGAGCACGTTCAGAGAGAGGATAGCAAAGGCAGGACTGAGGTACAGAGCTAGACTGCAACGACGGATGACAGCAAATGGGCAAGTAAGGTTTGTGACTGGAATATGTATGGGAAGTGGATGAAAGACTCAGAAAAACGTGGAAAGATGGACAGGTGAACTGGGAATGTTGTGACAGGAGTGATGAGACAGGGGAGTATGGCTGTGTGCAAAAGGGAAAAAAAGGAGAGGGGAAAGGGAAAAAGAAAGGGAAAGAAGAATGGCTGAGGGGAATGAGTGAAAATCAACACTGGAATGGTACGGAGAAGGACCAGCCAGGGAAATTTGAAAGGTTCTATGATGGTGGCTATGGTGGGGATTTACTCTTCAGAGCCAGGACAAAGTCGCTGGAGGTAAATAGTCGTATGTACAGATGGAAGAAGGGTGGCAGCAAGGTGTGTGTGATGTGTGTGACAGGAGTGGGATGTAAACCGGGGGAGACTTGATGCTGGAATGTGAACGGTATGGGTATGCTAGAACAAAAATGTTGGAGGTAGTGGTAGGAGAGATCAGAGTGGAAAAATGGAGAGAGATGAGAGACAGGAGTGTGGAGATGGAGTACCTGCTGGGGTTGTGTGCTGGTGGAGGAGGACAGTCGTGTGATTGAGAGTGTAAAGAATTCTTGGAGAGCCCGTAGAGAAGAGAATGAGGGGCAGTGGGCCCTCAGTGATGGGGGACCCTGTGTGGGTGTGTGCGGAAGGGGGGGGGGAGAAGAAAACACCTGTCTGTGCTTCCCACCCCCCTTTTGTCTCTCCCAACAGATTAGCGTGTGGGAGAATGCGGCCAAAAGGGTTCACCGACAACATCCCCTGGGTGACCCCAAATCAAGATCAAGATCAAAGGGCCTTACCAACGGCAAATCCCTACAGTGTTTCCATTCTTAATGGCCCAAAATTCTGCTGTATTTACCATATTTCTACGATTTCTTAAATTTATCATTATTTCTGAACTGAACTCACGGTGAGGATGTATCACCCTTTAGTTGGGCCTGAGTATCCAGCTGAGCCAGGGAAGTCCTTCTGAAGGGAAAGGATGGCCAGTTTTGGTTTGGCATGCCCCTCCGTGTTCCAAGCTAAAAACTTGGGGCGCCTGTTCCTGTCCTGGCCGGCTGGTCACGTCCTTTTGGTGTCACCGCCACTTTTCCATTTTTCGGTTTTTACGGGGGGTCTCACCTTCCAATTCCATAAACCTGGTGGCAGGCCTCTCTTTCCCGCACCGTCCTGGTGTCGGGCCCTTTTGGTGTGGGCGTGGAGCCCTATCTCCCAGGAGACGCATCCAACCTCCTCTTCACTTGCATTTTTTGGGCACCCCTCACAACGCCATACTCTAGGCAAGCGGGTCATTCAGGTCACGAGGAAAAAACGGGTGGCGCCCCCGTTCACACATGTGGTCTGATCTGACCTGACCTGGACTAGGGAGCAGGAAAAGGGGACCCCGAACCCCTACCTCCATAAGGGTTTTTTTTTTAGGCGGAAATTTTTGGGAAGGAAAGACCCGGGTTTTTAGGGCTTCTTGGGGGTTTCTCTTCGTTTTTTTTTTCCTGCCCAGAAGGGGCGAATGGGTTCAGGCTCCCCCGCCCCGGGCCCCACCGCTTTTGGGGTTTTATTTAAAACAAAAAAAAAAATTTTTTTAAAATTTTTTTTATAAAAAAATTAATAAATTAAAAAGGGGCTTTTAAATCAAACCTTCTTCCCTTTTTTTTTTTTCCCCCCCCTCTTTTCTCTCTCTCTCCCTTCCCTTTCCCTTTCTTTTTTTTTTTTTTTTTTCATCTTTTTTTTCTTTCTCTCCCCCTTCTTTTCCCTTTTTTTTTTTTCCCCTTTCTTTTTTCTTTTCCCCTTTTTCTTTTTCTCTCTCTCTCTCTCTCTCTCTCTTCTTCCTCTCTCTCTCTTCTCTCTCTCTCCTCTCTCTCTCTTTTCCTCTCTCCTCTTCTCTTTCTCTCCTCCCCTCTTCCTCTCTCCCCCTCCTCCTCTCTCTCTCTTCTCTCTCCTTCTCCCTCTCTCGTCTCTCTCCTCTCTCTCTCTCTCTCTTCTCTCTTCTCCCCTCTCTCTCTCTTCTCTCTCTCTCTCCTCTCTCTCTCGTCTCTCCTCTCTCTCTTCTCTCTTCGCCCTCCTCCTATCTCTCTCTTCCTTCCTCTCTCTCTCCCTCTTCTCTCTCTCCTCTCTCAGCTTAATGAATTAATGTATGGGTATAGGGGCTCAACAAATATTTTCTAAAACTTTATTTTTTAGCTTTTTAAAAAAACTGCAAAAATTGCAAAACTAGTTTTGGGGAAGCAAAAAGAAGGATCATTTACTCCTATCATAAAAATAAAAAGGGGTTTAACATTAAAGCCCGATTATTTATAAAAAAATGTTTCGCTTTTTATAAGGCTGTCAAGGGTTTTGTACCCGGAGGGGTATCTGTTTTCCATTTGGGGAAAATCAGCCAGTACAACAAGGCAGCAAAAAGACCTTAATGTGCCAAAGCCAGAACAACTGGTGCCAGCCCCATCATGTACAAAAGCCTTAACTAGGGAAATTTGCCTTCATGCACATAAATTAGGAAAGTCTAACTTTTGGGTCTTGACTTAAAAATTTACTTTTAATTGCCCTAATGAACTAAATTTGTTTCCCCTATCAATAGCAGTTGAATGTTAGTATATTTTAAAGATATTTGAAGTGCCTTTTAGTTTTTTATTGTTTAATGTTATTTAATTTTCCTTTTTAATGTTTCTTTTTGACTTTTTTTTTTATGTATTTTTTTTATTTGCGTGATTTTCAGAAAAAGTTTCATTTTTTAAAAATTTGCATAGAACATCTGTGTGTAAGTTTATATAAAACCATTTTCATGGAAATAAGATATTTTTTATTTATTTACCCCCCTCTCACCCTTTCTCTCAGATCTTTCCCCCTTCATTTTCGGTCGGATAATACTTTGCAACCGGCACATCATACCTAAACATAACTGTGTTACTATTGAAATTTAAAAAACCCTTCCATGAAAGGGAAATAGAACAGACAGCATTATATGTATTGTCTCCCTGACAATAGTCATTTTCATATTTTCATCCTAAATTTTACCGATTTTGCCACCTTTAAATAGAAAAACGGGAAAATACAAAAATGCAAAATAATTAAAAGTAGGGTTGTTGATGTGTCCCCTTTAAGAAGTTTTTAAAAGGGACAAGTAAAAATTAAAAAACCAGAACAAATAACCCTATCCCTAAAATACAAATTTTTTTAAACCTAAATTTTTTAATGCAAAAAGGGCCCCGTGTAAACGTTTGGCAGAAAATGCAACCAAAAGAGCCAGTAAATACGTTAAACTTCATATTCAAAAAATAAAATTTCTATAACTATTTTCAAAATTTTTTATTTCCTATATCAAAACCTCTTGACCCAAAAACCTAATCCACTTAATGTCCCCAAAACCAAGTATTAGGTAATACACTGATGCTCTGTGTATTTTTCAAAATTTAGTGTATACACAACCCCGCTTTTTACGGACCTTTTGTAACAAAAATTGGGTTCAACACTTTTTTTGCCAGTCCCGGGATATCGTGCTTTTACCGAATAAGTTCGTATATGCGTTGTACGGTTCTGATTTTTTTAATTGCCCTTTTTTCGGGTTTTTATTTTGATGGCTGAGATGTAAGTATACGAATTTCGTCAGATTAACGGACAAAATTCCGATACCGGAAATTAGTCGGAAAAGGGAACTTTTCACCTCATAAACACCACAATTTGTTATATCAAAAAATTCGGTCACTCAAATTTTTAAAAATCGCATCCTTCCCCCTTTGTTTCGTAAAAACGAGGTACTCATTTACACCATTAAGAATGTCAACAAAAAATCAGGTACCCAAAAAAAAAGCCCTTAAACCCTTTTTTAAACTACTAATTTAAACAAAATATACAGAAAACACCATATATATATATATTAAAAATATATATATATATTTAATAAATAAATATTTAAAAATATATATATAAAAATGGGGAAATCTTAAAAACAAAAGGGGTCCCCCCCTACTTTTTTTCTTATGCCCAAAAAAGCTTGGGGGCATTTTGGAAACCGGGGTTTTTGGGTGGGGGACACACAATAAGGGGAAAAATGGCCCCCACAAAAAAAAACCCTAAACTAGGGGAAATTTCCCCAGTTCATAGACTTTATCGGGGGGCCCTTTTCCCCTTTTATGTGTGCTCCCCCACCTAAAAACCCCGTTTTTCCCCCATGTCCCCAAGCTTGTTTTCTATAAGAAGAAGAAAAGAAGATAGGAGGGTTGAGCCTTTTTTTCTAAAAAGACAAACTCTACAGACCTAACTGCACCCCCCCTCGAGCCCATCGGGCTGTGCACTACCTAACCTAACCTGACCTGACCTAACCTAACCCTACTGGACTTAGTTTTTTTTCAAGAACCCGAAATTTAAATCGGCCCTGTAGGCAAAGTAAGGATGGCACTCTTAAAATCAAAAAAATTTGGGGTTTAAGGGGGTAAGTATAACACATAGAGCCAAAATTTGGGCAGCTTACCGTGGAGCCCTTGTTCTAAAAATTTTCCCCCAAAGCAATGCAGTCATTTCCAAATACCCATCAGCACCTTACCCACACATTAATTTGTTCATTCCGACAACATAAAGTAATGCATACTTAAGATATCTTGCATTTTTGTGGTGGGTTTCGGATGTGGTGAAGGTTTTTGGTACCTTTGTCTCCGCGGCGAGAGTTCCAAAATTTTCAGTTTTCCCAACAAATGTGAGAGATTCAAGAACCAAAATTGGGCTAATGAAAACAGCGAAAACGTTTCCGGTCTGGTTTTGTTGCTAAATTTGTAAAAAATTTGAAAAAAAAACGCTGGTGTTATGGTTTAAAAAAAACTAGAAAAAGTTATTTACCAACGATCGACGTTCTCCTTCACCAGTCATTCCATTTTTGCTCTATTGTGTGGTCCGAAAATTAAAGCCCGTGCACTAAATGTACAAATCAGGCTAATTTGTGCCCTATTATCACGAAATTTAGCAAAAAAAAAATTTCGTCGCAGCTAGGCCCCATGCAGCCCGATAAGACTGATCATTTTTCACGTTTTAAATTGTCCTTCGGTCATTAAAACCTTGTATAACCTTTATAACCTTGTATAAAAACCCTTTTTTGTTCGTGGGTTTTAAGGGAAGTGCAGCTTTTTGAAAAAAAGTCTCTTTTGTTTACTTGTGTCCTTTATCTTAATTCAGTATTTACGACTCTCACTGTGTCAGAATCTCGCCCTCCCCCCCATATTTGTTGTTATCTCTGACGTCCCCGGCAAAAAAGCGGGAAGAACCCTGGTAAGCGAGCCCGGCTCCCTTCTTTGGGTTCTTTCGGCTTGACCACGGCCAATCCGTAAAAAGCCGGCTTCTTAAAAGTGCCCCGCCATAACAGAAAACGCAAGCTGCAAGAAGCCGGCTTCTTACGGCTTCTTCACCAAAATTCGCCTAATGTAAGGCTTCATGGAGGAGGAGGGGAAGGAGGAGGAAGAAGAGGAGGAGGAGGAGGAGGAGGAGGAGGAGGGAGGAGGAGGAGGAGGAGGAGGAGGAGGAGGAGGAGGAGGAGGAGGAGGAGGAGAGGAGGAGGAGGAGGAGAGGAGGGAGGGAGGCAGGGAGCAGTAAAGAAAAAGACCAAGGAAGCAACTTTTTACTGGAAATGATGGTTGAGTGGAGTGCAAAAAGTGACATAACTCAATAAAGGATGAACAAATAATAGAAGCATGAAAAAGACATGAAAGAAAGAAGAAAGACATGGAGTACAGACTGTACAAGAAGAGGAAGAAGAGAAGAAGAAGAAGAAGAAGAAGAAGAAGAAGAAGAGGAGGAAGACAGTGGGGAGGGATGGAGTAAGGGAAAGAGTCTAAAGGAAAAGGGAACAAGAGAAAAGAGAGGAGGAGGAAGAGGAGGAGGAGGAGGAGGAGGGAAAGCAATGCAATAAAAGTGTAAAAAGGAAAAAAGTTGAACAAATAAGATATATAATAAATAGAAAAATAATATAATAAGATAATAAATAAAAAGGAATAATAAAATTTCAAGATTGTCAAGTATCCACACAGTCTATCCTTGATAACTTTTTTTTTACATCACAAAGGACTGGCCAAGGTCATGACCAAAAAAACTAAGCTTGAATCTGTGTTAAACCTTTTTATATGTAGAGGGGAACAAAACAAAGCCAGAAACATTTATAATAGTGTGTTGATAAAAATTGACGAATGGGTAGCTATCACTTTATCTAACTTTCCTGAAATCATGGATGTAGAAATGTAAGTATTAACGCCACCAAACGTCTGTACATCGAAAAGAAACATTGTCCTGGCGACTTTAGTGTTATCTACGGCAGACAGACAGAAATAAAAGACAAACTAGTTAGAGAAAAAGACGAAGAAGAAAACTGAACTATTCTTTTCTATGGCTAAAAAACCCCATTTTTTTTCAGCCATGGCCCAGAATAAGACATATCCTGAGCCAAACCCTCGAGAAACACAGACATGGGTGGAGCTTCAGATGTTGGTGAAGGAGAAGGAAGGAACGGGAGAGGGAAAACAGGAGGACAAGGAGGAGGAAGAGGAGGAAGATCTTTTGGAAATGGCAGGAGCGCGAGGCAAATGGACACAAAGGATGTTTTTGCTGTGTGCTTCAAGTTAGTTATTATTCTCTCTCTCTCTCTCTCTCTCTCTCTCTCTCTCTCTCTCTCTCTCTCTCTCTCTCTCTCTCTCGTAGGCATATATTTTCTCTTGTTCACTGTTAAATAGATGATATAAACGTAGCCTAATGTAATTCAGGACCATTCAAGAGACAACCTTTATATCATTCCTGAAAGTTTGGTTGATTGAAAACGGGCCAGAAAATAGACGAGCTTTGCTATAGGGACGAACAGAGGTAAACATATGATAAAATAAATGAAAAATTACCGTAGATAACACTAAAGTCGCCAGGGCAATGTTTCTTTACGATTTACAAACGTTTGGTGGCGTTCATACTTACATTTCTTCATCCATGACTTCAGGAAAGTTAAAAGGGAATATCTGGAAAGTTGATCTGTGTCATTTTTTGTCTTCACCAAAAGTTATTTGGTAGCTTGGATCACTTTAGCGGTTGTATGGACTCTCAAATTAGCTGCCTGATACCTTTATGACTAATATATCGTCACCTTCATAAAGAAACTGCCTAAGTAATTTTTCGGCAATTTCTGTTTTTTTTACCTGAATCAATTCTTCATCCTGTGGCGCATCTATTGGTATAGTCGCCAATGTCATTTGTAGGGTGAGAGTGGTCTAAAATATATAAGGATAAACAATGCGTTGATATCAAAATTAAGAAAATGAGGATTTTTTTTTTTTATTTCTCGAAAAGTAGAAAAAAGGTCAGGCAGTTTCTTTATGAGTGTGACGATATTAGAAGATTAGGAACATAAAGTCTTCATATTTTAGTTCGTACTCTTAATTAAGTCTTCGCAGGTGATTGGCAGCCTCTGATAGCGTGTACCAAGGCCAAGAAAAAAGATATCTATTCCCTTGGCCTTGGCGTGGACAAAACGTTTTCTTCAGTAGGGTAGAGTGGGGCAAGAAGCCCCCCTTAAGGAAAAATCCTTATTGTATCTACAATATTTGAACTATTGGTATGAAACAGGTTTTGCTTGAAACCTTTATCAAAGAGTACCATTGCTGAAAATGACATCTACCCGCTAAGTTTTTGTAATGGTGAAAATATGAATTACTTAAGTAATCGTCCAACCATTTCATCATTCCTGATTTAATGCAGTCAAAATATAGCCATTATCGAGTATATCAACAATATGTTGTCACTTATTTTTGCATCCAGTCACCCGTTTTTTAAATGATCCGCATTAAAAATCTGTAAATTACCCGAGCTCTCAAAACACAACTGACGACCAGCAGACGACGGACCACGGTTCGGTGACGTCACGGCAAGTAGCCTCCCAGCCCGGTGCTCATACAAAATACACGTAAACTCGGAAAAAAAAAATATAGTACTTGAAGAATTTTTGGGTTTTCTGATATTTTTTTTCTTTCGATATGGCATATACTTGCATCCTTTATGGATCAGCAAGAAGCTGTGCCTTTCCAGAGAGCTTAGCACCCATTTTTGACCTATTTGGCCAGGATATATGTGTGCAGCGCAGGGAGTTTGGGGGGTGAGAGGCGCGCGGCGAGACAATCTGCTTCACACCGCGAGCCTCTCACCCACCACTCCCCCCGGGGCTGCACACATAAAACCTGGCCCAAAAAGGTCTGAAATGGGTCCTAAACCCCTCTGGAAAGGCACAGCTTTCTTGCTGTATCCATAAAGGATGCAAGTATATGCCATATCGCAAAAAAAAAAATTCAGAAACACCCAAAATTCTTCAAGTTTCTATATTTTGTTCTTAGTTTACGTGTATTTGTATGAGCACCGACTGGGAGGCTGCCTGCTGTGCCCTCCCCAAGCAAGTTTTTGGCGCCACGGCTGGATGGGGCTGTTTTTTTTTTCCCGCGCTTTTTACAAAAGTCATGTTCTTAAAGGGGAAAAAAGGCGTGGAAATGAATTATTTTTTGTGGATTAGGTATTTTGAATTCTATTCAACATAATTATGCAAAGAAAAAAAGGGTCCTGGACCCATTACTTAAGAAACAAGAAAAGGGGCCCTTTTACCCCATGCCCGGGGTAAAAGGCCCAGGCAGTGGGCTTTTTTTCCCTATTATTACAAAGTATTTTGGTTCATCACGAAAACAACATTAAATATAGAAAAGAAAGCTATTTTTTTTGTAAAACATAATGAAAGAGTATTTCGTCCCCAAAAATATTAAGAAATAATTCCATTATAATTGGAATAGAAACACACTTGTGTACTCATATTAGAAGAAATGTGATCATTAAAAAAAACACGTGTTGCCGCTCCCCCGATCTTCTGCCACCGGAGCTGTTAGTGTAGAGCCATGCAGATATAGGGGCTTTTGTACCCTGATCGGGTTTGAACTGGGATAAATAAGTATATAATAGGGGAGAAACAGGGGGGGGCCTTTTACCCCACCTTATCCTACTCAGTAACACGTGAAATGATAGACACAATTAGGTACTCCAATTAATAACATAAACTTAACATTTGATTGATTTCCTGACGAATGAATCCACCTATTATCTCAACTGTACTTTAATTTACATTTCTAACTAATTGTAATTACTCACACGCAGGTTAGATTTCGCGCTTAGATTAAAAAAGATCAGTTGAATGCGATAAAAATACAGGTTATTATTGAACAGCAGAAAAACCGCGCTCGTTAGACCAATTAAAACATGATACCAATTTGTAATTAAATTTTAAATTGTACCTACCTTCCTAAATGCCTATAATTCGTTAATATATCAATCCTGAACAGCAAACAGGCACGGTTTTTAACTAATTACAAACTACATTAATTTTTATGTAAGTAGCTTGTATAGAAAACAGATTGGAGTGACTTTGAGAAGGCTATATAAAAGGTGGGAGAGGTGGGAAGAGTTTCTAAGAATATATAAGGAAGTTGTTGAGAGATATGTGCCAAAGATTGTGAAAAAAGGGATAACAAAAGAAATGGTTTAAAAAAGGATGCGAAGAAGCGAGAGTGCAAAGAGAAAAGGTTAGGAGATTGAGAAAAAGAGTAGGGCACAACTTATGGGAGAAATGTAAACTATAGAAAGGAATGGATATGCAAGAATTCCATATCGTAATCTATGTTCCTATATACCGTCATAGTCCTAAATAGCGCGATAGTCCCACACTGCACTAATCTCGCCAGGCATCATATATTACGAATTTCAGCATCACTACAGACTTGTATGTGCCACTGAAGACAGGTACAAAATATAAACTACTGGGGCATGCCTCTTCCGTGGCGCATACAAGTCTGTAGTGATGCTTTAGTAGAAAATTCTTAATTATGGCGCCTGGCGACATTAGTGCAGTGTGGCGACTATAGTGTTATTGACGGTAGCTTTTGACCCCAGTCTTATTTTCTGACCTTATTCAAACGTTCTTCTGCCGCAGTGACGTTCGTGGTGCCCCTGCAGTCCATGTCCTACCGGGTGCTGGGGGGTCACGCCGCCCCACTGGTGCCCCCCCGGGCCCCCTCGCCGCCGCTCACTGGACGCCAGACCAATGTATTCTCTCGTTGTCCCGCAAGGGTGAGTGTGGGTGGCCTACTTTATTTCTCTATACATTTCTATTTCTTCAGTTGTATGGGCCATGATTTTACCATTTTGTTTCTCTCTTGTTTTTATCTTTATTTGTATAGACAATGTTTTTTTTAATTGTTCAGAGTAAAAAATATATTATTTTGGAATAAAATATCAACTTCCACTGTTTATGTAGCAACCCGTAGACGTTTATTTCTAATAATAATAATAATGACAATAGTAATGTAATAAAATATGATAATGATTGCAGGGTGGCAGAGGAGGACCAGGGTTGCCCAGATCCACAATTATAACTACACACTGGCTGCTTCGTTGGGCTTCGCGGCGGGAGTCTGGCGGGAACACGAGCAGGCTTCATGACGGGGCTCGAACCATCGCCGCTTGTTCCACGCGCTACTTTAAAATCCACATACTCCACCACGGTCACTGAGGTGGGTGGTGGTGGTGGTGGTGTTAGTAGTATAAAATTCTATCCGCTGTTGAAAGGCGGAAAAGGTTTCCGCCCTTTGCACCTTCCCTCCTCCCCCTAAACACTGAGATTGGCTGAGATTGGATGAGATGAGATTCACAATTAACATTTGTGAAAAAGACGTTTCAGGATAATAGTCCTTATCTCGGTATACAGATTATTGGCTGGTGATAAAAAAAGTACATCGTATGAGTGACAATGGTAGTTAGAGAGAGAGAAGGATTAGCACCCCAATTCTCCCTCCCTCCCCCTCTCCCTACTTATCTCCAAAAAGGAATACCGCCCACCACCCCAATCTCAGCCAATCTCAGTGTTTAGGGGGGAGGAGGGAAAGGTGCAAAGGCGGAAACCTTTTCCGGCCTTTCAACAGCGGATAGACTAATAGTAGTGGTGGTGGTAGCTAGTGGAGTGGTAGCTAGTGGTGGTGGTGGGGGTAGTAATGGTGATGTGGTAGCATAGTAGTAGTAGTAGTGTTAGTAGTGCTAGTATAGTATAGTAAGTATTAGTAGTGTAAGTAGTAAGTAGTATAGTAGTAGTAACTTTGTATTTTCCAGTATATATTTTTATTTTTTTCATTGCCAAAAAATTCCATTTAAACAAAAATTGAAATAATAATCTTAACATTTTCTTCATTAATTTATCAGACCACATTTTTTTCTTTATTTCTTCAACATGTTATTTTTCCCCCCGGGGTGGGTGTGGTGGCGTGCCCGCGTGGGACCTGGTGTGTGAGCGCGCGCCCCTCTACTCCACCACCTTCTCCGTGACTCACGTCCTCAGGATGGTCAGCTGTATGTCCAAGGCTTTGTTATAGACGCGTGAGTAGTGCCAACTTTGTCTGATTTAGAAAGAACTATAAGAACCTTGAGGGCCCCGAACGTAATTTCCATTGTAATTTGGGTACCATTAGACGATTTTTAGTTAATATAAGCACCCTTTTCTAGATATGACCTGTTTAGTATTTTTGTCGACTAATTAATTTGGTATATTGTTACTTTTCGTATTTTATGGCTCGACAACATTTGTACATCGATTTTTTGTAGGCAAGAAAAGACTGGGCGGAAGAGTTAAGTCTTACATTCCTTCTACTTTATAAACTTTCACGTGACGTCCTTATAACGTTTCATTTTCTAGCACGTTGTCCCCATCTTCTTTCCACTACTATACTACCATGGAACCTCTTTTAGGTGGGGACAGGGGACATGTCCTCCCAATTTTGAGGGGGGCACAGGATTCTTTTGTTCCCCCCACTTAAATATTCATAAGTAAGAAAGTATATGAAAAAGTATATTTTATACAATGAAATATTTTTTTTTTGTAAAATATATTTACCTCCTAAAATATATACCTCCCCCCAATACAATGTTGTGCTTGCATTGTGATACCTCTACCTTATCTACCTACCTTAGCACCCTCACATTACAAAAATGCTGCACCGTCGGCCGACCCTCCCATACAGTGCTCACAAAATAGTATGTTGCTGATTGTCCCCCCACGTTTAAAAAAAAAAAACGAGACCCCTGACTACTACTACTACTAGTTTTACTACTACATACCTAAGTCTACTACTACTACTATTACTACTTAGGCAGGCTCCGCAACCACCCAGGCAACCATGGCATGAATCAAGGGTTGCTTTGATCGCCGCCCAACTGACTGTGCTGGTCGTGTGGCGATCATTGCAAGGCCATAACCACAAAGGGCAGTGTATGAGTGTTTTTACAAGCGTTTACAAATGCTAAAATCTTATTATCATCAATGAATAATGATAATGATGATAATAGTAATAATAAAAATAATGATAACAAATAGAAAAAGATAACTAGAGCACTGCGAGAGCGTATACCAGTATTGTTAAGTGATGGCTGGGAAGGTCGGTGCCGAGAAGCGGGTTTGGCGGGGAAAAAATCTGCGGTAACGCCTTGCCGCATTGCACTAACTCTGTAGACTTTTATGTTTTATTATTTTCATCATTTCTATTGCCTCCCCCATCCCTTCTCATCCCTCTATCATAACAACAAAAATGAAAATAATAATAGTGTAATGATATTTTTAATTATAAAAGTAATTATGAAAAAATAGGGAAAAAAGTCTCCCGAGTTAGTGAAATGCGGCAAGGTGTCACCGCAGTTTGTCTTTCCGCCATAGTATCTGCTTGTCAGAAACCGACCTTCCCAGCCATCACTTATCACTTATACACACTGGTATACGCTCTCACAGTACTCTATTTATTATTGGTATTGTTATTATCATTAAATTATCATCATTATCATTTTGCGTGCGACAGTTTCATATACCACTGGTTGTGTCCGTGTGCGAGCTGCCACTTTTAGGTCAGGATGTGAAGTGATGTATTTATTTGTCAATCTCATTATAATTATATTCTTACTATTCTATTCAATATTTTCTTATTTTTTTTGAAAAAGGGATCGAATTTTCACTATTTCGCTTTTTTTACTATATTCACTATTCACTATTTTCATATCCAAATCACGCAATAATGATTCAAACTTTAATTTTTCTGGAACTCATTTTGACGTAATTATTGACCTAACTTGACCTATGATAACCAAAAATTGACCCCAAGTACTGTTACATATTTTCTCTGTTTTAATTTTTTATCGTTCCTGCTCGTAGGTTCGGTCGAGGGCGATGCGCCAAGATATGTGGGACGCTGTATTTGGTTAGGGTGCTTGTTGGCTGCGTGCATGCCCTCCCTGCAGCTGTACCCCCTGTTGCGCGGCCTGGTGGCTGTGTTCGAGCACTACCTCTACGTGGCCTGCTTCGTGTTGAGTGAGTATTGGTACTGAGATAGATAAGAGAGAGAGAGAGGAGAGAGAAGAGAGAGAGAGAGAGAGAGAGAGAGAGAGAGAGAGAGAGAGAGAGAGAGAGGGGAGAGAGAGAGAGAGGGGGAGAGAGAGAGAAGGGGAGAGAGAGAGAGAAGAGAGAGCTATCCACAATTCAAATTTTTTAAAGGGTTTAATCATAAAAAAAACGCCTTTCGAATGACACAAAGTTCAGTATAATCATCTATCATTATCACGGGTTTTGATGTGAATGAATGACAATTTTATACTCTATAAATCATTCTGGGCGAGTCACAGGGGAAGATGTGAAGTCTTGCATCTTTTGTTCAATCTCATTAATATACATTATCATTATGTATCATTATATCATTATAATCATTATCATTAGTATCATTATATCATTATATATACATTATCATTATGTATCATTATATCATTATATATACATTATCATTATGTATCATTGTATCATTATATATACATTATCATTATGTATCATTGTATCATTATATATATATTCTTCTAATTTTCATTTCAATATTTTCTTATTTTAAATTTTAAAAATTATCCATATTTCACTATTTTTCTCCCAAAACACTAATTTCATTCACCAAAATAANTCTGTCTTTATTCTCATTCTGTCTCTTTAAAACATCAGTAACTTATTATTTCGTTTTCTTTCTTTAATGTATTTGTATTTCGTTTTCACTGTCTTGTTTATTTCGTTTCTTCACCTTGTGCAATATGAGAATCCTATTTTTCTTTGCAATTCTTTTTTTCGATCTAAAATTATCATCTTTATGCTATTACCTTATTAACCCCTTCACCTCCCTTCTTGATTAACCTCTCTCTCTCTGTCTCTGTCTCTGTCTCTGTGTCTGTCTCTGTGTCTGTCTCTGTGTCTGTCTCTGTGTCTGTCTCTGTTTCTGTGTCTGTTTCTGTGTCTGTCTGTGTGTCTGTCTGTGTGTCTGTGTCTGTGTCTGTGTCTGTCTCTGTCTCTGTCTCTGTCTCTGTGTCTGCCTCTGTGTCTGTCTCTGCCTCTGTGTCTCTCTCTCTCTCTTTCTCTCTTTCTCTCTTCTCTCTCTCTCTCTCTCTCTCTCTCTCTCTCTCTCTCTCTCTCTCATAACCCCTTCACGCCCAGATCTTGCCTTGGCTATATAAAATTGTCTGTTGTCAGCCATACAATTACGAAAAGTGACTGAATATACCAAATTAACTAGTGGACAAAGATACTAAACAGGTCATATCTATTAAAATATTGCTTATAGTCACTAAAAATTGTTTCATGGTAGTCAAATTACAATGGAAATTACGGTCTGGGTCTCAAGGGGTTAC
>JACEEZ010022756.1:44428-61928 GCA_016584305.1 Chionoecetes opilio
AGCCACATATCCTCGGCCCCCACCGCCACACCAGCCCAACATATCCTCGGCCCCAACGCGCGGCGGCAGAACAATAAAAAAGAAATGAATAATGAAATAAAAACAAGTGTTCACCATAAAAAAAAATACATAGTGACCCTCGTAAAGAAACTGCCTACGTCATTTTTGGGCAATTTCAGTTTTTTTGCCTACATCATTCTTCATCCTGTGGCGCATCTATGGGGAGTTTTCTAATAAGCTCACGCTCAAGCCTGTTTCTCGCGCTCTCATATCCTCTGCCCTTTGAGCGTGAATGATCGATCTATCATTTACCGTAAATTTCCTGTACTTTTTCGGGACATATCAGAATTACCCTTCAATACAACAACTGAAACAGTTCTTAATAAAAAATGTAGTTTATCATTTTGTTTTTCAGCACTTGAAGATATTGGCAAAACATAGAATACTTGAAAACTCAATTTCTTAAAATCGTCATTTCATGGAAACACTGCACGTTCAAGCTGAATGAAGCTTCAGGAAGTATGTACTTGTATGTAAGCTTTCACTGAGTACCTGTTTTGGGTGTATATGTCTCTCTTACGACGAACATTTAACCAAGAAGTAATTTAAGTAATTGGCACCTCAACGAACAGTCCTCTATCGAAGACAATACATGGGTCTTGTTTACTTGTTGTCTTGAAAAAGAGCGGGCTGCAGGAACGCATGCATCCGCCGTTATCTGCCTCACCTGTGCCTTCCTGAGGAGACAGGTCAACTACCACGCCTGTAATAGCATCATAGGACATCACCAGGGCTCATAGTGTTCCCCAAGGGATCCTCGCAGCCCTAAAACAAGAACAAAACAAGACTTCCCTCCAGCCGTGGATAAGAAGAAGTGACTGATATCAGATCCCGACATCGGGATGGTTTCTTCGGAGATGCTGAACGCCACACTATTTCTTGGTTAAATGTTCGTCGCAAAAGAGACAGACACATCCAAAACAGGTACTCGGCGAAAGCTTACATACAAGTACATACTTCCTGAAGCTTCATTCAGCTTGAACGTGCAGTGTTTCCATGAAATGACGATTTTAAGAAATTGAGTTTTCAAGTATTCTGTTTTGCCAATATCTTCAAGTGCTGAAAAACAAAATGATAAACTACATTTTTTATTAAGAACTGTTTCAGTTGTTGTATTGAAGGGTAATTCTGATATGTCCCGAAAAAGTACAGGGAGTTTACGGTAAACGATAGATCATTCACGCTCAAAGGGCAGTGGATGTGAGATGCGCGAGAGACATCTGGCGGCTTAGCTTTGAAAACTCCCCCATTGGTATAGTCGTCAATGTCATGTGTAGGTGTGAGTGTGAGAGTGTGTGTGTGTGTGTGTGTGTGTGTGTGTGTGTGTGTGTGTGTGTGTGTGTGTGTGTGTGTGTGTGTATGTGTGTGTGTAGGGTGTGAGTGGTCTAAAATATAACAGGATAAACAAGGCATTGATATCAAAATTAAGAACATGTGTTAGTTTTTTTTTATTTCCCGAAAAGTAGAAAAAATGACTTAGGCAGTTTCTATATGAGTGTGACGATATATACAACTAACTCTTTAGCATTTAGGAGTGACAAACCTAAACACCCATAGGAGCCTAACCTAACCTAACTTAACCTAACCTATGTACAAAGAGACCTATGCACCCCCTCCTTAGTATTAATTCAATGCTATACACCCATAAGAGGGCCAAAACACGCCACACCAGCCCATAAGAAGGCTAAAACACGCCACACCAGCCCATAAGAAGGCTAAAACACGCCACACTAGCCCATAAGAAGGCCAAAACACGCCACACCAGCCCAACACCTCCTCGGCCAAAACACGCCACACCAGCCCAACACCTCCTCGGCCAAAACACACCACGCCAGCCCAACACCTCCTCGGCCAAAACACACCACGCCAGCCCAACACCTCCTCGGCCAAAACACACCACACCAGCCCAACACCTCCTCGGCCAAAACACACCACACCAGCCCAACACCTCCTCGGCCAAAACACGCCACACCAGCCCAACACCTCCTCGGCCAAAACACGCCACACCAGCCCAACACCTCCTCGGCCAAAACACACCACACCAGCCCAACACCTCCTCGGCCAAAACGCCACACCAGGCCAACACCTCCTCGGCCAAAACACGCCACACCAGCCCAACACCTCCTCGGCCAAAACACGCCACACCAGCCCAACACCTCCTCGGCCAAAACACGCCACACCAGCCCAACACCTCCTCGGCCCCCACCGCCCCGCCGAGCTGCAGCCCCTCGCCAGTCATGCGCAGGTGACCTTTAAAACGAGTTTACCTGTAGTAGATGCTGACGATGATGCCGGCAACTTCGTGACTCGTCCAACTTGATCCAGGTGTCTGTGTGTACTGGATGCCTGGCCCCCTCCCTTACCCCCCTATGCCCCCTCTACCTATGCGCCGCCCCCCACCCCCCTCTCCCTATGCGCGGCCCCCCACCCCCCTTTCTCTGCCCCCTTTTTTGCCCTTTTTTTGTGATGATAGAAAAGGAGGTGAGGAGAGAGAGGGAAGTAAGATGATAGAGGGCCTGGGTTTTGTGTGTGTGTGTGTGTGTGTGTGTGTGTGTTGTGTGTGTGTGTGTGTGTGTTGTGTGTGTGTGTGTGTGTGTGTGTGTGTGGTTTGTGTGTTAAGAGAGAGAGAAGAGAGAGAGAGAGAGAGATGAGAGAGAGAGAGAGAGAGAAGGAGGGGAGAGAGAGAGGGAGAGAGAGAGAGAGGTATTGAGTGATCGCCCAATTATGAGGACCCACGAGAACCACTTTTTTTAGCTCACCTTCCCTCATGCGTGAAGACGGACCTTGCACACACACACAACACCACACACCCACACAACACACACACACACACACACACACACACACCACACACCACACACCCATATGTAGTAGTAATATAAGGTAAACAGTTATGCATTCCGTCTCTCCACTTTTCTCTTTCTCTTTTTCTCTTTTCTCTTATTTCTTTCTATCTTTTATTCCTTTCTTTTTACCTATTTATGTTTTATAGTAGTCAACTCTCTCTCTCTCTCCCTCTCTGCTCTCTCTGACTCTCTTTTCTCTCCTCTCTCTCTCTCTCTCTCGTCTGCTCTCTCCTCCTCATCTCTCCCACTCTCTCTCCACTCTCCACTCCTCTCCTACACACCACACACACACACACACACACACACATACACACACAACACACACACTCCCACATACCATTCGTAGTCGCTATAATATTAAAGATCAAAACATCATACTTGCTACTATACGGTCTTACTCCTCTCTCTCTCTCTCTCTCTCTCTCTCTCTCTCTCTCTCTCTCTCTTCTCTCTCCTCTCTCTCCTCTCTCTCTCTCTCCTCTCTCCCTCTCGTCATTCCTCTCTCATCTCGTCCTCTCTCTCTCTCTCTCTCTCTCTCTCTCTCTCTCTCCTCTCTCCCTTCTCTCTCTCTCTCTCTCTCTCTCTCTCTCCCTAACTATACTCTGTTTTTTTTACGAGGTGAAAAATGCTGCCCCCTCGCTGCTTACTGACTGATATTTGACGCCAGGAGAAGGGAATACTACGCTTCTTCTAAATTTCAGCTGTATTTTATCATAGTTAACCCTATATCAGGTAAACATAGGCATCATCTTAAGCATGAGACCTTAACCCCTTCACGCCCATATCTTTCCTTGGCTATAAAAAAAATTGTCTGTTGTTAGCCATAAAATTACGAAAAGTAACTGAATATACTAAATTAACTAGTGGACAAGAATACTAAACAGGTCATATCTATTAAAATATTGCTTATAGTCACTACAAATCGTCTTATGGTAGTCAAATTACAATGGAAATTACGTTCTGGGTCTCAAGGGGTTAAGATAGAACGGTATTTTCGCCTCGTTAAAGAAATACACTACACAACTTTCTATGACATAATAACGCATTGTAAGACAGAAACAAGGATAAGACAGACAACCAAGGTGGAATTTCAACAAACAAGTAAGAAACAGGTATCAGACAGGTAACAGACAGGACAGGGACGAGGTGTAGGACTGCATGAAGACGGAAACATAAGAAATAAAAAATAAATACAAGGGAAAATTTATAAGGAAGAAATATAGATACATGTTTAAGTCGTGTTTTGGCAGTGGCGGTAACGAACAGGTAACGAACAGGTATTAGACAGGACAGGGACGAGGTGTAGGACTGCAAGAAGACGAAATAATAGACAACATAGAAAATTAAAGGGAAAATTCATGACAGAAAAATAGGTACATGTTTAAGTCTTGTTTTGGCAGTGGTGGTATCGAACAGGTAACGAACAGGTATTAGACAGGACAGGGACGAGGTGTAGGACTGCATGAAGACGAAATAATAGACAACATAGAAAATTAAAGGGAAAATTCATGACAGAAAAATAGATACATGTTTAAGTCTTGTTTTGGCAGTGGCGGTATCGAACAGGTACTGAACAGGACAGAGTATGTATGTATGACTGCACAAGACAAAAAAATAGAAGAAAAAATATAGATATGGGAAATTGATAAGGCAGAAATATAGATACATGTATAAGTCCTGTTTTGACGATTGTGGTGATGTATGAGACAGGACCTCGACACCTCAACACCTCAACACCCGCAGGTAAGGACACACAGGTACCATTGCCCCGTCAACGAACGTGGATTATTTAGATTTTTGATAAGGTTCGATGTGGTTTTTTCCTTTAACCCTTGAGACCCAGAATGTAATTTCCATTGTAATTTGGGTACCATTAGACAATTTCTAGTGAATATAAGCAATGTTTTATAGATATGACCTGCTTAGTATCCCTGTCGACTAACAAATTTGGTATATACAGTGACTTCGTAATTTTATGGCTCGACAACAGACAATTTTTTAGAGCAAAGGAAAGATCTGGGCGTGAAGGGGTAAAAAAAAAAAAAAATCAATGATGTTATTTTACATTTTCATTATCTATGTTAATCTTCTACATTAATTTCATTACCTTTTTCTTAGTATTCTTGATTTTTGATAAGGCTTGATATATGTATTCTTTCCTTCTAGATACTATAGCGTTGATTTTATGTGTTAATCTTTTTCGTTTTTCAATAAGGTCTAATGTATTCATCGCCTCCTACAGGTCAACGTATCTACGTGTTCCTTACTATTACATAAAGGTGTTTTTTTTTCTCTCTACATAAATTCCGGTTTTTCAAGAGCTTACGAGAAGACGAGTTTCTTCATTCAATAACTATATCAAGAATCTTACAAAGTCTATCAGTAACAGCTAAATAAAAAAAAATTAAGCCCTTGACACCCAGATCTTTCCTTTGCTATAAAAAATTGTATGTTGTCGAGCCATAAAAGTACGAAAAGTACTGAATATACCAAATTAGTTAGTGGACAAGGATACTAAACAGGTCATAGCTATAAAATATTGCTTATAGTCACTAAAAATCGTCTAATGGTACCCAAATTACAATGGAAATTACGTTCTGGGTCTCAAGGGGTTAAATAAATGTATATATCGTAAGGGTCGGTAAAAGATAAGGTCCCGTAAGTCAATCGTAAGTCTACGGGAGTTATCCACCCTATGCAGAAAACGAGGTATGGGTAAGGACTTCTATTTTGCCTTAACCCCTCGAGACCCAGAACGTAATTTCCATTGTAATTTAGGTATCATTAGACGATTTTTAGTGACTATAAGCAATGTTTTATAGATATGACCTGTTTAGTATCCTTGTCCACTAACTACTTTGGTATATTTAGTTTCTTTTCGTAATTTTATGGCTAATAATAGACGATTTTTTTTATAGCAAAGGAAAGATCTGGGCGTGAAGGGGTTACATTGGGGTGGAGGGGATGAGATGAGCGAGAGAGAGAGAGAGAGAGAGAGAGAGAGAGAGAGAGAGAGAGAGAGAGAGAGAGAGAGAGAGAGAGAGAGAGAGAGAGAGAGACTTAACGGGCCCAGCCAGATTAAAAGACTTCTATGTATAAAACGCATATATTTTTTTCTGATGGCGATAACTTCTCTGAATTTGAATTTGAATTGAGAAAGAGAGAGAGAGAGAGAGAGAGAGAGAGAGAGAGAGAGGAGAGACGAGAGAGAGAGAGTAGAGAGAGAGAGAGAGGAGATAGAGAGAGAGAGAGAGAGAGAGAGAGAGAGAGAGAGAGAAGAAAAAAAAAATCCGTAGAGTAAAAAATGGGCACTGAAAAAAAATTGAAAGACGAAAATAATAGGAAATTAAATTATAATATGGGAGAAAAAAGCAGAGGAAGAAAATACGAAAGAAGAGTTAGAGGTTTAAAAGAACAAAGAAGAGAAGAGAACAGAGGGGAAATGAAAGCTAAAGACAGGAGAAAGGAAAAGAATAGAGAGAACAAGAGACAAAGAAGAGAGGAAGAGAGAATATAAGAGAGGAGAAGAGGAGAGAGAGAAGAGACAAAGAGAAAGAGAGAGACAAAAAGATGCAGTTGATAAAAATTTAAAAAAGAATAGGAGATGAATAGAGAGAGAGAGAGAGAGAGAGAAAGGAGAGAAGAGAGAGAGGAGAGAGAAGAGAGAGAGAGAGAGAGAGAGAGAGAAGGAGAGAGAGAGAGAGAGAGAGAGAGATAGAGAGAGAGAGAGAGAAGAGAGAGAGAGAGAGAGAGAAGAGGAAGAGAGAGAAGAGAGAGGAGAAGAGAGAGAGATATATGGAGACAAGAACATCATGATAACAGAGAGAGAGAAATATTTACGTGGACAAGAGTGAACTTCCAACGAAAGAGGAAGAAGAAAAAACTGGAAGAAAAGAAGGAAGAAAAAGAGGAAGAAAAAAGAGGAAGATGGAAAACAGGAAGAAAAGAAGGAGAAGGAAAAACAGGAAAAAAGAAGGAAGAAAAAAGAAGAGAAGGAAAAACAGGAAGAAAATAAAGAAGAAAAAAGAGAAGAAGGAAAAACAGGAGGAAAAGAAGGAAGAAAAGAGGAAGAAGGAAAAACAGGAGGAAAAGAAGGAAGAAAAGAAAAGAAGGAAAAACAGGAAGAAAAGAAGGAAGAAAAAAGAAGAAAAACAGGAAGAAGAAGAAGAAAAAGAAGAAGAAAAGAAGAAGAAGAAGAAAAAAGAGGAAGAAGGAAAAAACAGGAAGAAAAGAAGGAAGAAAAAAGAAGAAGGAAAAACAGGAAGAAAAGAAGGAAGAAAAAGAAGGAAAAACAGGAAGAAAAGAAGGAAGAAAAAAGAAGGAAAAACAGGAAGAAAAGAAGGAAGAAAAAAGAAGAAAAAAGAGGAAGAAGGAAAAACAGGAAGAAATGAAGGAAGAAAAAAAAGAGGAAGAAGGAAAAACAGGAAGAAATGAAGGAAGAAAAAAAAGAGGAAGAAGGAAAAACAGGAAGAAATGAAGGAAGAAAAAAAAGAGGAAGAAGGAAAAACAGGAAGAAAAGAAGGAAGAAAAAAGAAGGAAAAACAGGAAGAAAAGAAGGAAGAAAAAAAGAGGAAGAAGAGAAAGAAGAAAAAATATATAATAGAAATCAAAAGAAAACAAAGAAATTATAAACAAAAAAATATATATTTTTCGAATGAGGTTAAAAAAAATTCCATTAAAGTCTACGTAACAAAAAAATTAGATTCGATTGCTTCTTTCTCTCTCTCTCTCTCTCTCTCTCTCTCTCTCTCTCTTCTCTCTCTCTCTCTCTCTCTCTCTCTCTCTCTCTCTCTCTCTCTCTCTCTCTCTCTCTACTCTCTCAAAGTCACGTGACAATGACGAAAAACATTAATATTAGAAAAACTGAAATAAAAAAAATTAAAAAAACTATAAAATAAAATAATGTTTACGAAGAGAATGTAAAAAAAAAAGACAAGAATGAAATATTACAATGAAGGAAAAGAGAAAGTGAAGAGAGAGAGAGAGAGAAGAGAGAGAGAGAGAGAGAGAGAGAGAGAGAGAGAGAGAGAGAGAGAGAGAGAGAGAGAGAGAGGAGAGAGAGAGAGAGAGAGAGAGAGAGAGAGATTAGATGAGATAATAAGATGGAGAAGTTACAAGGAACTTTGTTAACCTGGCAAGGAATGTGACGTGACCTGACTCTCTCTCTCTCTCTCTCTCTCTCTCTCTCTCTCTCTCTCTCTCTCTCTCTCTCTCAGAATTGCCTTGCTTCTCCCATTTTTCATTTTTCCATACTTTTTTACCTCCTCCCAAAGACTACTGTATGTATACTGGACTTGCTACTCGTGCCCCGCGCCAACCCGCCCATGACCAGTGGAGGCCAGTTTTGCGATTCCTGCCATTTTATAACATCACCCCTATTTCCCTTCCTAAGGTTTATCAGTATATATGATATACCGTTATCTTCGTAACTGTTTGTTCTATAATATTATCAAATAAAAAACAGTAAAATACACTAAAGAAATGCCATTATGAGAGTGAAGAAATATGCATGACCTCAATATATATTTAAACTCTTCGCCATTTAATATTTTGCGAGAAAACATTTTAGATGCTAGCGATAGAAAGAAGCGGATTTTCATTAGCTTTCCATTGCTATATTTTTTTTTTGATAAATGAATTACCACCATGCCTAAATTAGCGTTAACTAAAAAAATAACATCATCAATCGTATCGTCAAGTAAAAAAGTGTTCCATGGATACAGTAGACTATGGCATATCAGTATAAATGATACACTGTTATCTTCGTGAATGTTTGTTTTATAATATTATCAAATAAAAAACTGTAAAATACACTAAAGAAATTCCATTATGAGACTCTGAAGAAATATGCATGAACTTATATTCACTTAAACTCATCGCCATTTAATATTTTGCGTGAAGACTTTTTACATGCAACATATCAATAGAAGCGGAATTTAAATAGCTTTCTATTGCTATATTTCATTTTCTGATAAATTAATTAGAACCATGCATAAATTAGCGTTAACTAAATAAATAACATTATCCATCGGGTAATTATCCCGATAGATGATGTTATTTTTTTAGTTAACGCTAATTTATGCATGGTTCTGATTCATTTATCAGAAAACGAAATATAGCAATGGAAAGCTAATGAAAATCCGCTTCTTTCTATTGCTAGCATCTAAAATGTTTTCTCGCAAAATATTAAATGGCGATGAGTTCAAGTGCATATTAAGTTCATGCATATTTCTTAACTCTCTCATAATGGCATTTCTTTATTGCATTTTACTGTTTTTTATTTGATAATATTATAGAACAAACATTTACGAAGATAACGGTATATCATATATACTGATAAACCATAGGAAGGGAAAAGGGAGTGATGTTCGAAAATGGCAGGAATCGCAAAACTGGCCTCCACTGGAAATAGCCCAAAATGAGTAGCAAGTCCAGTATAGAGTAGTCTTTGCTCCTCCTCTCCTCCTCCATCTCTCCTCTACTCTCCTCCACTTCTCCTCCTCCACTTCCCTCCTCCACCTCTTCCTCTCCTCCTCCACCTCTTTCCTTCCTTCTCCTCCACCTCCTTCTCCACATCCAAACAACAACAAAAACACATCAACTAAACAACCTCAAAAAAACACCAACACAAAAGCAACACAAACACAAATAGAACAAAAAACACAGAAAAACAAACAAGGTCAAAAACACAAGTGACCTTACCTTTAAATCGCCTCAAAACCAGGTGAATGGATGACCCTCGTCTGTCTGTATGTATGTAGGGAGGTAGGTACTGTAGGTAGGTAGGTACTGTATGTAGGGAGGTAGGTAGGTACTGTAGGTAGGTAGGTAATGTAGGTAGGTAGGTACTGTAGGGAGGTAGGTACTGTAGGTAGGGAGGTACTGTAGGTAGGGAGGTACTGTAGGTAGGTAGGTACTGTAGGTAGGTAGGTACTGTAGGGAGGTACTGTAGGGAGGTAGGTACTGTAGGTAGGTAGATACTGTAGGGAGGTACTGTAGGAAGGTAGGTACTGTAGGGAGGTAGGAAGGTAGATACTGTAGGAAGGTAGGTACTGTAGGTAGGTACAGTAGGGAGGTACTGTAGGGAGGTAGGTACTGTAGGAAGGTAGATACTGTAGGTAGGTAGATACTGTAGGTAGGTAGATACTGTAGGTAGGTACTGTAGGTAGGTAGGTACTGTAGGTAGGTAGATACTGTAGGTAGGTAGGTACTGTAGATGTGTGAGTATCGTGGGAGTCGTGGGAATCTGAACTTTCTTATTTCTTTTTGTCTGTTTCTCTCTCCCTGCAGCCTTTGTTTCAGCTCCCCGCTGTTTGTTTACATTAGGGAGTCAGGACGCGTCACCTGGTCCTGTCTGGCTTGGTCACTCGTCACACGTACGTACCTGAGGGAGGTTAAGAGAGACACGTTTAATTGGCTGTTACAGGTGGGAACATACTGGGACACGATTTTAATTAATGGCCTATGCTTCTAAACTCTTCTTCCTTTTATCACTACTACTGCTACTATTACTACTACTACTACTGAAACTACTACTAGGTTAAAAGACACACGTTTAATTGGCTGTTACAGGTGGGAACATACTGGGACACGATTTTAATTAATGGCCTAAACTCTTAGCCTTCTAGGGCCGTATCCATCATAGGGCTTATGGTCGGCCATAGCTAAGTCAGAAATTGGACACAGATTATGGCCGATGAACTATGAGCGTCAGAAGTTGTCGGTCATAACTCAGTAATCAAGCAGAGTAGTTCACCATAGTCAGCCACTAAAATATAACACTTACAATTTCTCAACTTATAATATATGGTGTGAAATCAATTTTGGGTAATACTTGTGTGCCTTTAAAATTTTGCCTCTACAATACGACTTTTGGGGAAATAAAACACAGTAAACTAGAAATCCGTTTTGGGAAATGAAGCTGAAATGCATTCCCGTTGAAGAGCCTCTGTGTAAACAAGGAGTAACTTTCCAACCTAACCTAACCTCGGAAACTAACCTGAAGCTCTCACACACACGCACACACACAAGCCCTCACACACACACGCAAGCCCTCACACGCAATCCCTCTCATACACACACACACACGCCCTCACACACACACACACACACACACACGCAAACCCTCACACACATACACGCAAACCTCTCACACTCCACATACCACCACAAGCCTTCACACACGCTCGCAACCCTCTTCTCACCACACACACCGACACTCCACCTCCAGATATAGAAAATACGATAATTTTTGCATCACAGTGTATATAAAAAAAAGAAAAAAAAAGAACGAACCTGACGGAAATAAAAGCCTATCATTCTATCTACCAAGATAGGACGACCCCAAAATCCCTGTTCCTAGGTTTCTTTACGTCAGCTGGTCCCTCTCCCTCCTTCCTTCCCTCTCCTTCCTCCCTCTAGCTTCCTTCCCTGCCTCTCCCTCCCTCCTTCCCTGCCTCGCCCTCCCTCCTTCCCTGCCTCTCCCTCCCTCCTTCCCTGCCTCGCCCTCCCTGCCTCCCTCCTCCCTCTAGCTTCCTTCCCTGCCTCCTTTCCTCCCTCTAGCTTCCTTCCCTGCCTCTCCCTCCCTACTCTCACCCTCCCTGCCTCCCTCCTCCCTCTAGCTTCCTTCCCCGCCTCCTTCCTCCCTCTAGCTTCCTCCCTGCCTCCTCCCTCCTACTTCCTCACCGCCCCCCTCCCTTCCTCCTCCTCCCTACCTCCTCCCTACCTCCCTCTAGCTTCCTTCCCTGCCCCTCGCTCTCTCCCTCCCTCCTTCCTCTCCCTCCTACCTCCTTCCCTGCCCTCCTCCTCTAGCTTCCTTCCCTGCCTCCTTCTCCTCTAGCTTCCTTCCCTGCCTCTTCTCTCCCCCCTACCTTCCCTCCCGCCCCCCTCTACCTCCCTACCTCCCCTCTAGCTTTCCCTGCCTCCTTCCTGCCTCCCCTCCCTCCTTCCCTCACCTCCCTGCCTCCTTCCTCAGCCTCCCTGCCTCCTCCCTCCCCTGCCCTGCCCTCCCTCCCATGCAGTAATCCCGCCATAGGAACACGCCTCACGCCTGCACTCTCAGCTTCCATGACCCAAGGCTGCCCGTGCCCGCCATGCAAACACCGCCTGACGCGCCACCAACACCAACACCCTCACACCCGCTCACGCCAGTCTGGGGAGCACCTAAGCACCACCACCACCACCACCGCCACCACGTTACTACTACTACTATTACTACTACTATCATTCTCACTACTACTACTACTGCTACTTCTACTACCTACTTATCACAGTGATATATATAGATAAATTATAGGAATGGATGAAAATTTGAAGGAAGGCAGGAAGGAAGGAGAAAAAGACGGAGGATGAAATGAAACCAAAACGGCATCAGAAAAATTGAAACCGGAAAAAACTTGTCACAAGGGGTCACCCAAGAAACGCAGGCCCAACCACAGATAGATGATAGGAATGGGTAGGTAGGATGGGTGGATAATGCGGATGTTAGCATTGTTCAGGTTACTACTGAAGGATGAAGGGAAGGAAGGAAGGAAGGAAGGAGGGAAGGAAGGAAGGAAAGAAGGAAGGAAGGAAGGAAGGAAGGAAGGAAGGAAGGAAGGAAGGAAGGAAGGAAGGAAGGAAGGAAGGATGAAGGGAAAGAAGGAAGGAAGGAAGGAGGGAAGGAAGGAAGGAAGGAAGGATAAAGGGAAGGCAGGAAGGAAGGACGGAAGAAAACATCACTTTGATTGAAAACATCCATATTTTTTAGAACCAGAAAATATGAAACACTAAAAAACGGCACAGAAAAAAAAACCGGCACAGGTAAAAACGTCACAAATTCAGGAGTAGAAAAAATAGCACATGACAGTATTGGCAT
This sequence comes from Chionoecetes opilio, assembly GCA_016584305.1. Taxonomy (NCBI): domain Eukaryota; kingdom Metazoa; phylum Arthropoda; class Malacostraca; order Decapoda; family Majidae; genus Chionoecetes; species Chionoecetes opilio. Next base: position 57,191 of record JACEEZ010022756.1, read on the forward strand.
CTTATAGTGTCGATTACTAGTTAAGGTTAGGTTAGGTCAGGCTAGGTTAACCCCTTCACGCCCAGGTCTTTCCTTTGCTATAAAAAAGTGTATGTTATCGAGCCATAAAACTACGAAAAGTAATTTAATATACCAAATTAGTTAGTGGACAAGGATACTAAACAGGTCATAGCTATAAAATATTGCTTGTAGTCAGTAAAAATCGTCTAATGGTACCCAAATTACAATGGAAAATACGTTCTGGGTCTCAAGGGGTTAAGATAGGATAGGTTAGGATAGGTTAGGATAGGTTAGGATAGGTTAGGATAAGATAGATTTGGTTCGGTTAAGTAAACAAATATTTCTTGTGCCATTATTTTCCTGTACAATCTTTTCCTACATTCCGTCTTCCAATACCTCGCCTTCCTCCTCCTAACCCTTAACCCCTTGAGACCCAGAACGCAATTTCCATCGCAATTTGGGTACCACAAGACGATTTTTAGTGACTATAAGCAATATTTTATAGCTACGACCTGTTTAATATCCTTGTCCACTAACTAATCTGGTATATTCAGTTACTTTTCGTGATTTTATGGCTAACAACAGACAGTTTATTATAGCAAAGGAAAGATCTGGGCGTGAAGTGGGCGTGAAGTGGGCGTGAAGGGGGCGTTAAGAGACCTGGATCGTGATATAGAAAACAGTAACAAGAAAGGAAACGAAGCTACAGTAAGGCGCAGGGGTGAGCGTGGAGACCCTATGGATTATTTATAAGGGTTTCGATCCTCTACAGTGCATGTTAAGTACTGGTTGTGTGTTCCTATTGTGTAAAAGTCGTCCGTACTGGCATTGTGTTGTTTATTGTCTTCGTTATAGGGAGTGACAGCTAGAGGACTTTTTGTTACTTTTTTATTTTTTTTGCTCTTGATGAGTGTTTGAGTTGAGATGTAATTTTTTTTTTATCAGTGTTTGAGTTGAGATGTAATTTTTTTTTGATCAGTGTTTGAGTTGAGATGTATTTTTTTTTTATCAGTGTTTGAGTTGAGATGTCATTTTTTTTTTATCAGTGTTTGAGTTGAGATGTCATTTTTTTTTTAGCAGTGTTTGAGTTGAGATGTCATTTTTTTTTAAGTACTTGGTGATGTCAAAAAAAAAAAAAAAATCCTTTGAGAGGTAAGGAAAAAAACATGATGATGAAGAAGAAAAAGAGAGGAGAAGAAGAACGAAGAAGAAGATGCTGATGATGATGCTGATGAAGTAATAGAAAACAAAGAGGAAGAAGAAGATAGAAGAAAATGAAGAAGAAGAAAAGAAGAAGTAAAAGATGATGATTAAGAAAAAGTCAAGAAGAAAAAAGAAACAGAAAAAGAAAAGAACCCTCCTCCTCCTCTTCCTCTTCCTCCTCCTCCTCCTTCTCCTCCTCCTCCACTTCCTTCTACTCTCTCTCCCCCTCCTCCTGCTCCCCATCCTCCTCCTCCACCTCCCTCCCCCAATTCCTCCTCCTCCTCCTCTTCCTCCTCCTCCACCTCCCTTCCCCAATTCCTTCTCCTCCTCCTCCTCCTCCTCCTCCTCCTCCCCATACGCCTCCTCCTCCTCCTCCTCCCCATACGCCTTCTCCACCTCCCTCTCCCCATCCCTCCTCCTCCTCCTCCTCCTCCCCATACGCCTTCTCCACCTCCCTCTCCCAATCCCTCCTCCTCCCCATACGCCTTCTCCACCCTCCTCCCCCCATCCTCCCCATCCTCCTCCTCCACCTCCCTTCCCCAATTCCTCCTCCTCCTCCCCCCCCCCCCCAGCAGTACAAGCAAGGCCAGACCCGTGCAAGCCACACATCACACTGCTTTAAAACGCGTTCGAGACCTGAATGTCAAAAAGCACACCCAACCAAGGCTAACCAGACACAGCGGGGTACGAACGCGGGTGCAGGGGTGACAGGGGTGGGTGACAGTGCGCGACAGGGTGAGGGCAGGGTATGGACAGGGTGAAGGAAGGGTGTGGGTGGGAATAGGGTGTTAATTCATGGAGAGAGATAGGAGTAAGGGAGAGATGGATAGATAGACAGACAGACACAGATAGACAGTTAGATAGACACACAGACAGATAGGTAGACAGAGACACAGACGGACAGATAAATAGACACAGATAGACAGACAGACAGACACAGGCAAAAAGACAGGTAGATAGACAGACATATTTATATCTATACCTCTGAGGCCTATTTGATTTTTTTTTTCTCTCTCTCTCTCTCTCTCTCTCTCTCTCTCTCTCTCTCTCTCTCTCTCTCTCTCTCTCTCTCTCTCTCTCTCTCTCTCTCTCTCTCTCTCTCTCTCTCTCTCTCTCTCTCTCTCAATTCCTCCTTCTCTAGTCCTATTTAAATTTTATCCTATTTCTCTCCTCTTCTACCCTCTTCTCTTCTCCTCTTCCTCCCTTCCCTTCCCTCTTCTTCCCTTCCATTCTCTTCCTCCCTCCGTCCCTTCCCTTCCCTTCCCTCTTCTTCCCTTCCCTTCTCTTCCTCCCTCCGTCCCTTCCCTTCCCTTCCCTCTTCTTCCCCTCCCTTCCTCCCTTCCCTTCCCTTCCCTTCCTCCCTCCATCCCTTCTTCCCTTCCCTTCCTTATTCTCTTCTTCCCCTCTTCCTTCCTTCCCTCCCCTCCCTCCCTACATACCCTCTTCTAGTCCCCTCTTCCTCCTTCCCTCCCTCCCTCCCTCCCCTTCCCTTCCTACATACCCTCTTCTAGTCCCCTCTTCCTCCTTCCCTCCCTTCCTACCCTCCCTTCCCTTCCTACATACCCTCTTCTAGTCCCCCTCTTCCTTCTTCCCTCCCTTCCTACCCTCCCTTCCCTTCCTACATACCCTCTTCTAGTCCCCTCTCCCTCCTCCCCCTCTCCCCCCCCCCTTCAGGCTATACAGAAGGGCGCCGTCAGAGAGTGTGGTGCGCCTTATCTCGGTTTGTTATGCCAAGTATTCTGCAGAGCTCAGCCAGTGGTTCATCTCCCTCTCACATGATCGTCCCGGCGTGTGCGTGTGTGTGTGTGTGGTGTGTGTGTGTGTGTGTGTGTGTTGTGTGGTTGTGTGTGTGTGTGTGTGTGTGTGTGTGTGTGTGTGTTGTGTGTGTGTGGTGTGTGTGTGTGTGTGTGTGTGTGTGTGTGGGGTGTGTGTGTGTGGTGTGTGTGTTGTGTGTGTGTGTGTGTGTGGAGAGGGGAGAGAAGAGAGGAGAGAAGAGAGAAGAGAGAAAAAAAAAAAAAAAAAAAAAAAAAAAGAGAGAAGAGAGAGAGAGAGAAGACAGAGAGTAAGGGAGAGATGAAAAAAAAAACACAAAAAGAGAAAAACGACCAAAAGAAGACAAATAAGAACTATCCAAAAAAATTCGTGAAGATAACATATTTTTCTATCCAATCATTATTTTTAAACCCAATTTTTTATTTCTCATTACACTATTGCCATTACCACACACACACACACCACACACACCACACACACAAAACACACACACACACACACACCCCACACACACACACACACACACACACACCCACACAGACACAGACACAGACACAGACACAGACACAGACACGACAAAACAACAGACACAGACACAGACACACACAACACACACACAGACACGACAAAAGACACACCAGACACAGCACAACAGACACAGACACAGACACGACACAACACAACACAGACACAGACACAGACACAGACACAGAACAACACAGACACAGACACAGACAAAACCAAACACAGACACACCACACACACACACACACACACAACACCCCACACAGACAACACAGACCAGGACACGGGACACAGACACAGACACGACACAACACAGACACAGACACGACAACACACCCCACCCCCAACCACACACACCCCAACAGACACAGACACAGACACAGACACAGACCACAGACACAGACACAGACACAGACCCCACCACACACACACACACACACAACAGACACAGACAACACCACAGACACAGCACAGACACAGACACAGACACAACAGACACAGACACAAACCCCGACACACACACCACCACACGACACTCAACCCCAGACACAGACACAGACACCAGACCGACACAGACACAGACACACCACAACACAGACACAGACACAGACACAGACACAGACACAGACACAGACACCCCACCCCACACACCAGACACAGACACAGACACAGACACAGACAAAACACAGACACAGACACAGACACAGACACAGAAAAGACACAGACACACAGACACAGACACAGACACAGACACAGACACAGACACAGACACAGACACAGAACGACAAAAGACACAGACACAGACACAAAACACAGCACAACACACACGACACAGACACAGGACACACACACCACACACACCCCAGACACAGACACAGACACAGCCCACACACACACACCCCACACACCCCACACACACACACACCACACACACACACACCACAGACACAGACACAGACACACACACACTACCACCACCACAACTCTCTCAAACACACACACACACACACACAAACACAAACACACAAACACAAACACACACACACAAACACACACACACACACACACACACAAACACACACACACACACACACACACACACACACACACACACACACATACACACACACACACACACACACACACACACACACACACACACCACCACTATTTTTACTACCAACACCATTTCAATTTTTTTCTCCCCTCCCCTTTAACATCAATATTCAATGAGGAT